>VUYV01000007.1:5351149-5473808 GCA_008711295.1 Anarhynchus alexandrinus | reverse complement strand
AAGACACCTCATTTTGGTCAGAACAGAACAGTTATTTAGAAAAAAAAAAAAAAAAAAATTTTTTTTTTTGGCAAGAGAAGAAAGCCACTTTCTGCCCAGGAAGACAAGCAGCTGCCAGAGGCTGGTGTTCACACAAATATTTAGAGCTAGCTTGCCTGTTCATAACTGTGCTGGGTGCAGACCACATCAGATAGTACCAAACGTGGTGACGGGTGGACACAAGCCTCAGGCAACTGAAACAAGACCAACAAGCTCATTTCAGATGGTCTAATCAGAAGTTAATGGCAACTTCACTCAGTTCCAATGCATGCATCTGCAACTATAAATTAGTGATTCCAAGGATTAAGTATTCCAATTATATCTGCAATTCTTCCACCCCTGGACAGGGTTTACATATGCAAAATACATACGTCACTGGTACATGTCATATAAAAAAGCTTCTGAGGTGCAAAAGCATGTGCAAAAGCAACATGTGAGGCTAGTCATGTAACGGTATGTCACGCTTCGTGTATAGAAAGGGAATTACTGCAACTTTGGTATTTATAAAAGGACTTACCTTTCATGGTGATATCACATCTTCTGTTTGGAAGTTGGGTTCTAGATGATATTAGCGGCATTGGATTTTTCTTAATCCTAAAACTCTGAAGTTGTAAAAAGTATATATATTTTAATCAGTACGTTAGGTTAGGGAGTATTTTCTGCTGAAACTATGGAATCATTCCACTAGCTTTCCGTATTCAGCTATACAGTGACTGCTATTACAGTAACGCCATATTATCAATTGCCCTTTCATCTTTTTTTTTTTCATAACATGGACCCATTTTTAAACCTACCATAGGTTTTATGACGCCCCAGTTTAATGTGTCATTTATACTCTTCTCACTTGAGTTTCAGCCTTTATCCAAGACTCCAAAGCTACACGATAGTCTGTTCAATCTTAGAGCAAAGCAAAATAATCCCATTTCACTTACACAGGAGCAGCCTATTTTACTTTGAAATGTAAATAATTCTAAGTGTTGAAGAAATGTGAAAGAAATTTTCTCACACAAACTTCCTATTTACTAGCTTACAAAAGAGAGTTTTGTCCCACTGCCACTGAACTCTAAAAATTCTGGCTACAGCTCAGCAGAACAGATAACACACATTTAAATCCTGCTGATCAATATGGGACTTATGTGCTTTGTCAGATCAAGATCTATGCAAATACAAAAAGAGTTATTGGTACCTCGCTTTGCTTCACATTAAGAAAAAATCTCTAATTCCAACCCACACTCAAACATATAGACAACTAGCACACAGACAACTCTAGAACATATATATGTATATATAAATCATTCACATGAGCCAGTATTTCGTGGATTGGTGTGTTTTTGTGTTATGCTGTAGCAAATGCAGGGCAAAGTCATTTATTTCGTCACATAGCAACAAATGTGCTTACAGCTAGCTGCAATCATCCTTGGGGAGCAACAGAAGCCCCAACTGATCTCAGTTAAACTAGCATCAATTCTGAAGAACCCCAGTGAATCCAGGCTGTAAGTGGAGATGGCATTTAGTCATTTTTATACAGGTAATGCATTAATAAAATTCTCAATTTTCTCTCTTAAGCTCATAATTTAATAAAATTCCAGAAGTTTTTGACAAAAAAACCCCAAACTTGTTTTAAAACATATTTGTTCCTAAAACACATCTTTAGTTGGAGCTAGAAAATCACCAGTTTAAGATGATTCCGACATGTTCTGAAAAGCCACTCAACTGTAATGGTATTAATAAAACAAATGCTACTGTTATTCTGGAAAAACTACAAAGTAGTTTTGGGATGCTTTGTTTTCCCACAACATATTTTTGCTTTTAGTCCCAATCACTATTTACTGTCATTGGCACTCAGATCTGGAAATACAAGCCTAGAACAGATTATTTTACAGAAAAATCAGAACAGGCACCACATTATTTATCCAGGTTGGCACCCTGTTCTGCGTTACGTATATTACACATTCAGAAAATGTCTTCACTATAAAGCACGTTGAATGTTCTTTAAAATCAAGTCAGATTATTGGCTGGAAAGGTTTTTGTTATTGCTCCTATGCAGAGAAATACTGCAGCATTTTATTGTTTTTTCAACAGCTGAAAAAGGACCTGTTCCCTCTGCACTTCCTAGTGTATTATTTTTCAGATTTTATGAGACACTTCATTATATGAATTATGGGTGGTAGATCTGACCTTGTTGCAATTCAAATTGACCAGTCATGGGTCAACTTTTGGAAAAAATGCTGAGCATCTGAGGTTTATATAATTCTTTGAAGCGAGTTATAAAATAATAAAATTAGTCAAAACCAGCAGCATTTTCTAATTTCAGTTGAAAGAAAGATGAAGTAGAAAATATATCAGGATTGATGCTGCTGAACCTAATAAAATTTTAATTTCTTCTCTCCACGTGCACCACCTTTTGTTTAACTTTGAATCAATTGCTAAGTTCATGCAAAACTCAATGGATATGCAATTACATTATCTGATCTGAAAAATGCTCAAAGCTTATTGTATGTGGGAAAAATCAGCAAATCGGAAAACATTCTGTATAACAACACCCCCATAAACAATACATTTATATTTTACATATCAAAAGCCAACTAAAAATGCTCTACTACGTGTTCAGACAAAGCTCTGACATTTTAGATTAAACCGCATGCATTCATTTATTTGTCTATCTGTATGAGGATGTATCTGCCACATCATTATAGATGTGGGTTACTCTAATGAAAGGCTCAGGGGCTCCACCTTGCCACCCCTACTCACTCACGCTAACAACCATCACTATTACACAGGTCCAATTAAAGCCAACTAAGATAGTAGATATATTTCAATTATTTTATAGGCTTTACATCAGAATTTTGTATTCACAGTCCTGCTAGAAAACACTTTCATTACAGGATTTATGAATGAGCACCATTCTATTTTTAGAGGAAGGCATGAGGTATGAAGTAAAAGCGGACAAAAGATGGTTTCAAGAGACTTTAAGATAAGGTATTTTCCTATTAGTGATCTCACTCACAGTTGTTTTATTAATGCTTATAGCAGAAAACTTGCTTGGCAGAGTTATAGTATTAAATTATTTTTTTAAATACACTATCATTAGTTAATTCAGCAGTCAGATCTCTTGAAAAAGATCAATTATATAAACTACTAAACTTGTTTCAGTGACTACCCTGATACCAAATAAAACCCCGTACTGAAACAATTAGTGCTCACAAGCTCATTACACAAGACATTAAGGCCCATTGATCAATAATCTCATCAAGTAGGTGATTACCATCATAAAAAAGCTTCATATCTCCAGGCAGCCAGCCAGAGGCTGGGGAGAACAACAGACCCTGGTTTTCCAGAAACTTCTATTTGATGCCGTCTTCATATTTCTTCTCCTCCCACCAACAATTCATAATAGAGAGTGTAAACTTTCTACAGACACCTGAGAGCCGTTAACAAGACAAGTATACCTCTAGGGGCTAAATAAAAGAGGGTTTTTTCACCTTACTATCTCTGTCAAGGATGTGATGTGATCCTAACTCCCAGAGAGACAAATCCTCAGAATCAGAAAAGCCAAATGCCATCCCGGCTGTTTCTGAGTATTCTTTTATTTACACCACAGATGAGGAAAAAGCTAGAGAGACATTTGTCACATTAACCTATTAGTCTGGCTAACTTTAATATCAAAGGAAATTGTAACATAGGAAATAATTCTTTCTCCTGGACTTCATTATTATTGAAATGAAGCACAAGGTTCATTGCAGGTTCTGTCTTTGCTGCTTGATTTCAGAACTGTCTAATTTCCACCTCAAAATAAAAGCAATCACTTCTGGCACACACCACACTTTTCCATCACTCTTTCAAATTCAGCTTTCAAAGTTTTGTATGCAACACCAAGTGAAAAACTTGATAAGCTTTTCACCTCTAAAAGCCCAAATATTAGTTCTCAGTAAAACACGTATTAAGAAAGTTTTACAGAAGAGAGAACGTTTATTAGTCGCTACGATAATACAGAGAAACAACTCTCCAAAATGCTGTTGACAGTAATGTTTCAAGTATCGTAGAAAATCATGACTTCCATGATTATGCTCAGACCACCAAACAATATCTTTTCATGAAAAGTGAAAAAATCTGGAATTAATGTAATCTAATCTAATTCAATTGCATGTCATTAATAACAACTTGTCTGTGATTTGGCACTGATATGACTTTTGCAGCTGTTGCTCAAACCAGACAAATGATGCAATATTACTTAGAAAAGCGTTCCATGAGAAACATGCCCTGTAAATAGCTGTTGCTCCTTCAGGTAATGCAGCAGTAAATTAATGCTCAGAGCACTATGATGCTACCATCACTAAAGTTTTCCTCTGAAATTTATTTTAATGTGCATAGCAGAAGGTTAGCTAAAGAAAAATGCCTACTTAAAATATAAAGCAATTATTATGACAATAGCATGAATTTGTAGGTTGTTTCATTTTTTAAAAAAATAAAACACTACGGTTTTTTATTAAAGTTTTATTCTTGCATAAGTGTAAAAGCCCTGGAAAACCCTAGGGAGCTGAATACAGGAAATATTTAATCATTTTTCAATACAGAATATTCTTAAACTGATTATTATACTAAATGACAGTGGGTGGTTGAACATTTAACAGTGTTGAGTCATTTGGATACAAGTTTGTGAAATTACCTCTGAACTTTTCATAATCACACAAACAGGGAAGAAAAATACTGTAGACACAGGTCATCCTATTAGCATTGAATATTTTCTTCAAAAACAATTCATCTGGTTTCAGCACTGTATTACAGCTATAGTGCCTTCAGTCTGACTGCGCCACTGACTCGGGACCACATTGGGAATCTGAACTGCCTTTAAATAACCTGTTGCTCTGATTCCCCAAAGTAGTGAGAAGCAGTGGTAGTACTGAGGACGCAGTGTTTTTATCCTAAACTCACTCAGGATAAAATACCCCAATCATCCTACAGGGATGATCTGCTGTGGTAAGGAGAGGAAAAGCCCTTAGGCTCAACTGGCCATTCTGCCTGAGCTATCATGGATGTGGAGTGCTGATATTGATTTATAAACAGCTATGAGATCGAGCCATATGTACCAACCAAATCTAATTCTAACAATAATCTAGCATTTCAAGTAATAATAACCTAATTTCAACACATATGGAATTGAATTTGGAAGTTACAATTCATTTATATGACTGTCATCCATAAGCTAACTTCAGAAAGCTCAGCTTGCTTTTTTTTTTTCACTTAATAAAAGCCAGCAAAGTAACCATAGATTTATTTACACACATCCCCTTGCACGCAATAGTGAAACTAAAACATGATTTGAGACCTTTGAATGAGAAGAGAAGGCAGAATCATGGAGGAAGTTTATAGATACAGAGTGAGGTTTTATTTCCTCATTTTCTCCCATATGCAGAAGAGTGTGCAATACACAGATGTAAAACAAAACAAAAACAAAACAAAACAAAAAAACCCAAAACAAACAAAAAAAAACCCAAACCAAAAAAGCAGTTCTAAACTGGCAGAGTAATACTATGCAACCAAACGAAAAATCTCATCATTACTACAATGTGAGGTGCTAAACATCTGTACAGGGCAATATGATGCTCCTTAGTATCAGACAGTAGTAATATGGATACAATAAGGCTTGATAATCCACAGGGACTAAGTAATTTGAAAGGTTTTCCCATTCCTTGAGGCAATAAGTGTAAAGCGATGCTTCAGTACAGTTCAAAAATTATTGTTAGCATAAATAAGGCATTGGCGCATTGAGGTGAGGGCAGATGAAAAATTCCATCATGTTTGAGGGGAGGTTTGATAAAACAAAAGAAAACTGTTTCCATCTTAAAGCTGGAAAAGTTTAACAGCTACACAGAACAAAAACCTGCAGCTTAAATATGAAAACTATTTTTTACTTGCTCATTCAGAGCTCTCCGAAGCCCACCATCTTGTAAAGAGCCGCCTTTCTTCTATCGATATGCGGAGACACTGCCACAGCACTAGCATGCTTAGATTTGCTGGGTCAGTTCTGTCTCCTGTTGTTTCTTCCATCATCCAAGGAAGTCACACAGTACTTGGCTCTCTGGTGCTTTATAATCAAACCCCCTTTCAACAAGGCCCCAAGATTTGGAAGGGAGGAGTGAAAGAAAGACTACACATGAAGGCAATGGCATTTCTAAAAGGGAGGAGAAAGCCAAACTACTTTCAGTGTCAAGAATTAGGAACGCTAAAGCATTTGGGACCAAACCTGAATTTTAAGTTTTTATATAAATCTGAATCACAGGGAAAGCTTTCCTCCGAAACTAAGTGACATCTACATCCTGGGAGATATATCCCTCAGAAAAGGTCTCCAAAGTGTAACTGGAATTAGATCAAGGAGAGAAACTCTTTTGCTTAAAATTGGAGGAGTTACTTGCAGCAGAAGAGTCAAGTGTAAATATTAAACCAAGCTTGCTTGTTATCTGGGCAATAGAGCTTTTAGCTATGTTCACTGCCAGGCCTGCAACACCAAACAGACAAGTTTAGGGGTAAATAAAAGTGAGTAAATGGCCACTTCCTTGCCTCACTGTGTCTATAGGAATGATCTAGTATGTCACATTTCAAAGTCTTTCCAAATAAATATATAATGGGTAAGCACCATGTGCTGACTGTGCTGGAATCCAGAATAAAGCATTAATAACTGTACTTCTTAGCTGTTGCCGTAAGAGTCAGAAAATTTGCCATAAGTAAACATCTTAAAAAAGTTATTAAAATGAAGCTGATCCAAGAAGAAAACCATCCCTTTGTCTTCCTCATTGTAATTCTGGGGTGAAAAGTCCAAAAATTGCTAAATCAAAACTTTGTCCATATTGAGTTTCCAGGAACTCATTTACCTCATGTCTATCAGATTTTATATTTAGTAGAATAACCTGTATTTCATTCAAAAAAGCAGGAGAACCAGTCCCTTTACAACTCTGAAACAATAAGTAAAGGATATCAAAGAGGAGAACCTCCACTTTGCTGCTTGTCTGTGAAAATAACTTGGGATTGAATACCTACTGAACTTGCTCTAGGGAAGAAATCCAAAACAAATCAATACAGGTGGAATGTTATCTACAGTGTAAGAATTTGAAGTAATTCATAAATCTGGGAACCAGCCCAGATATTAATTGCAAATAGCGCAGATCAGTAGAGAAACATTATGAAACAGATGCAAATATGTGAGTGGCAAATGAGTGATGAAGAGCAGCCTTCAAAGTAGCTTATTGTGTCTCAGTGAAGCTGGGGGCTGATAGAAACACATCCTCGTTTGGGAAATGGACAACTTTTCACTTTAAAAAAACCCCAAGATCCTGCAATGAGATAAGAAAAATGGTTTTCTTATTCCCTTTACTATGCATTGAACAATGTCTCTGAAGTGTAGTGCTTGGAGTTCAGTGAGCTGCAGTTTATCTCCTCAAACACTGACACCATGCAAATTTCTTTTAAAAAACTGTCTTAAAAGTTTCTTTGGAAAAACAGAAAAGAGCAGCCACTTGTACTTTGAAATACATATTTTTATCCTTGGCGGAAGACCAGTAGGTTGACCAGCAAGACCTTGTTTTCACTACGCACTCTTCCCTGTTTTGTTTTTTGTTTGTTTAAAACTGTACCTCCAGAAAAGACAAAGAGTATGTCTCAAATACAGATTAGGAATGTTACAGTTGAATCATGGTTAGCTGTTCTCAAATTCACCTTTTATGGTGACTTTAGAGTTCAGGCAAAAATACACCACGGTACTATTTTATTCATATAATATCCTTACCAGGAATTCAGAATTTAAGTCAAGTTAATCAAAAAGTTGGAAACATTTCCATTCTTTTTAAGAGACCTCACAACCCAAAACACATCAAAAGAAGTGCTGTATACATGAAAAATTGGGAAAGGGGATTGAAATGTTCAGGTGATGGAGGCAAGCATTTAACTGTGTGTGGAAATAAACTGATAGTGGAGCATCACATCATTCAACTACTAAATGATAATGCAAAAAGAAAGTGTTTACAAGTGAGTACTCCAATTTAAAATCAGTAGTACAATATGTACTAACCTGGCAATGAACTCTGGTATTTATGGGTAATTGCTTTGTGAAAAAATCAAAGCATATTTGCATCGATCGTGGGCGCTGTATGGGGAACACAGTTCATTTCAAGAGATAACAGCAGCAAGTAGCTGGAAAGAAGAATTTTAGTCTGCTCCGGTGGAAAAAGAACAAATAACTACAAGTAGTGGAGTAATGCAGGAAGCGATTTGCAAATGCCTTTATAATAAAGTATTGCAAATTAATTCTTTCTATACTTACATTTGTAATGTCTGTTTAAATATTTTCTAATAGATAGTGGTTTGTGTGAAAATGTTTATGAACCCTGAAGCTGCAAGAATGATATTTCATTTGAAAATACATTTTAGAAATGCACTTTTAAACTTTCACTTGTCTTTAAAAATACTCAGCAAGCCGAAATGTAAAACAAAGACCTTTTGAACTCAGTAACAAATAACACAGAAAAGTCTGACAACCCAAATGGGTAGTTCGGCCAAAATTCATAGTTTGGAATTTATCTGCACATGTTGTCAATTAATCAGAAACATCAATTAACACTTCCAGATTTCCCCCTCCTTATGAATAAGAACATGGAAGACTTGCAAGATAAACGACTAAATTCATAACTATTTTATTATGCAACATGATCTTTACTTGTCTTGCTCTAACACAGGTAAAATCCTCAATTCCTTACAGACGATACATTGCTTTAATCCTCTCACTGATTGAAAAGAAACACCTTTGAGCAGCAGGAACAGAGCTGAGGAGACAATTTATGGAATTACAGCAGCTTGACCTGAAATGACCATGGACGCATTGCTCCCAGGAATTGGAAACATAATTCTAATGCCAGGTAGTAAGCTTCCCAAAGCTCATTTCCCTCCTGCATAAACCAGCATTAAAATCTCTGTCAAGCCCCTCACACAGATAGATTCAGACCACCAGACCTCAGAAGCTCTTCAAATAAGAAAACTGGAGATTTGAGTGTCCTGGATAGAAAAAGTTTGCAAACTTTGATGCAAGTACTGGGAGTCTAAGTGTACTGTGTTCAAGCTTCTGCTTTATATCCAAATCACTGACCTGAAATCCAGCAGGATTTCAGCAGTGCACAGACTTTCTCATGTTGGTAAAAAAAAAATATTATAATTGACCTTGTGCCTATGCATTAAGGCTATGCTGTCTGGTTTAAAACGAGCACATTTTAACTTGAGTAATCTTGACTTGGCAATCTCAGCATCCTCTAACACTTTAATTAGCCTGAAGAGTCAGTTCAAACTCTGCACACTAAAGACAGATGAATCTGTGTGGTGTCTCAAGAGTTTCTTTTAAAAATGAGTAAGCAAATGTAAGTCTCGGAATGCTAGACAAAAATAAGAAACTGAGAATTCAGTAAAAAGTACCATAGAAAATATGCTTTCAGACGCCTTAGCCATTTGCAGACCCACCCATTAAGGCTACTGAAAGCATGAACAATGACTCTCCAATTTCATACCAGTCAAGAAGCAGCAGCATATCCTTTATTCCAATGCAATTACCATAAAAGTAGGTTTTTTTCCCCCTCTAACAGTCTGAACGGTTTTGATTAAATGACATTTACTAACTAAGCACTTTCTCACTGGATTGTGGCAGGTTTTCAGTGCTGCCACATCTGTGAAATGTTTTCAAGTTATTCTCTTAAGTAAACATAAGACTATAAAATGTAAATATAAACATAACAGTTCTATAGCAGTAAAAGCATAATTTGAATAAATAGGGAAGCTAATGAAACACCATTACATGTAAAAGACTATCATCTCCCTCTATGTACTAAGCAGTGAATGTGCAACTGCAAATTCAGAAGTAAAAGAATTCATTTGGCTCAATCTTTTGATTTTTATGAGAGTCACAAAAAAATTTGTTCCTATACATTAGCCCTTAAAGCTACTCTGCACTTTTGTTATTGTTATTACCTTTTCAGCCTTGACTTACCAATTGAGACCAGATATAGGAAGTCAACCTTTTATCTGTAAACTAAGAATCAGGACAGTGGAAACAAGCAATCACTAATCTGAACTACAAAATTTGTACAAAGGTAGCAAAATATTTTTTCAGGGGAACAGTTAATAGGTTCTTCAGTATTGTGAAACATTATCTTTCACTGCCAGGACAGTTTTTTCAAGAATGTAAAACCAATGAAATAACAATGTGTGACTTATAAAAAATAAAGCCACATATACATAATTTTTTTTTTAATTGAGTGATCATTTAGATTTCATTATGTATTTGGATCAATAGTCACACTGATTTGAGCGCAACAGTTCCATTTGCCTATCCTTTAACATATAAAGAACATCAACTTTAACTTTGAGTCAAGATTACTTTTAAACCTTCCTCCCTGAACAAATAAAAATTCAGCATTCTCTACTATATATTTAAGCCTTTAGCTCTAGTTGTCTAGTTACAAGCAGAGCTGAAAAGTGACATCTAAAAACCCACACAGCATCATAAATTATATCTGTAATAATTCTCGTATTTTTCAGGCCTAAGATCAGTCTGGTCTAAGGTTTTGATACTTCTGTTTATGTTTTCCTAGATAGAAAACATTAATCCACACAGTGTAGTAAAAGTACATTGGAATATTCTTCTTACAAGAAATTATAAATATGTGAAAAGAGAGCATCAAAAGAAAAAGACATCTCACTTTGCTACTAAACTTTCAGGATTCTGTGTTACCATGTTTTGATTCTGCTTACAAAGCAAAGTGGTAGAAATCTACTGTTATGAGGACATTGGGGACCGTTTGCGGAAAAAAACCCAAACCAACCAACCAAACAAAAACCAAGAGAGAAAACATTGCTACTTCCAGTTAGACACAGCCATTTAAAGCTGTAGGAATAATTAGACATGAAGTACTAAATATAACTATTTCTGCTATTGTTTTGATAGATTTTATCACAGTGATAAATTTGAAGAGAGGTAAGTGTACTCAAACAGGGGTTTGAAGTGTAACTGTGATTGTCAATTAAAGAAGACATTATATTGTCAACAAAAGACAACCAAGTCTTTTAAATGGCAGTTTGCATATGTTTACCTAGAGTGCTGAAGAGTCTGTGACTAGATTTTCCTCATTTGGGTGCTTTACTGTTAAACCAGAATGTAAATTCTAATATGTACTTACCATCTCTTTCATTGCTCTTTCTCTCACTTTAATTTCAAGAAAGAACAATTCTCTACTCATCCCTTAGCTTCCTTTTTAACTCTTTTAGATAATTCCACTCTCCCTTTAAGTACAGACATACATACACGCATAAGAAAACCTCAGGAAAGGAAAATGTATTGTGCTGCCTGAAGTCATCTATCACATAACAACCATAAAATGTATTGCTCTAAAAGGTAATAAATGCAGCTTTGCTTTACAAAGCAACAGCGAAGAAAAACCAGGAGCTATAAAAAAGCGGAATCTGTTGCTGCCTCGTTCTCTTTGCAGCCTTGATGCATTAAGACAAATTTAAAGATACTGCTTTATTACTGAATTCTCAAACGTGAAATGTTTGGTGTGTAAAACAGGGAAAGGGTCTTAACTTTCTGAAAGGTAGAAGAACAAATCAAATCCAAGAATTACCACCTTCTCTCTGCACCAAGACACAAAAATCTTTCCAAAACAAGAGAGCCTGGGCCTCTGCTGTCGCAGAAGTTAAAATGCTCACACACAGTGCTGCACTGAAAATCTGAGTTCCTCAACTCAGACACTAGGATTTCAGGGTGCAGATGCAGAATTTGCAACTGCACTGAGGTCCTTGCACCCAGCTACCACCCCCTAGGCTCTTATAGCTACCCAAGAGCCATAAAATGGCCCACTGCCAGACCAGGAGCATCTTTTACCACTAATTTAAGAGGAGTGGCTGCTTCAGGGGGAAGCAGATTCAGAGGCAGCAACCTATTCAGCCAGTGCAACTGTAGGATGTCTGCCCTTAGGATCTGCTCCTCTATCTCCTTAAGAAGGCAGGGCAGGATTAGGTTGACTTTTGGACAGATTAAGGAAAAAGTGAAAATTCCTCATCAGGCTGAGTGGAAGTTCAAAACTGTTTCTTCCTCTTTCTGGCTATTCTGTTAGGAAGAAAGGTTTGCCTGCCTCCACCTCAGTTATGACAGGAAGCTTCCATTTCAAATAAGTCACTGACTTCAATGCATATGTGTTTTCCTACCAAGTACAAGTATTCCTACCCGCTCTGAGAATTGTTAGGAATTGTCTCTTACTCAGAAAGTGCAAGTTACCTTGAAGTCAGTTGAGTACCTTTCACAAATCTATACTAGGAACTAAAATCAAATGAAAGCACAGTTAATTGAAAGTATAGTAAATAACGAGCAGAGAATGTCTTAATCTGGTGATGGGTAGCATAACACCATAGTCATAAATCATCAGTCAAATGCTACAATGAAAAGCACAAAATAAAGAATAACCTAGACAATAAAGAATAATCTACACACATTTACCCAATTAAGTTAGACTAGGAACAGAAACTTGCATTATAATTTGCCCTCAATGTTCATCTCTCTTGTTTTAGAATTCAGAAAAGTCAGTTTTAACACACTAAACCATATTTGAGAATTCACCTATCATTATGCGGTTTTGCTTAGTAGTTCTACAGTTTCTCAAGAGAAACTTAATTAAACAATAGTGATAAACTGGCAGGGTTTTACAAGCTAATGAATGAATGCCTGCCTGATGATTAAATGCAGATGCCATTGGTTCCAAGAAGCATAATCATCAGCATAAAAAATAATGCTTGTTTCTTCATAAACTTCTGCTGATTGATCATGGGCACCACACCAGTACAGGGGATACTTCTGTTCAGTTTTAAGATTTCTGGGCAGCTTTTGTGACAGCATACATGCCTAAAGAGGCATACCAGAAATTAAGAAATTGTGTAGTCTCCAAGTCTCACCTGGGGCAGTCAGAGGCATTTCCCAGGTTGGTGCTGATGTACAGTTTAGATTATACAGACAACAAACATATTCTTAGCTTGGAAGACCCGTCCTAGTAAATCAGACTGCTCAGACATGTTTGCAAGAACCAGAAGCACACAATCACAATTTACTCTTGCTTTTTAGAGATGATCATAAGAAAGCAAGCATATAATCTCTTTAATAAGATTCACACAGGCTGACTGCAAAGAATAAGAGCAGGCTGTTATGTATTGATTACAAAGAGCATCTCTCTCAACTTTTGAGCAAAAGGAATAACTTTCTTTTTGAAGAGTTCTGAATATTTTTTTCAGAGGAAACAAACTGTAGCCAATGCAATATGGCTCTTGGACTTCCTGCTGGTTAGAAAGCAAGGAAATCTAACACTGGTAGCTACATTTTTCATATGAACACAATTCCTGTAACAGTTGTTTCTCCTCTTTTTATGCTTAGGTGACAAAAGTGGATTATTTAGGGGTTGTGGGGTTGTTTTTTTTTTTGCTAGCTTAGTACCACTATTTCTACCCATTATATCTTCTTTTGTTGCGAGATTACTATCCTCTGGGGGGAGAAATTATAACTCTCTTGGTCTGGCACTAAAACACTTGATGTAAATTGAATACAAGACAGCTTTTGTATTAGGTATAGCACTTTCTACAAAATTAGAGCAATCACGAGGCAAGCCTTTTATAACTCGTTTGGCTTCACTTTCCTAGCTCTCACAGGGATACTGTTATTTTTATTTGGTTTTTTTATCTCCTGAACATTATGATCATTGAGGTAACGGCTTTCCGAAACTCTTAGTAACCAGCTCTTTTGGAGAAAGGTCTCATGAACATTGCAACTTATGCTAAATCAAGGGATAGTTTGTTCCCTCCAATTTCAAACCTCCATAAGAAAACTTAACTGTATCTGCATTTCCAATACCCGTTCCTTTTGAATTTTAAAGCCAAACAGGACTTAAGCTGGCAGTGGAAACGTGATTTTATGACTGAATCAGATCTGTTTTAAGAAAATTTCCCTTTTCCTAGGAGAGGTCAGCTAAGCTTCACCTGAAAAATGTTGTCATATACTCACACAGACTTTCCACATCCTTCTTTGCCCCTGCCCCAATCAGAAGCAGTTCCTGACCTGAACTGTAGCAGACCAACCATCATTTACTGCCACTTCATCATTCCCTGATGATGTAATTTTTTTAGAGAAGTATAAGGAACTAAACCTAAGAACTGAAGAATAAACAGCTCACAATAACTTAAACAGACTCAAATGACAGTTCTGGATATACGACCATCCTTTGACTCAAAACCAAATCATCAGTTAACTTTGATATTGGCTATTTGAAAACAAAAAGAATGGGAAAAATCCTTGGTTTTTTTCTTGCTGATGATTTTGTTTAAAGAGGTTGACTCAGCTGTGCTTTTCTCCTGAAAGGCTTGAACTGGAGATTGTTCTTTTTGTGCAGCCATATTTAAGCTGAATCAACAACAATCAGTGACAAAATTGTATACACCAGTTCATATTTCCCCGTCACTTCCATTAGCAGAGTGTGCTTTTCCAGTCAGAAGCAATTCCACTTCAGTGTGATCTCATTTCAACTGAATGTTAGGGAAATGCATATATATTATTTTTTAATCCAAAGTACATATTAGAAACTTTAAAGAATTGGAAATTCAACTGATGCATACAGTACTTACTAACTTCACAGTGTTTTTTTCACCTATCTTCCCTATTTTCTTTTATTACATGCAAAATAATTTGCAAAACAAAAAGCTTCACAGAAAAGATGATATAACCTGTGAAATAAAAAGGATTTTTTACTAGCATTTTCTATGCTATATTTAGCTTCATCAAATCTGAGGAAGCCTAATCTGAAGAAGTCATCTTGACGAAACAGCACCAATGCACATTCCTCTCTATGATCTATAAACAAACTCAGATTTAAAGTAAACCTGGAAGCATTAGAGACATTTTGGTGCCTAACACACCTGGCCACGTAAGAGCTATTCCCTTGCTGATATGGTTAGTACTGCATTAACGGCAAGGATTACAGCAAGTACTACAGCAAGTACAGACATAGGAGCTTTGGCAGTCATGTGAAAAGGGCATAGGGGAGTTCTGACTTCACCTAGCTTGGCTTTCCTTCACAGTGCTTAATATCTTATTGTTGCGTGCACTTAATTCACTCCAGACATACTAAATGTTCACTCGCAACGACTGCAACAAACCTGGCAATCTATGTTTTAAGGTTTAACCTGATGACACAGCAAGATATGAGCTCATTCTTTTTATTAGGTCAAGAACAAGACATTTTGCAGAGACTTTAAAAATCAAAATATATGGTTTAGTATTAGTTTTGAGTTCAGTGATTTTAAAATATTAAGTACTTAAGTACATGGTATTAAACACCATGATAAAATGTTCAGACTTGAGGTTTAGAAGTGTGAAAGCCTCCAAAACGGAGATAAAAGACTAAAGACAGAAAAAGCAATGGCTTTCTGACACTGATGTCAGACGGATTTGCTGCGTGTTCTGTATCTCCCATCACTGGTTGTTCCAGCCACCCTTTGCATCTTTTCACTTGAGCCTTATTCTAGTTGTCCTGTATGCCTTGCTTTATCCTTTCAACCTTATTCTGTTTTAGCAATATATCACTTTTCCTGCTTGACTTTTCTTTTTTAAATACCTTTGCCCTTGCATACATCCAAGATGCAACTTTCACCCAAAAATAGTACGAACACCTGAGGAGCCTTTATGAAAGTGTAAAATATTCTGGGTTTTAGCCACGTTCAAAGTCACCAAAAACTTCCATTGTGAAACCAGTTTTCATCCCAATTCTCCTCTAAATTTGCCACGTAGAGTTTCCTATAAAGCTAACATGTTAGGCATTTTGAGTAAAGAGAAACATTTGATTTTAGTATTATATTTTAAAATACATAGTATAGACATTAACACACTTGGAAAAAACATAGAAATTCTCTTTCAGAAATGTTTTGACATTGATTGAAATGACTTTTTTGACTTCTCTTTCACAACTACATTTTACTGAAGTTATTATGGACTTGTGGAAAGTTTCCATTTTGGCAAAACTGTTTTCTTGTGAGAAAATATTCTGTTGGAAAGGTTTCAGGTAGTGATAATTGCACTGTACATGCCACTTTTTTCCTTTGCTCCTCAAGCTGCCTATTTGGATTCCCAGCTCTGAAGCCGCTCTTGCTTGCTTTTGTAACTGAATAGCCCCAAACCTCACTAAGGATCCTAAATACCATGCTTATAAATAAATGAAGATTTAAGAATAATGCAAGATTAATGGCCAATGAGATGGGTATGAAATCAATTCAAGAGTCATCACTTTTACAGGAATGTGTATTAAAAGAGCCTACACAAAACCAGACTATGGTGTTGGAAAAACAGGCATTGTGCAAATCTAGAGCAATAAATTCTTTCACCAAAGTACCATCTGAAATAAAACTGCATGAAGAAATACATACAACCATAATTTTGCTGAAACACAGTATCTCCAGTTTCATCCTGATATTTAAAATGAAAGTGATTAAAGTTGGAACTGCTTATTCAGGCTTAAATATTTGAGTGTTTGAAGCATTTAAAATTTAAAAAGTACTTAAATAGAAGTATTAGTTTTAAAAACTGCTAAGCAAGTTCTGTGTTTCCATGTCTCTGTAAGAAGAACTTACAGACAATATGCTGTCTTCATTATGAGTTGTTGGTAAATACCATAGTTACAATTAGCAAAAAATATCATAGGATTACAATATAAATAAACAAAAAGCCAGAGGTAACAGGTTGTTTGCTTCATTGTCTATCCTGCAAACATAAAATTTTTCCATTTTTAAATCAACAGTAAATCTTAATCGAATAGAAAAATGCCCGTGGATAAATGCATTTATCACATCACATAAATATCACATTGTCTGCAATGTACTATAGTATCTCTGAACTCCCAAATGCCAACATGTAATAAATAGAAAACATTTTTACAGGAACTAATGCTTGTCACAGCAAGAAGGATTTTACACTAGATTTATATTTTCAGAAAAATCCTTTCATGCAGTTGTGTAGAGAAGCTTCTTATTTCATATTGTTATTAAGGTGCACTTAACTGGAGGAGTCATGTCTTCCCTCAGCTGTGATATTAACAGTCTCAAAATTCTTCTCTAACTACAGAAACCAGCTTTGTAAGGCTGTTGCATGATGCCTTCTCCCCCACTTCCAAAACCCTAAAAACCCTACAAAAACCCCAAATCATAGTGCGACAGGAAACGTGTTAGTCAAAATAAGAGTTACAGCAGCTACTTTTACAGCCATCTTACTTCTTGGCTACAGTCAATGCCCTGAAGTCAATATCCTGATTATCGAGACCTCTGACCTGCGCTGGGATTAGTGTGATAAGTCTATGACAGCTTGTGCTACTACAACAGATGGGATGTTGCTCTGTACCAGGGCTTCTTTAGGACTTTGGCAACACTAATCATTATATGCCATTTACAAAAGCAACAGAAAAATACCCTAGGAACTTAAGTCCAGAATCTCTCTTAGATTTTGCTTCAAGTATTTTTCAATGTCCCACAGTTTCTTCACTCGTGCTTTGTATTTCCAGCTGCAACTCTAAAACAAATTAATTTTACGATAATACCACATATTTACAGTTGTCTTTCATAGCATTTGGATTTCCTCTCAGCTGGCACAGAGTGCAAAACTTAGTAACCTCTTTTACTCACCTATGTGTATCTAATACATAGTCTGGACATGATCTGGAAAGATTGATGGTGATTTCAAATTAACTTACACATCTTTCATCTCTGAAAGAGCCCTTGGCCTCTTTTCTCTTTGGTCTCTGTAGACAGGGATGAAGTCAGAATCTTCTGTTTCTTCTTTGATTGGTTTTGAACTGAAACAATTTTAAGTTTTGACAAGAAAGCAAAAAAAAAAAAAAAGTCCTTTAAAGTAATAATTCTGTACTTCATAAGGATCAAACTCTTAAGATTCCTGCCTGAAAAAGGGAGGAACAACACAGGAAAGAATTGAGGTAATGAACGTTTCTGTCACTCACCTTACAAACTCATTTTTCTTCTACATTTTATTAGATGCTGCCTTGCTCTCCTCCTTAAACACAAATGACAGATTATATTAGATGCATAAATTATATGGATTATATTTCTGTCACCAGTAAATTAGCTGTTAAATTTAGTTTGCATGATGCTATTGACAGGTCTCTGATTTAAGAACCTTTTTTCTTTTTAGTTATTTTTTTCACCCTTTCTTCTTTCCTTTTTTGTCAAGATCACCACCACGTTTTGGAAGAACCCAGTAAAAGCTGCAAATATATGTCAGACTTACAAGGACAGAGAGGCTATGTTTCTCTTAAAAAGGTGGGGAAAAGAAGGCTTGTAAATGAGTACATAAATTAAGTAAACATTACATAGCCATGCTGGCCAATAAATGCAGCTCTCAATGAAGTTACATGTTTTAGTAGACTTACTTTCATACTTTTTGTCCAAAATTTTTCTTAACCTAACAAGTGTTTCTGTTCCAAGCAGGAATCAGACAACTGATACATTTAAAGAATTGATGAGATTTAAGCTTTATTGTTGGCTCCTCAATTTGATTTTGACCTCAGGAAACAATCCTACTATGAAATCATTTCAACAGATCATGGGCAGCTGAAAAGTTACAGCATGGTTCGTTCAAGCTCTGTAGTTGCAAAGTTCTGCCATGTTAAGTGCAAGCCAATCTCAAGAGGATGCATTACCTTCAGCACAACGAGGTGTGATCCAGATTGATTTTTACTAGGGCTTGAACTTTCAAAGTTCAACAAATACGTACTCATTATCACCCATGGTTAAATGTCACAAGTGCAATAAATATTTTTGAGAGACTTGGTGATTTGTATAACACTACCCAATTTATTGCGGTTCATGAAGTACTTTAAGAACACAGCCAGAATGTCCCACCCAAAATTACAGAAACACTTTTCTGTCATCATTCCCACCCAATTAGACAACATGGCTATGCCTCAAACTGCCATTTTAATAAGTTATCAGGAAGACAATAACCTCTCATCTGAAGGGGCCTGCAATGCCAGATGTGCTATAATGAGCAGTTCGCTCAAGTCCAGCAAGTTGCAATAACACATTGTTCAAAAACTTACAGATTCAGCTCACTCTGCATTCCAGTATTTTCATGCCAAATCCTCAAATCACCTCCCCTTTAATTAGATTGTTGTTATGGAATCCCCGGGAAGTTATTGGCATCATCAAGCTTTGCTGATCCTATTATATTTGTGAACTAATAGAGTTTCTATACACACAAAATTATAACCAAAAGATCAGTCTGAAGATGAATAGTTTCTCCTGGGATTCTCTTTATCAAAAGTCTTAAGTATTCGATCACAGTAAATTCAAGCAATTGACCCACATTCCATGCAGCTCTTTCTTTACTCGCACAGAAATATTTATTCTTTCAGGATTGGATCCTGAATTATTGCATAACCTTAAGGCAACTGCAACCTACAAGTTCCATTTGATGTCTGGTTTGAACTCTGGCTCCAACATGCAATAATAATCTCAAGCTACTAAAGAGGGCTACTACTAGAAACAGACGCATATTGTCAAAAAGTTCACAGTGCTGGTGTTTCTGAACAACAAGAGTTATCAACTGGTCATTTGATTTCTGGATGATACCTAGAACTATTTATGTTGCCTCTGGTTTACCTTAAAGGGGGAATTCCATGGCATGGCACAGCAGGAAAACAACCAAGGAATTCCCTTAGTAACACAACATACACAACTGGGACTTTACTTTCAGAATCATGATGAAGGATCTGTGCTCCAGGGCTCTTTTTGCAAGAAAGGAAAAAAATGCATTATGAAGCAGTTAACTAGAATAAACACTGGAGGTTGAAAAGGAGTCTGTTTTTAAAAGCTTTTAAATGGACATACCAAGAAATCTCTTCTAAAGGTTTGCTCAAGAAGTATTTATTACAAAAAGTTTTAAAGCTGGAACCTTAAATGTGGTTTTAGCATGAAACAAGCACAATAAAATTTTAAACAAAGTAGCCTGAGTACTGTTGTTTTATCAATGCTTCCACAGATATAAATATTCTACAGACTGCATATTTGGCATGCTCAACTGCGCAACAATCATCTCAACACGCTTTTAGCTTTGGTGTTTCTTTTTTTATCAGGAGTTCTGCTTGAACTCTGAACCAGCCAATAGATGGTTTTGTGCCTCCACAGAAAAAACAGGGGTAAAACAGCGGTAACAAGTGCTAATTAAAAGTCCCCCCTCATTTAGCTTCCTGATCTTTGAACGTGCTTTACAGAAGGAATAGAAACCAACACACTGTCATAACAACCCAAAGAATCACTGGCATTTAACCCCTGAAGCACAACAACAATCATCTTAATAGTGATATGTATCACTTTAAGGGTTTTTGGATTTTTTTAGGGCTAGTCAGATTTTGTTTAGAAGCAGGTCACTAGCAGAATCAAATTATATTTGACATAGGAGCCAACTAAAATTATCAAAACAGAGGTGTAGACAGACATTTCTTAAAAACCTCAAATTTCCACATTGACTCTAATCTTCTTACAGTAGCAATTTATATGAAGGTTAAAAATAAAGCATACATAAATGTCTTCTGAGTCAGACTCAAGTTTTTGCATTCCCCATTTATGCAAACATGAATTCCAAGGGGACCTACCTCCCGGGGGTATAAGAAAGGAAGCTTTGAAGAATTTGGCCCTAATAGTTAATCTTAAGTACCATAAATTAAACAGGAAAGTCAAAAGAGAAGAAAAATTATTATTCTATTCTTGTACGCCTATGTGGTTTACTGTGGACAGAAGCAAGCTTACAAGAAAGTGTTTCAATTTGCTAAAATTCGTAAGAGACTCCCTCCCCCACCAGCCTTTCAGGCCCTGTTACAAATTCTCATCTTTTAGGATTTAAAAACTAAGTTTTAATCCTAGCTCTGCCAATAATCTTCTGGATGACCTTGAGCAAATCGCTTCGCCTCTGTTCTTTCAGCCTAGCTGTTTAAGCTGGATTAATTCTTACCCACTTATAGTGGTGTAAAATAAATGATTGTCATGCAGTATTCTGAAGCACTACAACATGCTAGAGATAAGCAAGACATACACTAGGTTTTGCATGAACTTTGCAAAGATAAGCTTGGAAACAACTGCCTATCAGGTTTGAAGGGAAACTATCAATATTCTTATTCAAAAAGGTTTTAATTTTACATTCCAAATGAATCCTACCTGAAACTGAGCCTGTTTTTAATAAAAGCATTCAAGATGATATGCACATCTTTGATTTGTGTCAATAGAAGTAAAAAACCCTAATTACCTTTTTCCTTAATTTTTTTCTTCCTTTCATGACATAAGGCTCTAGACTTAACTAGAAGTATGAATTGCTTCAGCCTTGTTTCAGTAGCATCCAAAAATCTTAACAAAACACTGAAATAACTAAATTTTGCAAGATTGGTCATGCAAAATCAGACCACCGTCTCATTGCACCTGTAACATAGCAAGACACCAAATACCGCAAGATGATGGCACAAATGCCTACTAATCTCAGTTGTTTTTCTAGCCAGCAACCAATTAATTTATATTTTGAAATATAGTCACACACTTGTTTTGCAAAATATTCCTATTAAATGCAAAGCTATATTACCTACTGTTCCCAATAAGTATTTTAATTAAACTGTCAGCTTTTTGAAGCCAGAGTTATCTAAAGACTGTTCTTCTTACTGGTCTCTTATTACAGCTGGATTTTGTTTTCATTAGTTTCTTTCTTGTGGTGGCTTTATTCTCTGCTCTCATTACAGTGAAGATTCATAGATCAAAATGACACTTTTGCAGGAAACTCCCAATTCAGCCAACACCGTGTTTGCTCATAAAAGATACAAACCTGCTTATCAGGAACTTATTTCCTCTGCATAAATGAACACACAAGAATCACAATGACCTACAGCAGTGAAATTATTAAGTGTCAATCGTTTGCACTGGCAGAGAAAAACTGTTCCAAAGGATTACAGGGCCTTATCCTTCAAGTACTTATCCAGGGTAATTACGTCCATGCCTACATAGATGTTTGCAGGAATACAGCTTTTCATGACTTTAAGGCAATAATCTTCTGGCTTGGCTATTTGTTTGTTTCTAATTAAGAAAGCAGTTCCCATGTATATCAGAAAACCAAACCCAACTTTCCTACACACGTAGATTATATAGTTTGAAACAAAGAGTTTATCTTCTCACATCTCAGCATGCTGAACTGCTCACATGCTAGAGATTCCAATTCCAATAATGGAGGAACTGTCATTTCATTAAAAATCCTCTCTTAGCAAGACTTCATTCTCATTGTATGACTGCATTTTAATATCTATTCTCTCAACACATTGATAGTACATCCATGGCAGGATACTCTTAAGACAGTCAGGGGGTACACCTGTGATAGTTTACTGAAGGAGATGAAATAAAACATTTGTAAGGTGAAGAACCTCAATTATCAGGCATTGTAACAATCACATCAAAAGGTCTTAGGACTAACACAGTGATGTTCCCAGGTAAGTTAGCAGACCTCCTCAGTCCCTAAATTAATATATCGTTTATTTAAAAGTTCTATAATGCTATCTTTTCTGTACAAGTCCTAGGGACTAATTGAACACAACATCAAAATCTCATGCAGCTTCATATACTTCTTAAAAGTATTCTAAAATCTCCAGGAACAGTGTCTCAAGGGAACAGAGTGAAGCCATCAACAGGATTGCTCTTCTGGCTGCAGCTGAGCTGAGTTACAAGTTTACTGACCTTAGCAGCGCTCACTTACTCCCTTCCTGCCAAGTGTTACCATCCTCTCTCATCTGCTGACAGAAGTGCTTGTGTAATTGCTTTCTATCCTAGTCATATCAAGTGATCCTGCTTTTTATTTTCTTTTTTTGTTTTGTTTTGTTTGTTTGTTTTAAAGGACTTGCTATTAAGTGGACAACAGTTGAAATAGAAAGACTTTTTGAAAGCCACAAAATCCTAAAGCATTCTGTGGCTCCTCATTAAATATTCATGTGCCTAAGAAAAAAGGAACTAGAACAATAATAGAAAGGATCAAAAGATTCACTAGGTCTTCTGCTAAACGAGTAGTTTTTAGGAGGTGGACATCCAGTGGAAATGAAACCAACAGACAAAGTGAAGCATGGCAAACTGAATGCAAAATAGGTACAAGAAAAGCAAACCTTTTGCATAAGAACTCCATGAGTTTGTCTGTGGGAGTTGGACAACAATAACTCCACGTTATTGACCATCACACGCAAGCCTTTTACAGACTGCTTCGTGTATTGCCGGCGTTTTCTATTCTGTCAAAATTTAAGGGGAAATTCTTTGGGTGATGCATTTAATGCAGCCTTTCTCGCCTCTCTAGTTAAATGCTATTGGTCTTAGTATTTCAGTTGCAAGATATTCAAGACAGGGACTGTCTCCGCATACACATATAAAGCAGTAGAATAACATTCTTCAAGCTATTTATCCTGCACATGTTGAACAAGCTTTTGCTGCCTTCAAACTGTAGAAACAGGAAAATAACCTGTTTCCATCACTTTCTGCTCACCAGTTGGTTAGCCTTCCCCATTGGTACATCCATTCTAGAAGAACTGAATTTGAATTAAAACTTTTGTAGCACAGTTATCCATCAACAGACTAGCTTGCCTGCAGCCCAGTGCTGGTTTCTGATGAGTAGTAGAAAAAGCTGAGGATTACAGCAATAAATATGCATTTTTTCCCTAGTAAAGCCAAACACTGCACTTCAGTCAGTGACTAAGAGGAACAGCACTGAAAGATGTCAGAGTACATTCTATCAACTTGACAAGTTATCTAATGCCTACATGAACTAAAAAACATGGGAAAAATGCAAATTCAGTCACAAACAAAAGAGGTCAAAATAAACAAATGTAAGGACATCAGACCATAGACTCACAGGGATACCTACATGAGGTGAAGTACATACTTGTAGTCTGAAACAGACCTACTTTCAGAACTGCTAAGTTTATTTCTGTCTTATCACAACATACTATTGTTAGAAATCAACTTAACTATGCTTACCATGACCTGCTTATTACAAGGCCCTATATATTTGATTGCGTAATGAGAAAAAGGTTGTTTCTTGTCAACTTAGACGTACTCTTCAGCAGGTCACACACACAGAATTAACAGTGTGTTTAAATAAAGGATTTGGGTGAAAAGGTGTTTGCTTTTCAGTGAAGATACAGAATAGGAGACAAAATGCATAGCATGCAAAAAGCAAGTTTTAGTTGTTCATCTAACTTAAAGCTTCCAGAAATACATTACTTTTATTTGTAAACATGTTTTACCCAACATCATTCAAAAGTACTAAGTACACAAGTACTTAGTTGGCTTAAACACTGTACACCCTTTTTAACAACATAATCTGTCTACAAAGAAAAATAATTTTTCAGACTATGAAGGAGTAAATATGAAAAGTATATAATTTAAATACAATCACAGTAACTTCATCAGATATCACATGAGTTGAGTCAGCCTTTTCTAATACAAATGTTGGAGCTGCCGCTGCATGTATTCTCCACAATAGCATTGATTTATGCAGTCATTTAAACTGGACACAAGAGGGGAAAAAAAAAAACCCAAACAAAAAGAAATCAATTACCCTTCAAAGGCAACATAAAGAAGCTTAGAAGTGCAACAGAATTTTAAAATTATGGTATTAACAAATATAAAATTACAGAAGGGCCACTAGTTACACAGTTAAGGGGCTAAACTTTAAAGTTTCAGGGCTGGGAGATATTCCAGCTCTACATTTAGGTATCACTTGGACTGCAAATTCCAAGAATTTTGGAGTCAGGAAACTCAGCTACACTTTTCATGCAAACATGCCTCAGGGACTATAGTAGCTGGAGTAACAATTCACCCCTGAAAGGAGAAAAGTCAGAGGGATATTTAATGTGGTATTCATAATTATCAAGATGAGGTAATTAGTCTTTTCCACACCCCTCTGTATTTGCTGTTATTCTGTAGAGCACAATAAACAAAAGGTCATTTTGAGTTCAAAAAGGTTACAGACATGTATAAAGGAGCAATATTGGAGGCTTCATTATTGCAGAACTTTGGAACAAGAAGGTGGTTTCAAAAGGCATCAAATGACAGGATGATAATAAGACATTATTGATTTGCTTCTTCAGAAGGCAAGCTGAACTCTATTTTAGTAAATTAAATGACTGTGGACACAAAAATAAGTCCTGTGTTAATTCTTGGCCCCAAACTTATGTTGGGCTCATGTGGGAACAGGAATCAGACAATACAGTAAAATGCCAAATGGGGATTTAAGTTTGCATGGTATATGGCAAACTGTCTATAACTTAATTGTACTTTCAGTTAACTGGCATTTCTAAAGCATTTCTGTTTACGTGGGGTCAATGGCATGAAAACTATGAAAGTCACTAGAAAT
Source organism: Anarhynchus alexandrinus (assembly GCA_008711295.1). NCBI lineage: Eukaryota > Metazoa > Chordata > Aves > Charadriiformes > Charadriidae > Anarhynchus > Anarhynchus alexandrinus. Next base: position 5,448,280 of record VUYV01000007.1, on the reverse strand, counting down.
CTATGTATACTATCAGTACGTGTGGCCTCCTGCAAGCTGCTTAAACTATGCTTTTTTTTTAAAAAAGAGCTATTAATTTCCCACTTAAAGCTTATCTGTAGTAAGCTGCCAAGACAATGAAGGGTCTGTAACAATCAGTAGTGTCTAGAAATATTTGGACCTGAATTTAGTGCATTTTGAAATAAATATTTAGGAAGAAGACAGATATCATTTAACTTTACAGCATACAGTCATACATTAAACCCTAAACAATGTCCTAAATGATCTCAAAAGTATGAAAAATGTATTTCTGACATACTATGTGTATAACTACTTTTATGATGGCCCTCCAGTGCGAGCATTATAAACCAAACCACTGAATATCTAACAAATAATTTATAGCTAATAAAGCTATACGTTGACCCAAACAACAGCACAAACTTATTTTTTTCCTCCAAGTTGGCTTGCAAAAACACCGAAAGAGAGCTAAAGGTGGCTAAAAAAAAATTAATAAAACTGGCTTCACAAGTATCATACAAGGAAACCTGCATTTTTCAGTTATATGAGCTCACTTGGAAGATAAACTAAACTAAAAGAAAAACATGTTCTTTTTTTGTTCTTTAGATGTGTCCTTGGGCTTGAGTAAAATAGGCTGTGTGTCAGTGAGTTACTACAACATCCTCATTTTTTTATATTAACGTATTTAATGGTGCCTAGCAGTGTAAAAAGAATAAAGAATGGTACACATTTATGAATTGTTCTTTCCTGTATGGCATCCAGACTATCTTAACGCATTTCAGCCTGGGCCACTTCATATCTCAAGCACAGCTCTCCTTGAGGCCACTTACCATAGTAACCATCATAAGTGTCAAGGAAAATTACATATCATAGTCCTACACTCTGTAAGTGAAGAGAAATACTTCTGTTGTTGTTACCATGATCTGATATATGGCTAGAATGAACATCAACACTAATAAAATATTTAACAGTCTAGATTTAACTTGGCTTGCTATAGGGTGCAATGAAGCTTTTGACTTGATTAAATATTCCACTTCAGTGTGGGATGCAGGTTTAGCATTTGTTAATTTTTCCCCAGAGCACCATGCCAGGTTTTCATATAATTAAGTGGATACACTCCAGACTGTTTACAACTGGGATCCCTGATGAGACTATTGTCTGAAAACTTTATGTTCTTTTCAAAACTACATATAGGTTGTCACGTTTCTTAATCATTTCCTTTGTAGTGGCTGTTTCAGAAAGCATTTTAAGCAATTTATTATTAAGGATGCCAAAAAGATACTCCCCCCTGCCTTAAAATAAAATAAATAAAAAAAAATTTTTTGCCTTCTTATTTTATTCTCTGCTATGGGTTTATGGGTCTTAATTACAGGACTAATTGAGAAAAAGCTGAAACAGATCTAGCTTAATTTGAGGCATAGAAATGAGCCCATTTACAACATATTATTCCATGGAATAATTCAAAAGCAAAGGAGAAACTGTTAGTTCATTTAAAAGGAGTGACTGACAAAGCTATAGGAAGATAATTATGTTTGATACATTAAAAACACAGTAAATCTGAAGCACCATCATCAAAATAACTGCAACTGCAAGGAAATAATCTAATAGCATATGGAACAGCTCTCTCAATTTTTATATTTTTTTTGCACAAATTTAATAAAATGGAACAGCTCCTTTATTTACAGGTCTTCATGCTTTACCAGTCTGCTACCCCTGTCACATCTTGTTAGGATGTGCGTAAAAAAATCAAATGGGAAAGGGGTTTCAAATAAATACTTCATTAAGGTAAGCACAACAGTAGACAAGGTAGGAAGTTTGTATACAGAACAAGTCCTAGAGTTAGAAAAAGAGACATTAGTACCTACGTTGTCTTTGTTCAGTGACACAGATGACCCAACTAGCCAACATTAAGTGAATTTGTCTGCTCCTACACATCTGTTCCTTAGCATCTGTGAGAAAATACAGTAACCATGGAATAAATTGCACTTCACGTTGCAGGTGACGAATTCACAGTCAAAGAAAGGAAAACAGAAGAATATAACAAACACTTCCAATAAGCAGTAACAAAGCATCCATGAAAGAATCACAACACTGAGCCTTCTTTCTGGTTTTGTTTCACACAAATAATTACACTCCTTGAATGCCGCTTCCAAAGATCTTTAGCAATTCCAGCTATACACTGCTTCCTAACAAGGATCTTAAGTTTCCATGTGCTGATCCCAGCCAGAATATCATGCAGGTAACAGATTCAGCTGTTCTTACTACAACCCATACATACCATGGCCATTTGCTTATTAAGTATTTTGAAGATTAAAAGTACTATTCTATTAATTATAAAAATATCATACAATTAATTGTTATTCTGCAACTTAATCTTTCTTGTCCTGAATGAATATTATACAAAGTATTACAGTTTTTTTTTTTTAAACTCCTGTACTAATCTTTGTTAATCCATACAAATTCAACTTAAACTGGTGATAAAAACTTGCTTTGAAGAAAACATCAAATAGCACAGCAATTAGTATGTAAAATAAGATTATTTCATTGGTTCAGCCCCTAGTTCCTATATTATTCAGCACACATAACCAGAGCATATGAGCACATTGACCCATGCACACCACAGTTAGGTGATCCCAGGTAGATGTAAATACTACATATGCAGGAATGAAGATCACTCGGTTATCAATGCAAATACTTAGTATATACCCAAGTCCTTTGAACACACTGTATTACATTTAAGATCTACATTTAAAATCCTGCACCATAACTGCAGCGTAAAACTCAGAAGTCATTAGCTCATCTCTAACCATTATAAAAAGGAAGACCAGAAACACTGTATGTCCTCAGTACGGCACTCAGTTACAAGGGCAGAGATACAGTGGCACACCAAGAGACACAAAATCACAGTTTCTTCCTAAGAGGTGCACTCCCCAAAAGACCTTTCAATTTCTAATTTTGTTATGCTGTAAATTGAGGTTGTGGCCTTGACTTATTTTTTCCTATCCTTTGGAGATTTCACCAGCCACCAGTACAGTATTTGCAAAAAACCATCTGCAGCATCAGACAAGTCTCCCTAAGATTCTTCTCCCTCTTGTATAACTATATTTACTACCACGTTAAGTGAAATACACCTCTGCACAGCAGAGGTTTTCATGTTCCAGTTTGTGGGTAATATCTTTGGGGTCAGTAATCAATAAAAGTTTAAATGAAAACTATGAACTATACTCCAGCTGCATTTAGATCTCTAAGTAATGGGATAGATAACAGCACTTTCATACGTGTTAGTATAAAATTCAGAAAATATCCCCCCCACCCCCTTCTAAAACTGGACACAGACATTTACATTTCAATTTCTGCTCACAAGCCTCATGGGTATACGTTAACCACATCAGCTGCATGCAGTGAGGCTTAAAAATTCAGGTCTAGGAATAAGGACTATGTTATAGTCAAAACTTAATTCTGAAAGATCTCCCTGCATTGAGTATGTATTACATTTGAGCCTTAGCCCTTGGAGTAATTGATGCAGAAGCATCTGGTTTTCGCCATTATTTTAATGGCAATACAATGAGTAGTTTCATGTGAAATTCAAGTGTTTGCTGGCATAAGATACTTGCTCAGGCTTATGGATATGCTATTACCTCATTATTGAATGTGTTCATCATTTATATGAAGGCTTCCTCATGTGTTTCAAAACCACCTCCTTGCCCTACGTCACACTGTCACTGAATGCAAGACTGCTCCTAAATATTCTTCAATGTAAAGAAGAGAGTTACCTTTTTTACCTTTACCTTAAGGTAAAATTGTTCTGGCAACGATGCAGCAAAAAAGGTACTAGGGATAAGCCACATCTACTACTGTAGTGAGCTTCTGTGACGGGGAAAAATTGACTCAAGTCTGATAACAAAATTATTTGCAACTCTTGGAAGTACGGACACCAAAGCACTTTTAATCTCTTTTAATCACTTTTAATAAACCACAGCAAGATCCATTTTCGGCAGGGAAAAGAAATCTACTAAACTAGAAAAATTTAAAGGTTTAGTAACAATTATTTCAGTGCCCACTGGGTCCTGACTGATGTGTCCATAGCTCCAGCGCTGCTCAAGTTCAGCAGCTTTCACTGGCTTCCCCACACAGCCTCCTCTGGAGCTTAGGGAAATCCCTTCCTACTGTCTGTGAGGCCTGACTGTGGTCTATTCATAATAACAATGATTGTTATATGAAGTCTCTGCCCTGTGATCTGAAGGCATAGGGGGAACCAATGCTAGCTAGTTTGCTTGGGTAACATCGACTACAGACTCCAAGATCTCGCTACAGTCAATGGAGAGAGATGAACACATTCGGTTACCTTCTGGAAGAACTTCTCTCCTCCCATCAACTATATGAGTAAACCCAGTGAGATCAGCAGAAGAACATAAGTTAATCTATATGTATTTACCACTCATCAGTAATAGCTCCTTTGCAAACATCATTTAAAAATGCTAGATTAACTGACTGACAAAGCACTGATTTATTCTTTTTTAATTCCACAGTTGAAGCAAGTTTAAGAAACTAAACAAACAGTATGTAGTAAATGCACAGAAACAATAGAAATGGCCAAAATAACCATCACCTTTTCCTCATTGGTGATTCATACATGCATAACTGTGGGAATAACTTGGAGACATGTCAATGGTAATTAAGCTTTTAGAGGCCTTTAGAGTTGGTAACAGATTGATAGGTTGGTATCATAAATTTTGACATCCTTGCAATTTTGGTAATCTTGTTTTTATACACAAACAAACTAAACACTGTAAACACTTCAGTGCATCAGCTGTAGCATTACACATGGGATTAGACTGCTGGTAACTTTATAAAATAAGACCATATGTGTATTTCCATGTCACAGAGCAAGTCAGCATGCAGCAAGAGAACTGAGTCCAAGCACCACAACTATTCCAACAGATAATTTTTAAAAATAATTTCCTCAGGAAAACTCCAGCAACATTAAAAATCAGGTCTGTTGAAGACAACAATATAAAATCATTATTTTCATTGCCACTAGTATAAAAGCAAAAGATTTTAAAATACTTTGTTTCCCAAATATTAAGTTCCACGCCATGTAAAGCAATTACCACATCTCTCAATTTCCCAATCCTTGAGTTATTTTATGAAAACTAACGAATATTTTTACCTTACAAGAGACTAAATAAATTTGCATAGGATTATAACAGACAGCTCATTAACTCATCCCTGTACACTTAAATACTAACTGTAAAAGAAGTAAAATTTACACAGTAAATAACTATATTGCATCCTGAACTGCTCCTCATATGATCCGGTAAATCCTTTAACACAGCAAACGCCTGAAGCTGAATTGGAGGGTGCTGGAGAAAACACTTTAATGACAGAGAGAGAGACTGTCCATCCAGGGCAATGCCAAGGTCACTCATGGACAACATAACACTTTACACATAATCCAGTTACAAGAAATCAGGCCTCTACTTCAATAAAAAACTTGGATTGTCGGTGCTTCAGGTCATTTATTCCCCTAAGCACTGCAAAGCTCAGACTCATTGGGCTGTATTGAGCTATTCATCTAATCTTTTATGATAGAGAAGGAAAAAAAAGAGAAAGCAATGAAAACTAGAAAGTTCACCTAGTATTCTATACTGTTCACAATCTAAGTTAGAGCACAGGTGAGTTCAGCCCAACATCTATTACCCTGTCATGACAGATGAAAAGTTATATGTCCTCCCCTGAAGAACCACAAATATTTCATTAAATTTCCCATTCAACTTCTATGACTAGACACACAAACAAAATACAAATTACTTTCATATTCCCCTCCATATTTGAGTTAACTTCCCCTTCCTGACAATCTCTGTTCCTCTTCCTCCTTACTCTGTGCCATTATGCTTAAAAATCTAATAATTTTTACTGGGAGCAGGAAAACAGGGATATATCTTCTTACTTTTACATCCAGCCTTATTTCTTCAGGCTAGGAGGTAATTTAATTAAGAACTTACTGCTTTGATATCCAAATTCACACAAGTGTAAAAATCTGGCTCAGGAATCAAGGAGAAAAATGACAAACATAATTTTAGAAATAACTATTATAAGGAAGAATTTGCTACTATACTGTATGATTTGTGCTAGAAGCATAAAAGTCTTGTGCAGAAAAGATTAGCTTCATGTGCTGTCCTGTAGGATTCTGTCCACCTTACATTAGAGCCAGCCATAATTAAAGTATCTGCTTAAATCTTTGGCCTGATTTTCCTCTAATGCGCCATCTGAGCCTTAGCAAGAATTAGTATCAAGGAACTGAATAAATAGGAGTATTATCTAGGGACTTAATCATCAACTAATGCTTCTCAAAGTGAGTAAAAGACAAAATAAGGAAAAAGGCTGTTTGTAAACAGGTGGATGGAGGAACAACTTTGGCTAACATTCACCTTTTATTTTTCTTACTAAAACAGAAGCTAGAGTTTTGCAGCTATTTCTCATGAGCTCAACATAAACAGGGGGCAAAAGAGCAGCTTGAAGCCTGTATGCTGCCAATCTCCATGCTAATTATAAGGATCCTGTGGTAACAAGGGTGAAGTACATTTACATATAAACCCATGTACTATATTCCACTTTTATTTACTATCAAACCCTGTAAGAGCAAAATCAAGCATTAGACTATAAAGCAAATCAAGTCACTGTTTATAAGAACATTAGCACTTTCCAACATTGTACTTAGGGCCCATGACTGAAAATAAAAAAGTATCACATTCATTTTAACTATCGACTGAAATCTTAAAGACATTTCTTAAATTCTCCAAGAGATTTAAAAAAGATAAAACATTTGAGTCTGAGAAATACACTCAGTCCACTGTCAGTTATAAATATTCTTGTAGTTGATAGAAAAAGACGTATAAACCAGAGTTTTATCATAAAAGTTCTGATTCCACAGGCACCTAAATAAAAATCCTTAGCTTCATAACCATTATTTCAGAGAACTACTCAATACAGAAAGATTAATCACTTGAAACAAATATTATGATGATCTGATCTCAAATACAGGCACCTATCCTGTTCAATACTTTGTTTCATTACCTAGCGAACAACTCACTGCAGGCAAATTAAGCAAGCACTTGAAGATCTGAAGAATCAGGAATGAAACACTGAACCCAGCTAGCCTTACAACAGAAATCTAACAAAATAGTTCAGCGAGACCATAGGTTTATTCTATAGCCTCTGTGTACAAGCCTATGTGCTTAAAGCCAGGTAATTCTATAAAGCAATATCTTATTTATCTTAAATTAAGATTAAAGCTAAACACTGGCTACAGCTCTGACAATCAAATATTGCTATCTAATTTTAAACAGACAGTTTTGGGAGTTGTAACAAAACAAGTCTCAGAATTGCAATATAGAATTGCCTATCTGGAGGGTCTAAATAATAGAAGAGCTAGTGCGAAAGCTGAAAAGATCCTGCTTTTTACTAAGTAACTACAGCAGATTTTCTTTTTCCAATACCTTATGAGATTTATGAAATCTTCGAAATGGGATAGTCTCTCATTTGAAGTCATTTTACAAGCTCTTTTCCAAGCTATTACAAAATGCATTTAGAGCTTGCAACACAGCTTACCACTGTGCTATGACACTGTAAGCACTGCTAATTCACCGACCTGGAAAGTAAAACAGGGGAAGAGGCCTTTTATCATCTCTCAGCCTTTTTCCTAATATCAACCTGAAAAGGGCTGTTTTTCAATTAATCAAATAGCTATTTTAATATTTTCTAGTAGATATTAAAAAAATATAATTATTTAGTTTGAGAACTATGCTTAGAAAATTTGTGTATACATCCCATTATTACACACAAGAATAAAATCTTAGTCATAATATGTTTATGGTAGGTAGGGAGTAATGTTTCCTTAGAAATTGCCCTAGGATGAACACTATGCAGACACAAACAGAGAGTTTATTGGGAATGCATGGCTCCATCTTGTTTTCTTTGAAGTTAATTGAGGTTCTTTAATAGTAGCACAGTCTGTTCCTCATATAAGACTCTTCTCCTACATAGACTTATATGGCACTCTACACATACGTGCAAATACTAAAAAAAAAAAACAAAACCCAAAACCCCAACCCACAGGACTATATTCACATCTAGTATAAATCAGTCTTCATTACACTGGAATTATTGAGCAGAGAATCCAGGACATGTATTTTATCTTTACTTAACATTCGAACAGACTAAAGAAGAAGAAGAAAAAATAAAAAAGATCAGATTGACTTTCCATCTTTTACATGCTTCTCTTTTTGCTTGGAGACAAAAGTTACAATTACTAAAGTGTAACTAGTCTCTTTCAATCGCCAGTTCTCTAATAATAACGTTCAGTTTTCAACAAAGTAAAAAAAAAAAGTCACTTTATAAGAATGTAATAAATTCATTTCCAAAGTTTAGCAAGGTCTGTGTTATTTCAAGGAAACTAATTTTTTGGACCTGAACAACTTGCTTATCTACCTTTGGATTGGCAGTCTCATTTGCATAGGAAGTGCCAAGGAGCAGCAGGGCTGGCTGTTTCCTACAGGACAGGCAGCTGAGGACGATAACATAGCCACACCACATCTGAGCACAGGGAGCAGGGCAGACTCAGGTAGCATCCAGGTTCAACCAACAGTCCAGATCAACAAGCAACTCTATGGTGCAAAGTCAAGCCAGGAACATGAGCCAGGATCAGGCCCAAGGATAGAAACAAGAGTCAGACACAGCCCAGTAATTGCTAGGCATGTCCATAATGGCAAAGCAGATCCAAAGTCAAGCCAGGAAGCGAGCCTGGAGTTTGATTAGAGACACCCACAGTGAGGTACAGGTATGGCCGTAGCTGAACTGAAGACCCACGCTGCTACAACACAGCTCAGGAAAGGGCTGAAACCCCCAAGGCTGAGCTGAAATGGGGCTCCTGGGTCCACAGGAGGGTGTGAGAGAAGGCCCCAGGTGAGGCTGGTCAGGACCATTAAAGTCTATTAGTGCCCTGAGGTCCTGACAGAAAGAGATGTGTTTTGATTTTTCAAGCAGCAGCTGAATCAGATAGTAGTTTTTCCTTGGGGAGGGGGAAGAAGCGGTAGAAGATTTCAAAAGTAATGTCTGACTTTACAAAGCCTTATAACTTACATCACAATGTTATTTTGTCAATGAACAATATAGGTAGGTAGTTTTTATAGCCTGTGGGTTACACAAGAGACCTACGTTATTGTAAGAATTGTAACCAAGGCCAATCTGAGAGGATTGTCAAAATGAAAAGAATAGAAGCGATTTCTATGCAGGGTTTTTAAAAGCTAGAAACACTAGACTTGATCCTGAGAAATGCTGACCATTTCCTAGGAGGTCATAAGACTTCAACTTCCATCACCACTCTCCCTGTACTAATATCTCAGTCTTGGGCTTCTTGAAGTTTCCAGGAATCTCTGAATCATACAGAAACTGAACTGGTCCATAAAGCTTTCTGCTAATATTTTCATAAATGCCTTAATGCTTTGATTTAATTCATTTACACAGAGTTACAGGAGTGTCTTATGACACTAAGGAGACATTGGTGTGTCTTGCTGTGGATATGTATGTGCATAAGGGTATCTAGGTTTTCTGGCCCATGAGTCAAAAGCAGCTGCTTTGTCTGATGGTTTCAGAAGGTGATGTGCACTAACAAAAACTGACACAAAGACTAACTAGGCTCATAGAGACTTTTAACACAATTTTTTACGCTTATGTTAACCAAGCCTGCATCATGAGTTTTAAAGAAGTTTATTATATAATCATATATATGACAAACAAATACAGCAGGTTAAAGATCATTATTGAACGTATGGAAGGAGGCATTCAGTTTCTAGCTATGCTTTATTGAAAAACAACAAGAATGTCCACCTCTTGTTATGAACTATTCCTAAAATAATGTTTTATTTTGTTTCTCAAATGGAAAAAGTTGTACTTGGCTAATGGATACCCATTTACAACTGCAGCATTGCTGTCTATGAGCAGTGCACATAAAATATCATTACGTTATTTGGCGTAAGTTCTTACTTACCCATTCCTCTGTCTCTGAAAACACTAGCTTGGGAATCTGACATAGGCAGAAGCTTTCTTTGACAGTCAGTTTCCTGTAGAGGTGAAGCAGGACTAACCAGCCAACTTTTGAAGGCTTTCACTTTTGCTGAAAATGAAGTTATAAAGTTGTTAAGGGAATTTCTGAAACTTAATTCATTGCCTGTGGGATTCAAATGTTTTTTTTAAAAAAAGTGTGTTTCACTTGCTGTAATGCTTCTGAGTCATACTTTCCCTCTCTTAAGGGTATCTTAGGTTATCTTATGTCCCTCAGTTCCCCAGGGCTATACTACTCACATAGCTTTCTATTTATTTATTTTTTAATTTTATTTTCCTTTCCTTGGGAGGCACTAACATAGAGTAATTAAATAGTACTCTGGTTTTACGCTGGTCTCTTCACTGGTGGAGAAGGCTTGATTCCCTCCTCAATTCTTACTTTGAATGTTAAGAATCAAGAGTACGCTGTGCTTCTGAAGGTCAGGACAATTTGTGCTCAATTCTAATCTCACTGACATCAATCAAACCTATGTGTTTTGCTCGGTTTAATAGGCAAATAACAATAGTAATGACAGAGCATACAGGATGTCAAAAAGAGGCAAATACACCTTTGTAAGACTGAACCAGGAGGATTATGTTTATGTTTAGCTTTGTTCATGACTACTCCTGATGCCCTTTAGAGGACTTTGGGCTCATGGCTGGAGATTTTTGCTACAGGTCCCAAAGGGCACACTAATTTCAAGACTGCGTCCTCAAATTACACAATCAAATCTGTGCGGTTTCCTGCAATTACTTCAGAGCAAACAGATACCAGGAGGCCTGGCCTGGGCTTCCTGTGACTGTGAAGTAACCCATGCCCTCAGTGCCCAGCTGCTCGCGCTGACAGCTGGCAGGCTTCCAGGAGCCCAGACCCGCTGACCTCGCCAAGACCACGGGGACAAACCTTTTTGGATGCCACTGGTGTTAAAACAGCGCTATCCTTGATGGCATCTCAACTCTGTCAGGGCCATGGGTTCATCAGGACACCTGGACACATGTTCACCTCAGGCGCAGGTGGGCTGTGAGGGAAACCGATGGGTTGCAGAAAAATGGGAGTGACAGGTGAGAAAGGTACAGGGGGCAATGGGTTGTACAGTGAGGGCTAGGAGAAAGCGCACTCAGGTAGAGAAAAGCTCTGAGCGATGAAGAAGCGCCAGCAATGCCCCTGGGCGTAGCGGCCAGCCCAGGAGGAGGCGCGGCCGCCGTGAGGCACCGCAGTGACCTGTTCGCCTGCGCGCCACGCTCAAGATGGCGGCCGACACCCTCCCAACCCCGCCACACTCTTCTCGCTTTCGATTGGCCAGGAGGGCTGGCGGTCTGTGGTGCCAGCCAATCAGCCCGCCCGCTACGGCTCCGAAGGCGGTGCTACGGCCTGGCCCGGGTGGAGCGTGTCCTCGGGCTGTCGCAAGGGGCGAGGAGCGGAATGAGCCGCCTGGGCCCGTGTCTGAGGCCGCGGCCCCTCCTGCGCGGGCCCTGGGCGGCGCCGCGGGGGTTGTGTCGCGTCTCGGTGGCGGCCGGCCTGCGCCGGGGCCCGGCGAGCTTCAGCACCGCTTCGGTCGCCGGCATGGAGGAGCTGCTGAGTCGCTCCGTACCGCCGCTGCCGCCCTACGAGACCAAGGAGAAGGCGCCGCCGCCGGCGGAGCTGCGTAGCGCGGAGTTCGTGCGGTACTACCGCGCCCTGGAGGCCGGGCCGCCCAGGGCCGAGCTCCTCACCCGCTTGGCCCGCGACTTCGGCGTGGACCACGGCCGTGTGGCGGAGTTCAGCGCCAAGGTGCTGCAGGCCCGGGAGCAGCAGCGGGAGCTGGGGGCCCTCCTGCAGGCCGAGGACCGGCTCCGCTACTACCTCAGCCCCCAGTACCGGGGTCTTTTCCAGCACCTGGGTCGCCTCGAGGGCGGGCTGCGCTTCCTGGTGGAGCTGAGGGGCGACCTGGTGGAGGGGCTGGCGACCAAGGCGTTGGACGGGCCTCATGTCAAGGTGAGGGCTGGGCTGGGGGTGGGTGGCACTGAAAGGGAGTCGGGGGGAGGCCGGAGGGGATGGGGTTTGGGGCTTCCTGCTCATGGTGCTACTCGTGTGCCTCCACCTTGGGCTGAAGAGCGTCCTGTGGACCTGATTCACCGTTGGGGTCTCCATGGTGTGGCGTGCGCGAAGCCCCTTCCCACAGGCAATGGCAGCAGGGGGAGATGGCGCTGCTGACAGAGCACAGGAAGGGAGTGGCCCGTGGTGTGAAGCAATGGGCTCTCCAAAGCGAAGTGGCAGCCGGAGGCTGGGCTGCGGGCTGATGCAGCATGACATAATGCAGCTGATGTTGGGGCTTGCCAGGCTGCGTCAGGAGCTCACTGCAGGAGTGACGTGTAGTGGCGTGACGCTTGAGTCCGGTACAGGGCCACAAGTAACATGGCAGCCATGTCGTGCTAATGGTGAAGAAGAAAGGAGTTGTCATGACTTAACTCAGTCGTGTGTAGAAAATAGGTAAGGTGGAACATCCCTAGTGGTTACATGGTGCAGTGAGGTGATGTGGGTGTGGAGGAAGGAATGATATAGCAGATGACAGTGGCAGGAGGTGACAGGACTTCCCAGAAGGCAATGAAGAAACATAGGAAGATGGTCAGATGCACTGACCATAACTTGTTTGTCGATATTCAGATCCAAATTAAGTTTGACAAGAAAAGGATGTTGTTGATGTCGGTGCTGTCAGTTATCCACGGTAACTGAAGTAGCAACAGCATTGGTAAGATTCCACATCCAGTTGGATCATCTTAAGTAAAAGCAGACTGAATTTGCAAAATTAGCAGGATAGAAGTATGTAAAACAGCTGAATTTACACGCATCAAATAATACAGTATGTTCAGAAACATACTAAACCCATTTGAGAGTAGGAAAATACTGTGCGCAAAACTACAGCTTCAGTAAAACGGCTGTTATAAGCATTCTGTTATGTTGTCCCAAAATACTTTCTTAAATGTTTGGGTTCATCACATGATTGGGCTTAGTTCTGCATATCTGTTCTTGTAGTCTTTTTTGCGTTTGTTGATCAGTTTTATTTTTCAAATGTGATATATTCTAAAAATGAGAGTTGGTGATAAATACCACATAAGGCAGGAAATATTAAGCTATAACTGGTTTGCATTTGGTTTTGTTTGTGACTGTATTGATTGGAAGAATTTACCCTGGATACTGTTTCTTTTCAGTTTGGAGTTTCATTTAGGTCATTCTCATCTGTTTTCCACAGCAACCAAGACCTAGAACTGTGCTATTCCAGTGTTCTTGCTAGTGTGTCTGGGAAGGGTGTTATGTTTTGCTTCTGAAATAAGCATCTTGCTCGGCCTTTAAAATCTGTTTGTTTCTATTGCAAGTAGAGCTCCAGAATAACTGTGAGCACCCAAGGGAGCACCCAACCTGCAGAAAATCTTGACAGTCACTGCAATGGAGCTGATTATGAGCTGGTGCAAGTGGTTTGTGCTGAAGTGGTGTGAAGGCATGTGTACTTAATTTGATACCTTAAGCCGTAGGTGTGGGATACTGTATTACCTGTTCTGAGGCTAAATGTCAAGAACAGAGAAAACTATACAGCAGGATATTCAGACTATAGATTGGGGGTGTGTGTGGTGATGTTAAAGGTTTTTTTCTTTTTTAATAAAAAATTTGAGTCTTGAATAGACAACTGTTCTATACAGCATATATTTGGGGATCTTGTAGTGGACAGTTTCTGAATGGTTCTTTGCTGGTTTCCCTAACTGTAGGAAAGAGACGAAAAAGGTATAGAAAAGCTCTGGAACTTGGAATGAATGTTAACGTGTCAGGATTCACTACTACATATGATGAATTCTTGTCTGCTGGAATTTCTTAAGGTATTACTTTAAAACAAGAAGATGTAAATTACCTGCTGATTGTTTCTCCATTGGTTTCACTGTTCCTGAATCATTAACAAAATAGATGATATGCTGCAAACTGGTGCAGTATTGTCTTTAGTTACTCCCAAGTATACACATCTTCATAATGCCCTCAGTCATCTTTCATAAGTCACCTCTTAAGTTGAATTGATGTTTAAAGTAAATTAAGAAATGTGAATGCCTAACTTACTCTGATTTTATGTGTTGCATGACATGTGCCGAGCTGCACTGCACTCCAAAATGCATCTTGTTATTAGACATGTGAAAGATTCTGAGCACTGAAGTCACTGAACTGTCTTAGCAGTGTCCATTAAATCAGAAGTCATAGTGCCCTAGCTGTCAGGATCCAATGTAAGGCAAATTGGGTTGAAAAAGCTGACTTACAAGAAATTGAGAGGAATGGTGACTACCTCATTGGAAGAATTCCATAGATCTTGAACATAAACCCTGAACAATGCATTGGAAATACTTAAAATGACGGATTGTGCAAAGAGAAGGAACATGCTGCAAATACGGTTGAGTTTATATTTTAGTTAGTTATTAGAAAGCAGAATTGTCACCTAGAACAAGACAGAAAAATTACAGGTATCCTCAGTGACAAGTTGTTATGACATAGTAAATATCTTTCTGTGTATGTGTAAAAGGTGATGAATACTCTTGACACAAGTTTCTTGATAATCAGATGGCAAAAATTTAATGGTAAACAATATTTTTGAAGCTATACAGCCTTTTTTCCAACGAGTCCACCAAAACACGTACAGGACATATGGTGAAGAGAAACTTTTCTTCATAATCTGTTCCAGAGGTTGGTTTTTGTTTTTTATTAAATATATGACTCAATTATCACTGCTGTAAGCCTCATGGATAATGTTAAGATGACCATTCCAGAAAAACAGTGCTGGCACATAATACGTTGTTTGAAAAGTTGAATTACCGTAAAGCTGGGCCTAATTCTTTTTCATGATGCTGTCTGAATTTTTTTTTCTCTCTTATGTTCTAGTCATGTGTTCTGTTCCTTCCACTGAAGGACACACACCTTTTCCAGTGCCTTTATAAAGGAGCTGATTTTCTGTTGAGCCCTTGCAATGCACAGAGTGAAATTTGCTGAAAATGTGTTTCCTGACTGTAGTTCTTCCTCTTACTGCTCAGAACCCTCTCATCAGCAGTACTTCTTTTTCTGTGCCAGCATTTTCCTCTTGAGATTTTTTATATTTTGCTTACTTACTCAGTTCAGCATTTGAAATATGGACTCTGAAAAATTCACAACACTATCATTTCAGGTAGCAAATCATTCAACTATTGCTTTTAAAATATTCTTCATCTTTCCATATGATTTAGAACAAGTCAGTGGAAGGTTCAAGTTGCTGGCAAAAGATAATTAAAAAGATAGCAGTTTTGTCAAATTGGTTTATAAATAAACCTGCCTCTGTAATTAAGCAGTAGTTGGAGTGTATCTGTAATCTTGTTGTTCTTGTATTAGTCTACTAGAAAAAAAGAAATACCATGATTGTTTTGGGTACTCTTCCCCTCATAGCAGCCACTCCTAAACATAGCAGAGACCTAAAGTTGGACTTTTCCTTGAGTTATTTTTTTTCTTAAAGCTTTCTCACAGATTTGGGCACTGACCTTCGTATAATCAGGGAAAACGGGTTTAAATTTTAGTGGAGGAATTGGTAGAACAGGCTTTAAGGGAGAATATTTTGTGTCTAGGCTGTATGTGGCTTTTTGGGGAGGGGAAATATATGTGGTGATAGATGTCTTACCTACATACATCCACAGAAGGTTGTATTTATTTCACCCAGCTGTACTGCATTGAAAGAACTGTGGTCTCATTGGTGAGGATTCATCAGTGGATTAGCGTATTTGCTCACTTTGGTGAAACAGTGGCTATATGGAGAGTCTAAATATTGAAACAGTTTGCTTTAAAGATCTAAGAAGCCCTTAACTAAAGAAACAACTGAAAGTTAAAAGTTTTTCTGTGAAAAAAGCGTTTGGTATTTATCTATCAAAAGTCCTGTATAGCCATTTCATTATTGTAGATTTGATTAAATTCTAAAGGCAAATGTGCAACAAGAATTTTATAACTTCTGTGTATTTGTATCTGCACTGACAAGGAAATGTGCAGATAAAATTAAATGGATCTTCTTGATGCTGGAGGAGAATTACAGAATGTAGTATATGGCCTGCTGGGATTTTGGTTTTGCCCAAACTGTCTAAAAGATTTCTTAGACAGTCCTTAGTTTTTACTTTGCGTTTTGAAAGACCTATTACAAGAAGGTTTACCCACTGCTGTGTTGTAAATATTTTATATTTTTCTATTTCCTCAAAACATACCAACAAAGAAGCAGCTTAGACTTTTAGATATTGGTTGATAAAGCATTTCTATTTTGTGTTTGTTCAAATATTACAGTGAAATAACATATACAGGTGATTAAGTCACTTGAAAATGCATGTGCGTGCTTTACTCGTTGTCTAAATGAGCAAAAATGGGGGGAAGGGAAATAAAAATTATTTTTTTTTTAAAGAATAAGACATTGAACAACATAAACCACAAGAGCCAGGGAAGTTTTCAACACTACCATTACCAATGCAGTAATTACTGTTAGCAATAAAAAAGCAGAAAACCAGTCCGTCTTTATTTATGTCATGCTATTGAATCTCATTTTGTTGATGGGTATATTTTTCAGTATCTCGCCAAGGGTATTCTGTATCTATATTTTGAAAGAAATTTGCAAAAAACCCCAATGACACTTTTAAACATGTGGCAAACCTCAAACATTCCAAAGCCATGGACTTTTGTGAGGCTGGCAGAATACTTCTGTTGTAGCCCTGTTAGATGACGAACCAGCAACTAACAATAACTGAGCTGTCAGTTTGATACACGTGGAGTGTTAGTTACTGTTGTTTCATATTATGATTATCTGTAATAATCTGTGTACGAATTTTCATTGTAAGGGGTATTTTATTTTTTTAGTAGTTTGAGAGGGAAATGGAAATAGTTCTTTCATCAGAGAGGCAGGGTTTTTTAGTAAAAAAAAAAATTTAAGTTTTTCAGAAGAGGTTTCCTAATTGTTGCCCAATAAATAGGGACCTGATGTGAGGATCAAAAGCTTGTAATTTGCTGTCTTGTAACAAGAATGAAAAAAAAAAATCACAATTTATTATACTTGGCTAATAGAAACTGAAGTATAGCTGGTAATTATAAATATTAATCTGAGTATATCTTGTTGCTCAGATTTAAAATTGGGATGCTGAATAATAAATGTGTGTTTTTTCTTTTTAATCAAATGTTGGAGATGTAATTTTGTGACTTGAAATGCCTCTGAAATGAAAATAAGAATTTACTTACCAGTAAACTTAAAAAATAAGAGAACCTAACTAGACTGTCATTGTTGGAGTTAAGCCTTTCAGAAACTTAGCGTAAACTATGATATTAAACACAACTCAGAATTTTGCTCGGATTATTTGAATTGAATACAGTTTTGGATGGTGTAAAGAGTTTTACGTCTTTCTGTACTAAGAATTTTTGTCAACATATGCAGTTGCAGTTGGACTAGATGATTGTTGTAGGTTCCTTCTAACATGGCATGCTGCCCTGTTATTTCATAAAGCATTATTATTTACAACTGACAGATTAGTTGACTTGAATTGTAATTCCCTATAAACGATATTCCTGTCCTCCAAAACTACTACCAAAAGCACATATGATTCAATTTTCTTTGGTTACAATTGCACTGCTTTTATACAGCTGTATCTTGGACCTAAAGTAGTTCTATATAATGCATTCTGCATCTTGAAAAGTAGCCTTCAGTTCAGTTGGGCATCGTTATGTCCCATCGGATGGACTGTGCTTGCTAAACCTGTAGTTGCTTCAAAGAAGTAAAATGCATCCGGTTCCTATGTTTTCCACTTTTACCAGGATCTGTGTAGTATAACTGGCTTTCTCCCAAGTCACTTGTTGCCATCTGAGCCACGTTACTGCCAAGAGATGCAGAGCAGTGTGTTCAAAATAATGACTAGCAGGAGTGCAGCCATCAGCAGTTTTTTCTCCTAGCTGCTAGACTGCAGCTGGAAATGGTGTTCCAAAAAGCAGGTGGATGACAAGAGAGCCGTGGGAATCTGTTAGTTTGACCCCAGATCTGACAACTCTAGCTTATTTTTCTGGTTTACAGTGTGCCCTTACAAAAGAAAACAAAACAAACAATCCTGAAATACCTGGAGACTTTCACTACACCAAGGGATGTTTGACCAAAATGATTTATGGTTATTTTGTAAAAACTTCAGAGCTGTGCAGGAACAAGGATTCACAAGGGAAGTACCTTAAAGCCAGAGTAAACAAAACAATCAGAATATACTTGTTTAGGACACTTATATCTCTACGGTTTGAGAGGAAAAATGTATTTAAAAAAAAAAAAAAAAGAAGACAAATCTGTGTATGGCAGAGTACTTGAACTAAAATTCAGCTTTTCCCAACAAGCCTGATGCTGATGGAAGCCTTGTTGAGGTTGCAGGCCAGTACTTGCTCAGTTGTACTGCCCAGGAGTTGCAATTCCTGCATGACATGGCTGTGCCAGAAAGAGCCCTTTTTTGTAGATGCTGTTATGCCAACAATTCTGGGCTGGTTTTTGTACAGCTTGTTTTACCTGCTGCTTTCTCTACAACCCACTAGCCCAGAAGCATCAGCGAAAACAGTTTTGCCAGTATTGATTACAGCTACTCTAAAGGCAGTTGAGTGATGTATTTTTTGTCAGAGTGCGTCAAGCGTTGAAGGGCCCTGAGCCAACAGTAATTATGCGTTTTTCACAGTAATGTCATATTATAGAAATAGTCTGCTCTTTTGAGGTAGTAAGGCAGCACAGGTTTAACAGATGTGTCTGGTAACCCCCCCAAACCATCAGACTTACTATAAATGTGCAATAGAACCGTTTATTAGGCAGGGGAAAGTATACTGCATATGTCCCTCTTAACTACCCTAGTTGCAAAGTTTTGACATAGCTAATCTGGTCCTTTTTAATGACATCTATTATGTTACTTCCCCCCCAGCCCCAGATGACTGTTGCGTAGGATAGTGTTACCTCGAGACAGCGAAGGCAGGAACATTTTAATCAAAGTGTCAGTGAAAAATTGTGAAGACTGTCCATTCCTAGGGTGGATTTTGTTTAGTGTGATCCTTCCTTTCTCTCAGTTCTTCAGTGGTACTTGTTGCAGATAGTCGCAGACGTGTGTTTTTTTTCAGAGGTTTCTTTTTACGCTGGTGCTATGCATTGTGTGGCTTCCATTGTTTCCCAGTGGAGATCGCTTACCCTATAAATGTACTTAAAGTGAATTTTTCTTATTATTTTCATAGTTTCATATTCATTTAATGATTTTTTTTTTCTTACTAGCATATGCAGGCTTTGTTCAGCCTCGTAGTACAAGTGCAAGTGGAAATACAATTTGGCAGAAGACTTTCAGCACAGTTTATTTTATAACTGAAAGAGAGCTCTACTGAGAAAGACCAACAAAAAAATAATTTACAAATCTTGGGAAAGTTGACCTCATGGAAGAGTTCATGGATATTACCTGTATTGGGAACGATGCGATGGACATTTTCATTATTTGAAATATTTGTCAATTTGTGCTTCAATAAGGAAGCTCTTCTTTTTTTTATATATTGGAGGATGCTACTGAAAAAATATAGAAATATAGCATAAAATTTTCATGTATGACATAATTTTCTATGCAGGTGAATGGCTATTTTCTTCTAGATCATTTGTATAGTGTACGTTTCTGCATAAACAAAGATACATAGGCTTGTGTTTGGCATCTATTTCACTAACACAACTTAGTAAGTATAGAAGGAGTAGGTAGGAAAGAGGGAAACTGAAGGAAATTTGACTGCACTTCAGGTATGGAAAAGAGCCAGCATTTGTTAGGAATATACCTTGCAAACTGCATGACTGTGGTCATTACCATCAATTCTACTCTAAGAGTTTTTACGGGAGGAGTTCATTTAATTCTAACTTTAGGTGGATTGGTATATCTGATTGAAGCATTTGATCAGGATCAGTATCAGGAAATTAGTAGGGAATACAAAATTCATTATTATGATGAATGTTTCTGGAAGTATTTGATATTATAGTTGACTTTAATTCTGTATCATACTGTTCCAAATCTGTTGTGATTTTTGAGTTCTGTAGTCTTAATTTCATACTTACAGAGAAGAAAAAATCTGTAAAGCCTATGGTTTTATCTGCATCCTTTTGAAAGATACTAATTTTCTAATTTATCATCTGGAGTGGGCACATGCAGCTCCTGTGCTGAGTTGTACAATCCATGCTAAAGTTCAAACTGAAGCATTTTTTGTAGTTTACTGATGCCTAAATGTGCCTGCATGTGTTTCCAGTCACCTCCAGTAGATATGTTATGTGCCTTGGAGATCAGTCAAAAGTAGAAAGTTCCATGTGTTAATCATGGTGCAGAATGTGCAAGACTAAATAGCTATTCTGTATCTTCCTTATAAAGACCAATGGAAAAGATGTTTAATAAAGTAGAGATGACTAATAAAATATGGTAAGGAACTTGAAAGTTTTAATTTGGTGAGTTGCTTTCTTGTATTAATAAGCTAGTACTAATAGTCTTCCTAAGGCATGAACTGCTGAATACTCAGAAGAGATTCAGATGTAGAAAATTACAGTGAAATTCAAGTCCTTATTTTCATCAAATTTCCCATCTTTTTTTTTTTATGGTGTTTAAATCTGAGCACTTGTGCAACTACAGCCTTATTGTCAAGACTGCTCAAATACTTCTACTTATTGTCTGCTTTTCATTTACATTGTTTTGCATTATCTTCCATTTCCCTGTCTGCAGTTTACTATAGACAGTGTCTTTAAACGTTTTCATTGTTTTATTCCTGTGTGAGGAAAGCTGAACTATTATGTGGTTAATCTTCTCAAACAGATGCATTAGTTGCCTTGAACTTCCCAGTGTTGTAGCTTGAAAGAATCAAGGTTATTTTTACTCACATTTGTATGTTCTACCTAGCTTATTTAGCAGATAAGTCCATCATTCTTCTGTTTGCAGGAAATGAATGGAGTTCTAAAGAACATGCTTTCAGAGTGGTTCTCAACAGGATTCCTAAACTTGGAACGGGTCACTTGGCAATCACCTTGTGAAGTACTCCAGAAAATTAGTGAGTAAGTGCTAAAATTTGCTAATGCTCGTTGATGAGGAGGTGATGAAATGCTTGTGACTGCACAGGTCCACTATTTTCAAGATACTATGTTTCAATACTGAACCATAGGCAAAGTAAATTAAGGAATTAACACACTAAAAAGCACACTTTAAAAACTGAATTAAGTAAACGGTAGAGGGGACCATTTGTCCCATGATTTGATCCTTTAGCTGATATACTGCACTTGTAGACTGCCGCGTTTTCTCCCAGACTTCTCAGTTACTCTTCCCACGTTCCCAGAGGTGCTGCTGTTACTTTTCCTACAAACCCAGATTCTTGCAGCACTGCCTTTTCGCACTCCCTTTCCTCCCAGAGGTGCTGCTGCCACTTCCATCACCACTGCCACATTCTTCTCCCCTCAGTCTACACCAACAGTGTTGGTGGAGAATTATTATTTAAGTGTGATGCAGCATGCAGTGCCCAACACTCAAGAACGTTTTACTTCTAATGTAGTGAGGCTCCCCTTCCTGGCTGGAACTGGTGAGATGCACAGAATCACAGAATGGTTTAGGTTGGAAGGGAGCTTAAAGACCATCTAGTTCCAAGCCCCCTGCCATGGGCAGGGACACCTCCCACTAGACCAGGTTGCTCAAAGCCCCGTCCAACCTGGCCTTGAACACCTCCAGGGATGGGGCATCTACAGCTTCTCTGGGCAACCTGTGCCAATGTCTCACCACCTTCAGAGTAAAGAATTTCTTCCTAGTATCTATTCTAAATCTACCCTCTTTCAGTTTAAAACTTTTCCCCCTCGTCCTATTGCTACGGTCCCTGATCAAGAGTCCCTCCCCAGCTTTCCTGTAGCCCCTTTACGTACTGGAAGGGGCTATAAGGTCTCCCCGGAGCCTTCTCTTCTCCAGGCTGAACAATCCCAACTCTCTCAGCCTGTCTTCGTAGGAGAGGTGCTCCAGCCCCCTGGTCATCTTCATGGCCCTCCTCTGGCCCCGCTTCAACAGGTCCACGTCCTTCTTATGTTGGGGGCTGCAGAGCTGGATGCTGTACTCCAGGTGTGGTCTTATGAGAGCAGAGTAGAGGGGGAGAATCGCCTTCCTCGCCCTGCTGGCCATGCTTCTTTGCAGCCCAGGATGCAGTTGGCTTTCTAGGCTGCAAGCGCACATTGCTGGGTCATGTTGAGCTTGTATCACTTGTAATCTGTATGTAAAGAGAGCACCTTGTTTTTTATAAACATTCTTTAAAATCTCCAACATTTATTTCTGAATTTCTGTCAAATATTTAAAATTGTAGTGATGAAGTTGAAGGTGACTGAATCAAAATTATGTTGTATGGCATTTTGTCATATAAAAAGCCTGAAGAAAAGAGATGTTACACAAGCTAAATTTTCAAAATAAAAATAATTAGTAATATTTTACTTAATCTTTAAGGTATTTTGGCAAACACACTAGACTTCCAATATGTAATAGAGAAAAGAATATTTTGAATGATTGGTTGAAGACATGGCTGTGGGATTGCTAACAGACTACTTTGTAGCTTGGGAAAACTAATTCCTTAGAGGTGCGTCCAGAGTTGTTCAATGTCTTAGTCCTATCAATCGGATATCCTACACTGAACAAAAAGTGCAAGGAAATCTCAGATACATAATAAGCATATCCCAAAGAATATTAGAGAGAGTGGGTATGCAATACATCTTAACAAGCTACTTTGTCACAGTTTGCTGATGAATTTTACTTTTCTCACAGACAGATTCTCCCTTTTTGATTGGAGACTTCTGTCACTGATATCAATGGGAAAAGTACTGAGCTTGTAGGGTTGGCAGCTGACCTCTTTTTAAATGAAAAAAAATATATAATTTTACTTTTATTTTATCTTCTCATTGAGTTCTGAAGCTGTGCATCCTGTTAGAAACTGGGTTGATATGAAGCGTCGAGTTGGGTCATATAGAAGATGCTACTTTTTTTCTCACTGTGCAATCCCAGGAGAACCATTGATAGTCTTGCATGTTGCACTAACCAGTGATATCTCCAGCAGCATCCAGGTACAGTCACTGATGCATTTAGTAAACAACAAAGTGCTCAGATTGCAATGTATTTCTTTTAATATCTGTAATTCAGTACAATTTGGGAATATTTGGTTTTGTTTCTTTTTTTAAGACATGAGAGAATTGGCACTTAAAAATTACAGGGGTATTCTATGTATCATCTGTATTATGTAAACTGAAATTACTTGGTTTTGCTTAAGTGCAAGAATAATAAGAAATGATAAGAAATAGATAAGAAAAGATAGCAAATGAGATTAAAACTTCAAAGTGGTTGTGATTACTTCTGAAAGTTTTAAACCATGTTGCAATTATTCCCTGCACTTGCTAATGGATAAGCAGCTCTTCTTTCTACATTTCGATTAGATTTTTGTTGTTTGTCACAGAGGGTAATGAATAAAACCGGGGGGGAAAAGTGATAATACATTTGAAAATTAGAAAGAAACCCCCCCTCCCCCGTAACGATTATAATAACTACTGCTAGCTTTTTTTTTTCCTTTTTTTCCCAGGCCATAGTGAAAGAAGCACCACCTTTAGAAACAGAAGATACAGATAAAATTACAACAGCAATCTTCTACTCAATCAGTTTGACTCAGCAGGGACTGCAAGGTGTGGAACTTGGGACTTACCTTATCAAGCGGGTTGTAAAAGAGCTGCAGGTAAGTGTGGCAGAGTGTACTTAAGATGCTGTTTGGCCGTTGTGCACCCCTTACATTGGTGTTTTAGTTTCCATTTGGTGTCATTGCTCAAGGCAAGGAGCTGCTAGGTTTTCCCCTACACCCCTTTTCCTTCCCTGACCAGATCAGCTTTTGTATATGTATAAAGCATTGGAAGGACATTTTTTGCTCCTGGTTAATGTCTGCAAGATGTAGATACTGTTACATAGTTGACATGTACTGTGTGAATTACTTGTGTTTGCCTCATCATGTGCATAGGTTGCCCAAAAGTCAGATTTGTATATTTCTATTGAAGGTAGCTTTAATATAGCTGTATTTTGTAATGCAGTGTATTATATGATTCACTACTGTCTCTCAATTGAGTGGGTGGAGCCTGCTAACAGGCTTCCTTCCAGGACCCCAATCAACCTCATTTTTCAAAATCTTAGAGCTGCTCCAGTAACAAAAGTACTTCCTGTACATTAATTAATTTGTTTTCTTGTTTGTTATATTGAGTTGCCACCAATTATGTATGCAGGTTGCATACTTGCCTTGCATATACATATTAAAAAAAAAAAAAAAAAAAGTGAGAGATATCTTTGCCCAGGCATTTCTTGCAGTATAGTAAAGAAGATGTCTTTGACATTTGAAAGTCACAGGAATCAGTTACTTTATGCTGTCAGTTCTATGAATTTGTATAGTAACATTGGATGCTATGAGATTATTGTTATTAATTTTAGGACTTCTTGTAGAACCTTCTTCATAGCAACTGAAGAAAGGAATGAAAATGCATTAATTTATATACAGGGTGGTGTGAAAGAGACAGTCACGTTTCTGTGTTGAGTACAGTATTTTATTTAATAGTCTAAACTACTTCAATTATTAACAAAGCTACCACGTAAAATTAATGATCACTACTTTTGTTTATGTTCGCTGTTCCAACATCTGGATTAGTAATGATGTCTGGAAAATTGTCTGTGATTGAGAACTTCACTTCTACTTACAAAAATAACTTAAAATTGGTTGCACTGAATTTCTACTACTACAAAATTATTGATTAGTCAACTACTGAATCATAGCTGGCTGCCCTGAAGTTTTTTATTTTATTTTATTTTTAATGGCTATTTTGGCTGAATTTTGTTGCTTCTTGCTTTTAGAACGGCTTCTAGATTAATTGTCTAAAGTGCAGTAGTGCAGGTATAATTAGGCCATGCCATCTGTCTGATCTTGACTGAGGGGAAATTGGAATAAATTCATGCAGTTGTCTGCTTTCAGATCTGAAAAATAATTTCTAGATAATTGATTTGCTGTCATAAAATAACTCTATTGACAATGTATTTGTCCATCACTAATTGCTTACAACACGAGAAAAGTTATGAATGAGTTATAAAGGAGACATACCATACTTAGATAATCTACGTGCAAGTTCTAAAATTTCATGTGCCTAACAGAAGAATGTGTTCCTTATTTATTCTTATGACAAAGTTTCTACATTTCAGTGCTGTAAAATCCAGCCCTTCTTCAGTGTTCATCAAATGCACGATGAATAGGAAACACTTTGGCTGAGGTGCCTTTAAATACATTCTAATCATAAAACTATCGCCTCAAGCTTAAATAAGTTACTTAATATTGAAGCTAAGTGCTTTCCATACAATGCCAGGGGTGCAGGTTTTCCTCCCTACTTAAATTTCATACGCTGCTCTTAAAGATGCTATGAAAACTGTGCTGTTATCAGTAAGGTTTTATATGGCAAATTGGACATGCACTTAGTTGACTATGAAGTTGTAGCAAAACTTGAACTGCCTATTTATATTTCTTCTACATCTATATATTAAAGGTACAACAACCTCCATGTATCGCCTCTACACCATTCCTTTTCTTGATGATAAGCCTTGTTGGTGCTTAAAGCCCTTGTAGGGCTAAAGAAGATAAGAGGGAGTGTTTCTCCCTGATGGTTGTGGTTCTCTAATAGTTTTTCTTCCACTCTTTGATGTTGTTAGTATTTTTTTATTTTCTCTTCTTCCCACTTTCTTCCCACTCCTTTGTGCTTGCTTCCTCTTCATTCCAAAGTATTGTTCTTGAATTTGTTGTTTTGAATTCTGCAAGAACCATGTGCCATTACATATTTTACATCTGTGAAGTGACCTTAAATCATCACACTGTCGTTATCAGAATTATTTGATGCACTTCTATAATGCCTACTTGTTCAGTTTTTGTTGTAAATGTTGTGACTCCCGTCTCAGTGGACTTCACCTTTCAGTGGAGAGAAGCCCTATGTATTTCAGCTTCAAAATACTTACACTGTGAAATTTCTACAAAGCTACATTGTTCAGGTCAAAGGCAGGGCATACGATAAGTGATGCTCTTGGCAGCCTATTTTACCTGTCTCCCAAAATTCTGGAAGTCCTACTTAAGTGCATTAATTGCACACATATGTTCTCTTTCTCTCTGTTCAGGTGTAAGCACAGGACTTTCCAAGGTTGTCTGTGTTCAGGTTGGACATAATTCTTTGGAGCAGCATTAGAGGCACTTTAAAAGGGACAAGTGGTATAGCAGTAGTGCTGAGTTGACTTGGTGACAACAGCTGAAACAATATAGCCTCAGCAAAAAAATCTTGGGTCAAAAATTACATCTCATTAAGCAAGCTTCCGTCAGCCTTTGTAAAAATAGATAGTTGGGTCTCTGATAGGAAGGGTTTTTTTTATATAACCTTTGCATGGTTTTGCAATAAACAAATCTTTATTTAAAGTGCTGCTAAATCACCAAGTGTTCCTGGTTATGTAAGTTGAGATTCTCTTTAACTGATAATAAAATGCTTTCAGAAGAGGAGACCATTTGAAGGGGTTGAGGATTTTCTTTTTCATTGTATTTGAATCATTGATGATTAATACACTTTAATAACTTGCCATTCATTTGAGTTAACTTTTGTGGACATCTGTTTGATCTGCAGAATGTTATTTGATTCATATTTTCCCAAGGCACTGCAAACTCTTAAAACTTTTTTTATCCTCTAGTAAAAATCCTTTATCTGACTTTGCCTTAACTTAACCTGCTCTGACACTTCCACTTGTAAGTGCCATTGTAACCTCAAAACTGACTTCTCAGCTGTCATTCTTCATAAGGAAAACTTTAAATTGGACCTGTCGTGAATGTATATCATTAGATAAGAAAAATACATGCACTAAGTTAGAAATATGCTAATAGCCACTCTTTTTTTTTCCACCATTGAAGCATTTATTTGGCAAGATTTTTAAAAACTGTACTGAAACATTGATCTAGCAGGTATCTACACTGTAAAGTGATGTATATAAATTCAGTTAGTACCAGATTCCTTAAAATCTTATTAACTGATGATTAAGATAGAGCTTATTTTTTTAGAAATCTTCTTGATAATTTGTCTGAACTGGTCACATACGCTGCTAAACATGAACACATGTAGGGTAGCACTTCTCACCTTCAAAGAATGTCAAGTACAGATTCCCTCGTGAGACTATTTCTTGCAAATGGGTTTTTATTAGGACCGTTAGGAAAACTGCAGCAGTAGAGGCTCTGGCAAAGATTACAACCCTCCATGTTAAGCACTGTTAGTTTGAGGCACTGCATAGAAGTTAATGTCTCCTGCTTTTGAGTCTTTCACTAATTTAAGCAGATGGAGGACGTATGAAGTTGAGTCAGAGAAATGGGTCCTCCGTTTCATCTCTTTATATGTGCACAGTTAGCAGTTTGAATCCTTAATCTCTACCTAGACATTATGATTTGGCATTTGCCACAGGTATTGTAATAGGATTGGGTAAAGGGGAGGGATATAATAGAGATCAGAATAGGACCTTGGGGACGTAGCTTGTGTTGCATACAAAGGGCATCCTGGGAGAAAGTATGCTCCTCTAAATAGGAGATTTTTCTTTTTTTGATGATTGCTTGATGAAAGTTTGCTAGACGAATAATATAGAAGGGTTTTGTAAACAGGCTTCTATTGTTACCTGAGCATCTCCTGTTTGGATTATTTTGGATAAGCAGTGTGATGAATTCATTAGTCCACTGATACCACTTTGGTCCCAGTTCTCCCTGTACAAATCTGAGAATAGGCTACGTATGCATTCTGTGTAGTCTCTTGGTTTTGTTATTGTATATAAAGCAGGGATCAGACAACAGAAATAATCTCTTGTATTTCTTAAATTTAAGCTTGTGTTGTTCCCAGAAATGAATTGGATTTTGAAACAATTTCAGACAACTAGTAAGAATACAAACAAAGCCCAAATTGGGTGCTGGAAAACAAGCAGGCAGATGCATTTCTAGCAAGCTGATAGGTGCTGGTGAACGCATAGACAGATAGATTTCACATTAGACAGACATTTAATTCAGAATGTGTTTATAGCCACTGCAAATGGTCTGGAGCTCTGCAGAAGGTACATCATAGCAATTCAGTCTGCAGATGACAGACACAGATAACTGTGGTGAAGCCTTTGAGAAAACTGCTTAGAATTTTATAGCCTGTGGCATTTGGGGGAGAAAACTGATAGCTACTATGTGACTCAATAGAATACTTAACAATTGGTGGCAGATTTTAACTTTCTGCTTGGACTGTTGATAATTGCTACCTTAATTTGATCTAGGTGACCTGGGGAGATCATAATTTCCAAAACAGGCTTTGCTTTCATTGATGAAAAATGTGACCTTGGACTGCAGCTTTCAGAGTGCAAGACAGTTTCAGATGAGATATGGATAATAGGAGAAATCTGTGCTTTTCTGCAATGAAAAAAAGCCAAACTTAAAAGACAACCAAAACCAGAAATCTACCCCAGAACAAAATGAGCAGCTGTTTCTTAATGGCGTGTGGGTTTCTGACAAGAAAATAAACATTAATGGATCTCCACCAATAGCCTTAGAAACTAACACATCAATTTAGAAACAACATAAATGTGCACGCTTTGCTGCATCTATTTATTTTTCTACAAGAAAACGCCGCCTCAGATAAGCTCCTGAACTCAAACATTTATCAGATATGTAGTAGTCTGTACTGTAGCTTCAAAATGGGGTCACTTTCCCATGTTTTATCTGTCCTAAGAAGTAAAAAATATGTACAATTTCCCGTTTTGTATTTATTGAGTAGGAGCTACTAACTTCCTGATAAATATTTTGGGTTGGGTCACTCCTGAAAGTGACATAAACAAAGAGCAGTCAACATCATGAGGAAACAAAATGTCAGTTTCTTAATTAGGAACTTATTCTTAACAGTTTCTTAATTAGTCTTTATTATTAATACACAAATATGGGAAGAAATCGTTCATTCTCACTTTTGTCATTGTGGATGGTGCATCATTACTCTTGGCTCTGCAAGCTGTGAGATGAGATGGGAATTGTTACCCGAGGGAAGCAATGGGTGTGGTTCAGCTCCTGTGTGAAAAGCCCTGTTTGTTAGCTCAGTTCTGTAGCAAAACAGTATTTTCAAACACTGTACTTTCTTAGCAGAGATGGTGCAGAAGACTTCCAGACTGGACATTGTGGTCCAATCAGTTTTTCCTTTTACCTGAAAGAAAAGTTTCTGCTTCTCAAATTTCAACGTTACCTTCTTTCTTTCTCTCTCAGGTTTTAACCCCAAACATCTGTGAAGAATTCATGAAAAAGATCTAAGCAATATATTCTCAAAGGCACTATCTTTTATAGGATGAGTACTACAGTTAGGAAAAAAAGGAAAACCTTTAAGGAATATAATCCCATCTTTGGGTCAAAAAGAAACATATCCTGTATTCCTTGAATCCCTATCTAGAGGAAAATATCCTCCAACAACCTTTTTCTCTTTTTTTTTCCCCCCCTTCCTTTTCACCCCCACTGCACAATAGTGCCATCTGTACTCCCTCTAGCAGCACATCTAGGATTTCCCATTGATCCATCATTAATTTGAAAACTTCTAACAGTTTATCCCTCTCTTGTGTTCTCTGTGTTATGGACTAAAGATGACCTTTAAAGCACAACGGGGAATGAAGACATAGAAGAAGGAAACCCCATTTTGAAATCCCGTGTGTTTTGGGGGCAGCTTGCCACTGCTTAAGGATGCTGACATGAAAAGGGTACTTCTCATTGTAGATTACAGGTTTGTGTTTCTGTACCATAAGGTTCATTTGCAGGTCTATCACATCCTAGGCAGTTGCTGAGTTGTCATCCATCATTATTGTGTGGACAGGCGGAAGGGTATTGGATCACTGAATCTTCAGAAGGGAGTTGTGGCCCTCCCTTCTGGGCAGAAACTCATCTAGCTGCAGCAAGAGCTGACATGCAAAAAGTCAAATTACTTGACAGCAGGTTGTCTCAGCAGCTAAGCTACGGCTGGTCACAGTGGAGTCACCACTGGTCAGCTTTCAGTGCACTGATGGAGAAATGAAGGTAGCAAGTGATGCTTCTCATTACCATCTTGACAAAACTGAAAGCTATCAGCTGCTTCTCCAGGAACAAACGTCGTGATGTTACTTTTCCAGTAGCCTTTAAAAATTCACTTCTGTGTTATCTTTCTCCCTCCTCCTTTGGGAGATCTGTGGTTTTGTGCTAGTAGTGTTGTTTTTGGTGAGAGTTAGTGTTCAGTCAAGGAAAGTGTAGCTGACAAGGGGGCATCTGAGCATAGCTCTCCTCTACAACACTCATTAACATCCTGCTGCTTTAAGGAAAAGTGGTTTCTAAATGGGATGGTTAGGTATACTCCTTGATTCAGAAACCCTACAAAGAGGTGGATGAAAGGTGATCAGAGGAAGATCTAGTGGGTGCGTTTGATTCTGTGTTCAGATTTTGTAAGTTATTTTGAATTGATTTGTGGATAAATAGTCTTTATAGTTGTGGGGAAGTATTCAGTGTGGGGTTGGGAAGCGAAAGATTTTTGAAGTGTACGGAGCTGCTTTGTTCTGTTTTCATTCTTGCCCTTTTTCTGCTCCCAAATACATATTTTTTTTTTAATTTACTGTGGTCATTGCTCTCTTTTTCAAAAGCAGAGGGGAAACTTTTCTAAAACGGCTGAACTGTCTACTACAAGAAACATTCTTTTAATTAAAACATTTTCTACATCCATGCCTCTTGTAGCCATGGCCTGCAGTAAGAGCACAACTCTATTAAACTATTTTATTTTATAAATGCTGTATTCTCTAAAATTGTACGAAGAGGTGCTAAGATATCAGCAGAAATTGCCTTCAACAAACGTGTCTTTACATCAATTTCCAAATAATACTTTTTTTTTTATGAAATGCATACGTGATGAAACTTGATAGTTGTATTTGACAGATCTTGTTACAGTCTTATGCTTCAGAATTACTCTTCAGAATAAAATATAATATCCTTTAGTGGAGACTTGAAAAAGTCACAGGAGATCAACGCTTTACTAGTATTGCATTATCTGACCATGGTAGCTATAGCAGTTGAGAATACGACACAGCCAGGATCTCCTGCTCTCTCTGATTACATAAGTGGTTGTTTTGTTCAGTAAGATATAGAAATCAATGTTTTTATGAAATAATTTGCTTTTTGCTTTATTCAGTTCTCTAAGGAGATGAAATGGGGTGTTTCTTTGTAACTTGGTTTGCCTTCCTTGTTCCTGTGCGGTCCCAAAAAAAGAATTCTTTGACTTACATATCTATGTAATAGTCAAAGAACTTCAGATAAGGGGAGCAAGTGAGGTTATCCAATTTATGCAATTGTAAGTCACAAAAGGGAAGAGGTGGTAGATCTGAGCTGGCTGGTGCATCGTAGTGCCGGAAGCCAGCAGAACAGCGGTAAGCTATTTAGGAAGCTCTGTGTGGGAAGGAAGAAGATGTTGTAAATAACCAGCTGAATATTATTCCGGTTATCAAAGTTATTAGAAATGGTGCTTGGCTGCAGTCTGTAGCGGGGGTGTATGCCAGGCCCGCGTTCCCTTGCTTCTGCATCCACATGAAACAGAATGCAGATGGCAGCGTTGTGTGGAGCACAGCAGTACCTGAGGATGCCACAGCGCAGGTGCAATACAACCAACCTAGCAGCATGTGTTCCATTAACATTTGCTAGTGTAAGGTAGCATCTGAGCGATGATGACTTTTTAATGGTTATCTCGGTAATACTCGAAGTAGAAACAATGCATTTTGTAGTCATTTAAAGACAATTTTCTGTTGACATTCAGATGCTTCTGTAATGTTGACAAATGTCTTGGTTCTTACCACTTCTTCCTATATGAACAGTAATTAAAACAGCACTGTGGTTGTTTCAGTTCAGCTCTGTCTTCCCTCTGTTCCCTGTCCCCCCATAATCCTTCAGCAGCGTACACTGATGTAATTTTTGTGATTTCCAAGTGACAGCCTTCTCTATTCTTCACGTTGGTGTGCACGAGCACTAACACACAGTTTTCCTTATGTATGTTTTGCTTTACGTGATTACATAGCTAACAGTTTGTACTCAGAAATGTAGAAGTTTTATTTTGTTAAAACAAGTATTAAACTGTGTGATTTATTTTTTTACTGGAAGTATATATTTCTTATCTTGCTATTTTATCAATGTAGTTTATAGTTTGGGAATAGCATGAAAAGTAGCTGGCCTATATAGAGAACCTCTTTCAGAACTTTCGGGAAGCACTTCTTTCGATTAAAATCTAGAAATCGTACCTCTCTTGATTTTACAATAGACTGAAATAATAAACTGGCCTGGATTTAAAAGCAAAGATAGTTACATATGAAAAATAAATGGTATTTAAAAGGTTTTGAAAACTTGTATGTTTATTTTTAAAAAAAAATCGTATTCCTCTGATTAACTTCTTTATGGCGTGCAATTGTATTTGTTTATTTCTGCCTATTAAAATGATATACCAGAATGTAGTGTTGGTAAGTACTACATAAGTACTTTTATATAGATTGTGTGTGTGGACTATAATTCAGTCAGTGCTAAAATTTTCTTTGTTCTCCAGATGCTTTCTAGTCACTAACCTATTACTGGCAGGGTGATTTTTTTTTTGTTTTTCTTTTTCTTTTTTTGTCTATGTGTATCAGTTAATTCTCAGAAGCCCTAGTCTTCGCTTGACATCAAGTGAAGGGTATCAACTGTTCTTTCACTCTAACTTCTCATTGTCAATCATGACAAAACTCATGAATTTTTTTTTCTCTCCTTTTGTCTGCAGAAAGAACTTCCTCAGATAAAAGCTTTTTCTACTCTTTCACCTATCCCGGGATTCACAAAATGGCTTGTTGGTCTCCTCTCCTCACAAACTAAAGAACTGGAAAGAAATGAACTTTTTACAGAATCAGAATGGCAAGAAATCTCTGAGATCACAGGAGACTCTACTACTGAAACACTAAAGAAACTCTTAAATAACAATGAGTGGGTGAGATCAGAAAAATTAGTTAAAGTGCTCCATTCACCATTTATGAGACTCTGTGCCTGGTATTTGTATGGAGAGAAACATCGTGGCTATGCTCTTAATCCAGTAGCAAATTTTCATCTTCAGAATGGCTCTGTGATGTGGCGGATAAACTGGATGGCAGACACAAGCCCTCGGGGCATTGCTGCTTCTTGTGGCATGATGGTAAACTACCGGTATTTCTTAGAGGATACAGCCAGTAATAGTGCAGCATACCTGGGGACTAAACAAATTAAAGCCTCAGAGCAGGTTCTTTCATTGGTGTCTCAGTTCCAGCAAAATAGCAAGCTTTAATTAAATATTAGGAAAACTAAGAACAAGTATTCCTCACCTATAGAGAGCTGTAATATTTTGCAGCGTCTGTATTTAAATGAGGATGTCCATTATAAAACAAATTTACTCAGCAGGCTGCCATTATCTAGATTATCAGTTGTCGTGCTTACATTGCCATGTATTCAAAACCTGATTTGCTGTGATTGAGTCACTGTAAGTTCTACACAACTGTTACGTGCAAGTGGATTGGAGGTATGTATGAAAGGGTCAGTAAAATTCTCTCATTCCCTTACAACTCAGTGGTAACTTGAACAGAAAATACTTGAACCGTACCATTATTCTGTTGATAATAAACCTGTCTTCAAAAGGAGCTGCACTTATTTGTCATAATACTACTATAGATAGTTCAGTACCAAAGTACTTGGAAAGAAGTACTGAATGAAGGTAAATTTTCCATCAAATATATTAGCAAAACAGTAATCTACAATTTTACTTTAATAATATTTGTCTTTTTTTCCCTCAAAAACTCTCATGTAAAACCTCTTGGTATTTTTCTTTTTCAAACCCGCTAAAAATCTCACTGAATCCTTGCTTTGCTGGAGCATGGAAAAGCCCTGCATTAATACTGTTGAAAAGTCAGGATCTCTCAGTGCAGCAGGTATGTAGTATTATATTTGCACTTTTGTCTGCTAAAATATAATCAGCAAGAAGGAGGTGTTCAAATAGGAGAGGGGAATAAGAGTGTGATACTTCAGTTGAGAAGTTTCCAAATATGTATATTATACTTTTGCATTGGTAATTTTTTAAGTTGATAAAGAGCTTTTTTAATAAAAATGTAGGTGTGACCTGTAAACCAATAAAATAAACTTTCTCAATAAATCATGTCTTGTGTATTTCAGCACGTACCTTCCTTCACATAACAACCCCCATTCATAACAGTATCACCACAGCAGATGGACCATCTTAACAGAATTTTATGCTGCTTTGTAATTTCTGATTTATTCCGTGTCTGGTCAAATTCAGTCCTGTTTTCAAGAAAAGAATTATATGGAGGAATTGAAAGTGATAGAGTTCCTGCTCGTGTATGAAAACACAAGTGAAGAAAGCTGTAAGTGTCAAATGAGCCTTTCTCCTAGAAGGGAATTATATAATTAGATACACCTTTTTAGTATTGATTATTAGAAAAAAATCCCATCCTCCAAGCTGTTAACCTGTTACGGGAATCTATTATACATATCTTAGAAGCAGAGAAAACCTTGTCTTAACTTCTCCTCATGGTACATTTTGCAACAGTGGTAGTCAAAGGAGAAAGTATGTTCACTGACTGTTATTCCCCTGAGAAAAAAGACATTTTTATACAGTAGCTGATTATCAGTGGCAGTGATGCCACATTAGCAGGGGCAGCTCTCCTATGCCATGTTGCCTTCATTATGTTTTCAAGAACAGTTCCAGAAAAGTCAACAGCTTTCTTATACATCAACAGCCTAAAGTTAGTTTCTTGATTTTGATCAGATATGATTTTAAAAAAAATCCTGTCTTCCCCTTGCAAGCAAGATGTGTCCAGCAATTTTTCAGTTTCCAAAATCACTAAAGAAAAATGGAGTTCCCCTTGAACTGTGGTGGTGGCATTCTGATGTGCATATCAGGGGCAATACGGTATAAACCAAAATATAAGATGGGTTTATTTTTTATTTCACCTTCTTTGAATAGCTTGCTGAATTTTCACTAGGGAATGCTGTAGAAGTAGAAAGTATAAGCAAATAATCTTCAGATTTCTTTATTTATTCTCAGTTGGGGAACTAAGGACTAAGGATTAGGCATTCAAAGCATTGGAAACTTTTAGTGAGAGACTTTGAACAGGCAACTCCATCCTAGCCAGCCTGAGGAAGTAACTTCAGAGTCATTCTCAATTTTTGCTTTTGGATCGGTAGTTACAGTAAGTATTCTGCACAACCACATGTATGCATAGTCTTTATAGTACTTCATATGGAAGGTTTTAAAATTAAAGTCTGGTTCACCCTCGAGACATGCTGAAAGGTGATCACAGGTATTGAACAGTTGCATGGCCACAGGAGACTTCAGGCTGGAAGTTGAAGGCAGTTGATGGGTTGGAGGCAGCTGGACAATTGGAGTCAAATGTATATAATCTTTTGGATTAATTAAGATGTGTCTTCTTCTGGCATGGCATTATTACATGAAGAACCTGGTTGCCACTTCTATTTCAAACCCCACATTTTAAGGCATTATGATAATTTTGTTAAAGTTCCATCTGAAGTTTATTGTGCAAGTTTTAGACCTGGAATGTGAACATCAGGGAGTACACAGTATATGTGTGTGTGTATATATATATATTTAGCACCTTGTGTGAAAAGCTTACTAAAAAATAGCTATCAGAGCTAATAAAAATAGCTAACAAAAAATAGCTAATATCAGAGCTGTATAAGAATATCAGACTGAACAAACTACTCACACGTTGCTTTTTCTTTTCTGTGTAGCATGGGCGTTCTGCTAGTCAGGTTTTTGTACAGAGCCTTGGGGTGAACATATGCACATAACTATTGGTACAGAAATTTTCACCATACGTATTACTATAGGACACATTAATTCTGTTTTTAACAGTGGTCAGAAGATGGCTTCATTCTCCTGTTGGGTTTTCTAAGCTTTCTGAACTTTAGAATTCAGGTTTCAAGGTGAAATTTAGCTACTTATATAAATATGTACAAACCATTCTTGGCTGTGAGGAATAGAGAAAGAGAACCCTCTCTCTTTGTTAGGTTAAGCTCTTCAGGTTTGAGGAAACCAAATCACTTACTTCAAATGAAGGAGTTCTGAAAATGCAATTATTTTGAAAGATGTTTTTGTTTTGAAACAGGAGGAGCTATGAGGGCAATTAAATGTGCATCCACCTGGCCATAGTTCAAAAAGAGCTAACGCTCCTGCTTTATTGCAGATAGAAATACAATGTAATCCTATACTCTCAACAGGTGGACTTGAAGGATAAGGTGGTTTTTCCACTTGGAGCCCAGACAAATGTGTGAGAATTGGTTCAGTGACATAAAGTGATAGTAGCTTATAACGAAGAAAAAGCAAAGCTGCTAACACTTTGTTAACACTTCAGTTATTTCCCTACACCTCTGGCATCTTATATCGAATACAGACACTACAGATACATAGATCTGCCCTCAGCTTAAGGGAAGTAGGCANTTTTTTTTTTTTTTCTTCCTACCAATCTTAAAATCAGGAAGATAGATATTGACATCCGGGTGTGTTAAACCAGCCATAGGAGTTTCTCTCAAATTCAAACCTGTATGTATGCTGCCAGGACCGATTGCTCAGCTGCTAACCAGTGTAGTTTAGTTGGCGTGTTGTCAACAGGTCTGCCACTTCTACCTCACCTCACGCATATGCCGCATTTCTTTAGACGATGAATTAGCAGTCAATTTAATTTACTCATATTCACAGGAGCTGTTCTAAGGTGTTTGAGATGTGGGGCTAAGCAGATTACAGGCAAAGATGTAGCAGCATCTTACTGGAGCTATTATGGATGAGTACATTTGTTATGTGACATCTGTTCTCCATCAGAACCCTAGCACCTGCAGAGTTATTTCCTTTTCAACAGTTGTTATGGTTTTGCTTATTGGTTGTGTTTTGCTTTCTGAGGTCACTTCATCTGTTATATTGATAAGTTAGCGATATGAGGCCGAAAATTCATACAGTGAGGTCTGTATCAGAATCACAGTACAGATTTAAGTGCAAAAGGATAATTTGAAGATGAAGGTGGGACCGTCTGCTCATAAAAGCCCTCATCTTTTAAGTGCTATTACTTTTGTTTCATTGGTCATTGGCTCTTAATTGTCTAGCAGTGCTTGGATTTTCCAACTTGCTACTAAAGAGTGATTTTAGCACGAATGATGCTGAAGGGAAAAAAAATAAGTATTCACCATCTGTACTAGTTACTAGGACAATAACTATATCACTAGAGAGGGATCTTACTCTCTCAAAGTGAGTTTTCACAACACAGAAAGAAGTGAAGTCCAGTTTCTTTTTCTCCCTGTGTAAAAATTGTTGTGCCATTTCTGAAGAGCTTGCATGTAATGTTAAAGAAGAGGTAACTGCCTGTCCTTTAAGGAAGCTGAAATACTAAAAGATCTTGAAGTCATTGCTTCCTGTTACTATAGTAATTTGTTTCAAACAATGTATTTTAAGATTAATTTAGGGTATGTGCACTGTGTTTCACTTTGAAGTGTGAAGGCTGAAATCACGAGTACATTTTCCCTTCTGTGGGTTGTTCTTTGGATAAAAAGCCAATAAATAACCTTCCCATTTTTCTGAATGGCTTCTCAGGTGCTGCCATTTCATAGTGAATACTGTTTTTTTGTTAGCAGTTGGGAACTCTTGCAGCCGTGTGTGGCCACGCTGCATTGCATTGCGAGCTCTGACCTCATTGCGAGTTCTGACCCGGCCTGCATGAAACCTGCCGTGGCACATCACGACAGGAGCTGGCACAGGTTGTGCAGATCAGGTCCGTGTTGCAGCCCTTCCCCTTACCATCCTGAATATTAGAGGCTTCTTAAACATTCATCTTGGGAGCCAGCTGTTTCACAACTGTTACATGAGCAAAAGTATCCCTATAGTTATCGAGGCTTAGGCTGTTAGAAGCAAAGGTATTGATAGCTGTAGAGTAATACCCAAAGGTATGTCTTATGGGTGGAAAAACAGCAGTAATAAAAGGGCAATAGCTTAAAATCTATCATGTCTTCCATTGTTAGGTTTTAAAATAAAGCATAGTGAAGACTGAGAATTACTTTGTAAAGTTACAGCTCTCTGCCTACTGGCTTACATCTACTTTTCAGCAGCCTTCACGGTTCTAATTTTATTGTAGCATTCGAACATGCGAGTTTCTGGGTAGGGGACAGTGGTTTTGAGTGCAGATTTTTAACCAGTACTGCTGAACTGGACGTGAGGTTCTAGGTCATGATCTAACACTGAGGCAGTAAACGGCAGTACATGTGAAGTATCTGGATCATTATATAGGACTATAGCCTGCAGGACTTGACTTTTAAGTCAGAGTTTATTTCAGCCCATAAAGCACTGGGAGGAGGCATAACATGTTCAGGTCAGGGGCTGCTTTGTTTTCTACCATCATTTATTTTCTCGGCTGCCCTTCTCAGTGCAGTTGGTAGCTAACACAATATCCATAAGATATAGTGCCATTCCTTCCTCATAGAAACACACCTGACAGCAGCTCCTGCTAGAAACCACTCCACCACGAAGTAATGCCATTGCCTAGTTAAAAGCACAGGATTTGCCAGTAGGCTTTGCCAACAGCCCTGGCCCTTCAGCCTGCATCCCTGCCTTTTTCAAGACACCTTTTCTTACCATGTATCTAAAAGGAAAAAGAGGTGGCTGGTTTCAGAGGCTCACTCCCTCAGTAAGCGACGGTAGCTGCTCTGCTGTTAGGTGCAGTATATAAAAGCATCACAGTTTCACAGTTGCATCCCGCTTTTGAAAGCAAATCAATAGAAATGATGTTATTTTGTCACTTCTGCTTGTTTTATGATCAACTTACACCATTTTTCTTGTCACAGGCATAGGGCCTTTCTTTGTACAAGTTGTATGGAGTTGAGTAGGACCCATGTTCTAACATGTGCCCTGGATGGGTAATGAGAGGCCAAAATCTTGCTTGAATGGAGGATATTCAGCCTATTTGCAGACGCTGAGCCATCACAAAGTCCTGTTAAAAGAAAGGAATAAGTGCTTCTTGAATCAGACAAACTTTCCATGTATATCACTGCAGTTTATTTGATTGTTGACTGTCATAACCTACAAGACATGCCTCCTGTGGTCTCCTTGTGGAAACGAGTACAAATGAGTTTATTAAACCAGATAGAGTAAGGTAATGGTAGTCTGTTCTTCAGCCTCTTCATAGGGAAACTCCCCTACGAAGGGAAAGATCAGGGTTATGGTCAGTGTGCCAGGAGCAGTTTACACATATTTAGGATTGTTTTCTTTAGAAAATAAGGAATAAGCAATTACATTTATTGTCTTTTTTACTGCTTCCAAAAGCATTTGAATTTTTCAAAAAATTTGATAGAAAAGCAGAAATCTCGAAGATACTTATTTCCAAACACAACAAAGATCAGGTGGAAGAAAAAGACTACATTAATATCACCAAGAGGTGAAAGCCCCAAACGTTTCTCAAGCAAGTGTGCTGACCACTAGGGTGTTGTATAGATGTTCATCACCGTTTAGTACCTGTCTTCAAAAGAGGGCTCATAAATGGACCTAAAGGGAAGTCCTGTGTCATAAGCCTGTTCCTGCACTTATTCAAGTGACTGTCTGTCGATTGATATTTTTCCACATGCAGCTACCATAAATCTTCCATCAAAGCATTGACTACACGGTACACAGCACGCTAAGGCATGCTGAATTGCCGTGATGTGTCACATCCAAGCTAGATGCTGATAGTTAGGGAACTAAGCATGGCATAAGTGGGTTAGATTCAACGCACTTTGTAGCCAGATTTTGTTTTTTATTGAGAATACCTGAAACTGTTAAGGAAAAAATCACTTGTTGCCACATTATATCTAATAAATGAATACATACTCATTTCTCTTAAATCTATACCAGGACTGATAAGTACTTGGAGAATGCTGAGATACAGCAATATGTAATCTGACATGTTGGAGAAGTTATTAAGCTTTATACTGAGACTGTAGCTGAAAGCCCGGGGACAGCTTAACGTGGGATTCTCTCTTCCAGTTGCTGTTTCCAACAGTGGTTTGTTATGGCAATGCCTGGAAGCCAGTACCCACCTGCTAAGCCTTGCAGTGGAGGGTAGTTCACACAGCACATGTCAAACCCTGCTAAAGTTGTCACTGTTCATTGGCTTCTTTGGATTCAATAGCAGCCTACTCATTAGCTACTGCTCCTGGAAAGGGCTTGGGCTAGTTTCCTGAGGTTCTCTTAATTCCCTCAGTGGTGTAGGGGTGGAAGAACAGCTTCTGGCACTTTAGCCAACTTTTCTCTTCTTATCAACAAGCGTTAAAATCTGTTATCAAGTCCAGATGCTTCCTGTCTATGCAGACTGCTTAAGGTGAGGCTCAGAAGTTCCTGTTTAATTTGGTTTGCTAAATGTTGGAATCTGCTGATTTTATTTAAGCGCTACCATTGTTGAGTCAATGGGAGATTTTTTTTCTAAAAAAGCGTGGGATTTGGGTTGCATTGATTGTTTTGTCACAGTGACAAATGCAAACTCAAGATCTATATGCTGCCAAAGCTATAATGTACATGTGCAAATGCAAATTTTTTTTTTCTTTTTAATGGAATTGCATTCATTTTCATGTGGCTGTTTCTGGAGATGCAGTAAGTCCCTGCAGGATGCATTAGCTCATCACAATAGCTCACCTATAGAAAAACAGAAGAAGGTTGTATTGCATTTTTGTATAATATTTATCAGTATCTATCTCTTTATCATCTCTTAATTGTGGGTAGAATTAACAGTTATGATCTCTGAAAGGCAGCACCTCCAACTAGTAGCTGAAAGAGATAAACTAGGTAGGATTGGGTTGGTAGAATTGTGAGAAATAAAAGATATTCTGCTTCCATTTTTAAGAAATGGCAATCAAAAAAGCAATTTTTACTACAGTTGTTCAAACTGATGGGTTTTTTTGAAAGAATGGGAAGTACAAAGGAAAATTACAGTAACTAATTTGCTGAAACAGATACATGAAGTTCTCCCCCAAATGTGATTTTTAAACCAGACAACCCATGAGCCCAGTTACTGGGGATTAGGCTGGAACCTTTTATTGAATATTAACCAGACTCGGAATTTGGGAGTGTTGAGGGGAGTGGTGGAGAAAAGGAAAGAATGAGAATTAAAATGACCTAGGTTGTTTCTGCTTAATTACAAAAAAAGGAAATGATGCAAGAACTTTAAATGGTGAAAAAAAACATTAAGTTCCTACAGTCTGTGTCTAAGAATATACTTAGATAGACTTTATGTTCCAGAACAGTATTTAAAATGCAATTTAAATATTTAAGATATGTTTGCTTAAATTTTTTAAATAAACGTTAGTGGTTTTTTTCAAAGAATATTCTCCTGACAAGATGGCCTTGAAAGTTCATATACTTGTTGCAAGTAAAGCTCTCATAATGCGTTATGTTAAAGTTAAGAGGAGGGCTTTAGGGAAAGGATAAAGTTTTAATGGGATTTTTGAATAATTATCTTTTGATTTCTAACCAAATTGCAGATAGTTCTGGGTTTGAAATATGTATTACACCATAGATCTTTGATCTCATACTCAAAATGTGAAGCTCTGTGCTTTATTTATGGCACACCACTCAAGCCTTTCTTTAACGTGGCAGTTGCAGATTTGTCATGAGATGCATGTCACTGCGGC
Source organism: Anarhynchus alexandrinus (assembly GCA_008711295.1). Taxonomy (NCBI): domain Eukaryota; kingdom Metazoa; phylum Chordata; class Aves; order Charadriiformes; family Charadriidae; genus Anarhynchus; species Anarhynchus alexandrinus. The sequence continues at coordinate 5,406,396 of VUYV01000007.1, read as the reverse complement.
GCTGGACGGGGTTGTTAGCTCTGCTGTAGCAGAAGTGGGGTAACTGCCGCAGAGCTGTGCCTGACAGAAATATCCCACTAATTCTGAGAACCCAACACGAGATGACTGCAACTCGATTCTAGCTAGTACTTTTGTAGCTCATTATTTGTGCAAAGTGGAGTTTCTGTTTGTTGACTGTAGTCCACACTGCTTGACAACTTTATGAATTGGGACTCAGCTGTCTCTTGCTTGAGACTCAGAAACAATGGGGCAAAAAACCCCACTGTGCCTGTGAAAGCCTGGATTCTTCAGAATCTTGGAGATGATATGGGAAGAGGCCCCAGCAAAATTCAGCTCTGTGGGTGGACATCAGATCTCTGCTTCTCAGCTGCCCACTGAGCCCCTTACGGCATCGCTCTCCTTCCTGCTTTGCTTTGGTTAGGGTCTCCCCTTTTTTTCTTTCGGTTGCTAGCAGGGTACAGGTAATGTACCTAAACCCATGCTGGGTACAGGTAAACGCTTCAAGAGAATTTAGCTGTCTGATTATTTTTCCCCTGAACCTGCGCAAGCGAAGATTTTCAGAGGCTTAAAATCAGAACAGATTTGTCTGTCTTTCACAGGAACAAGGTGATCTCCCAGTTTCATCACCAGAGCACCAGGGGTATGGGAAATAGCAGTAATATACACTTGAGCATAATGCTACTTGTTCCCCGTAACTTTGTTCAGAAAGAAACGCCTAGGGCTTTTCTCCTTGCTGAAAATTTTTGCCAACAAATGGTTATAATGGTGTAAGGATGGCACAGGAACTTGCAAGCTGAATGGACTAATTTGGCATGGACGTGGGCAAATGAATGTACAGTATTTTAAAAATAACACTGGGCTAGCCTAACTAGGGACATCTGCCCATTGTTTCCATCCCACCTTTGCCCAGTCAGCCTGTAGAGGGATGCTTGACAGATCTATGGTGGAAAAACAAAGGTTATATTTGATTGTAAGAAATTATTCTGTGAGTCAGAGCAGCATAAGTGTATTTCTCTGGTTTTCATTATGCATCTGATTAGATAAGATCACTCAGAAAAATGGTAAAAACAAAAAAGGCTATTGCTGTAGACCCCAATTACACAGTTTGATCAGGAGCCTGTGAAATGTTGGGTGAGAAAGAGCATTAACAGGATGAATGATGTAGGAGTGAATGCTCTTAAAACAGAAGAAGCCTGTTCTCACTTCTACATAGATTTATCATTTCTTTTCCAGAAGGAAATGATTCTGAGGATTTGAGTATATTCAGGCTGAAACAAGTGGCTGAGAAAGGGACTACTGAAAGAGCAGGTTTTTGATATAAAATATATTGAAGTAAGATACAATGTGAGCGCTTGGCACTTCCCACAAGTGCACACTTCTATGCTTAGGCCATTGTTAATGTAACAGGATTTATTAAGAGGAATTTATTTACTATGTTGGCACTTCTCTTGCTGTTTCTCCTCTCTCCCTAATGTGGAGCGTGTATATACAACCAGTAGGTCTTTGATAGGCTTTGATACATGCATAATAGAAAAAAGTAGGAGGAAAGAAAACACTCATATCGTCTTGTTTGTAGAAAAAGTTCTTAATGAGAATAACTAAATGTTCGAGACAAATACATCTTTGGGTCTGTTCCTTGAAGTAATCAAGCCATTTTCTTTCTTTAGCCCCTACTAAACTGTAGGGTGGTTACAGGTTTATGTGAGGAAGATAAATATTAGAAAAGAGTGAACCAAGTCTTAACTATTAGCATGTTCCATGTTTTTTTTTTCTCAGTGATCTTATTTATTGGCATATCAGTATCATTTCCCATAACCAAGTTTATAAAAGTGGGTGAGAAAAGAACAATAATTAGATAATCTCTCTGACTTTTATAGGATTAAAAATTTCCTGCCCACAGACAGACAGCTGAAATACTGGTTCTATTGAAATCAACATCAAAACTCCTAATGACTTTCATGGAGCCAATAGTGATTTGTCTGTCTGCTTGCTCATTTGGTCTGTCTTGATTTATCTCTGGTTTGCTCTTCCTTTGTGTGCTTATTGCTCTTGATGCAGCCTATCAAGCCATGCAACCCCCTCTGATAGCTCTGTGGAGATATATTTAATTTGATTTGCTGCTGTCCCCAGGAGTTTATTCTCTGTCAAACAGCTGCCTGTTGCAGTGAAACCTCAATATAGAAGAGCATAATGGTTTATGGATGGAGCGTTTAACAACCACGACTGAATGGCATATGTCTGAAAAATATGTTCAAAACACAGTCGCAGCATATGCAAAGGCCATTGTTCTGAAACAGTTATAGGGATACATCTACAAATGCAACAGAGTAGAGAATTACCTGACAAGTGTGTTCAAGAGTTTACAAACACCTCTGCTGCTTGAATGTTTCCGTACTGTACATTTTAGTCCATTAGTTCTGATCACGTTCTAATATAAGAGTAAAGTAGCTCCAGTATTCATTCCTGTGCTTTGTTACTCTGCCATTCTTAATCTCTTTCCATCACTGCTTGTTGCTCTCTCGTCCCTCTACTTCAAAAGAAAAAAAAAAGATGAAATAAATGTCTACTGAGGATGAGTGAAAAAATCTGTGTTAACAGGGAATTAACTGAGGTTGCTAAAGCAAAAAAGATACAGAAAGGCATATCATTTGCATGAGTTAATGGGAAGAAGGAAACTAAAAAATAGAAAGTGCCTGTGCTCCATCACTGCCAGAGCAGTCATTTGTAGCTACCCTGACACTGATCTACGGCCGCTGGCTTTATGCCAGAGTACATCCAGTAAGTGAAGTCCTGCCCTTGGTGAGAGTGCTTTGATATTAATTTCAATAGGCTCTGCATTTTATGCGCTTATTTTAACAGTGGTTAATTCCTATTATTCCTATTTGTATGTTGCTTCTCACACACACTCAGGGTCATATAGATGAGCGGTAACACTGAAAATGGAAACACTAGAATGTCATGTTAGAATGTTTTCAATTGGGCCTAAAAATGTTACCTTAAACTTTAATGAAGTTTCATGGGAGCTGGATGCCACATTCCCTAACAACTTGCCTGCCCACTATCCTCCCTCGAGGTGCGATCCACCTACATTACTCCTCATCATCTCACGCAGTTTCCGAAGTAACTGCAGTCCCCCTAAGACCTTCCAGCTCAATGGCTGCCAGGATTATTCACAAACACATTTCAGGGCTCGGAAGCCCTCCCTGGCATTTAAACTATTTGAGCCAAACCAGTTCATTGTGAGAAAAACATTCCCCAGATGGCATGTCAGAAGGGGAACCAACTTCCAGCAAGCGGATACCAGTACGCAGCTAGGGAGTTCAGATAATAAACTCTTTAGCCAGCACAGCTGGAACAGGAAAAGATTGTGTGAACAAGCCCTTATTATTCTACTTTGAAAATCCTGTCCCCATGGATCAAACCCTGACCTCACGTAGCGCAGAGGAGATGGTTTGTGTCTACAAAGACCCCTTTGAAATTAAGCTGAGCATCACCTATGGGGACTCAAATTCACGTTTGCCTTGCCTGACGGATTCCTCCTCGTGTAGTTGTATTGCTGTTTGGTCCCGAGTCCTTGCTACTCCCCTCCAGCTGATTTACCACCTGCATTTCTGAACTCTGTATTCATCCAGCTCCTCACACAGTGAGGAATTACCAATACCCAGCTCAGGTACTGACACGCGTACAGGTCTCTTCATTCTTAGGAGCATCTGAACAGATGCAAAACCAGTCAGGCTTGATTTCTAGATCCCAGCATCGTCTCACCAGCTGGGCAGCCAGAACATCGAGTACGTATGGTCCAAAGGTCCTCAGGAACCAGTACCAAAGGGCCATTTTTCACAGCTATGCTTCAGTACCAGAGCCGTGCTTTTCAGGCAGACATTTACTTCTAAAATGTCTTTGGTGAATCCCAGTTCTCAAAAATGCAGAATTGTAACAGATACTCTTAAATAACAAACCAGTTTATTTTTGAAGAGATATCTTCTTTCTCTGATAAACCATGAATAAGAGTTTTGTACTTTTGTTAACGGGTGAGTAATGCACTTAATGGCAGCTCCATGCTAATCACCACACTAAAAATATGGCCTGTAAAGTCATTGGGGTTTGCAGGGTTATACCTGCAGTTTTGATTCTGTTAGTTTTCTTTATGGGAGCAGACAACATTTGTCCTCAAAATGTTTTGGTTTTGAGGACTAACTACAAGTGTCTAGCATCATAAGCACAAATTTGCCATCAGAATTTCATTGGGATGAGGAAGAAAAAAATCATGCTTCCTCACATGCTGTCAATCAAGTGACTGACACTTATATTACAGTCTCAGCTGAGCACTTCACATGAAACTATGGCATATTACTGCAAACTTCCAGGGAATTGCCCTTTTTAAGGAGAAAAAAAGAAAGGAAAAATGATATTTACCTTCTCTCACTAGGGTATGTCTGTACACAGCAAGCAAATTTCATAAGCCTGTTCTGTGAGTGACAGACCATCCTAGAGTGGTCACACATGTTCGAGCAATAAGAGGCATCAAGACATTTTGAAGGGAAAATGTGCAGAATAACTAATCCAAGTAAATCAGAAAAATAGTCATAATCAGTAATAGGATTAAGGGCCTGATCCAGATCTTCTTTCATAATTTCTGTAGGAAACACTGTTGCAACATTTTATCACCAGTATAGCAAATACCCATGCCAGAATACTGCAGTAAAATGAATAATTAAACATACAATAATAACAACAGCATTTTATTTAGTTATTTTTAATTTGTTAGGATTATTATTGTTTTAAATGTATGTGGAGGTATTAGCTGTCAAGACACCACTGTGTCTCCTGGGGTCTTCTTAGACTGGTGACCATGTGCAGATTTTGAACATAGTTTTTTTAACCTTTTTGGAGCCCTGATGAGCTGCTAACGTGAATGCCACAGACACAGGCTAACCTGCGACCTGCTGTGTGCTCCTTGGGGTGCCTCCACATCCAGATATTCCCATTTGTTCTCCACTCACACCAATATTCACCTTTCCATTGCAGTTCTCTGTGGTTCCACCCCCAGTCTCAAATAGGCTTAGCTGAAATCCCCAAAAGATGTCTAGAGATTGTTACGGAGTTTGCAGTCTCTGTGGTAACCTTTAAAATTCTCTCATATGTGCAGTTTTTTGCTGTGCACTGTTAAAATACTGCATTGCTACTCTTACACCTAGCTGTAGTAATTGTTTTATACAATACTTCAGGCAGTAAATCTTTTCTGTCATAACAGTAATGCAGTGTCATCTTCTGGAAAATTATTGACTGTATTTAATCAGTTTTATGGGATGTATGTACCCCCTGAATAATGAGACTGTGGTTTGTGTGTTTTCAGTTGTGTTTGGTGCCTTGGGCTTCAGGTGTTTTTCTGCTTCTTGGAGAGTACAGAAGCTTCAGGATATAGCAAAGAGGTCTTAGGAACGTTTCTAAATAAGAACAAAGTTATCGACGAAGGAGAGTAAGCAAAAGGTGATTGTAGGAGAAAACTGGATTAAAGTGAGACTTTTCCCAGGTCTCACTTCTGCTGGGTCAGTGTCAGTCTGTGCTGGATCTTCTGATGTCCTTGAAGTTTTTCTTGAGGAATTTGAAATGTTGTTTTTTCCTGTGCTCAAACAAGAAATCTACTTATGTATTTCTAAACAAGGTGGTGTTTTGTCTGGATGTATTGTTCTCTGAGTAGAATGTTGCTGTGCATTTCGAAAGGGCAAACAATCTAATGAGAGAAGCATGAGAAGGTCTGATAAATATTGCTGCAAGTGGAAAATGAAAAATGTCTGGAGGCACCAACAAAACATATCTGTTGAATGCTAACAAAAAAACTTTTAATGCTTTATGGGAAACCCATCCACATCTCTAAGATTCTGGAGAGGACATGGGTACATGTTCAGGTTTTGTATGTTTATTGCAGATTATTATAGGAGTCATCTGGGTTATATTTTTGAAGCGTTTCTTATGAATAGAGAAGTGTGGAAGAATGTAATACATTTAGTTTGTAAAAATGCTATAGAGTGAAAAATATAGAGTGAAAATCAGAGGAATTAGAGGAATCAGCACTACCTTTTTGATTTAGTGGGACCTTTCCAGCTTACCCTGTCTAGAATATAACTCAATAATTGTAAAGAACACATTAAGACACATGAAGATATGAAAAAGTAGCAGGAAGATTGTTTTTGCAACCCTTCCTTAAGTGGCTTGGGGTTACTGTTTAATAAGAGAAGGAATTTATCATTAAATTTGTCCAAAGGGGCGGGGAGCAGCTGAGCATGGAAATCATCAGAAGGGAACCTGCAAAGCTTAAAATTCCAAACCTTCATTTTTCTTAGTAACTTGCCCTTCATGAACCCAAGTAAGTCTGCTTCTCCACTTATTTCTGTGCCATGACAGTACTTTCTTGGTAGCTATATATATACCAAAACATGCATACTACCTGTTCATAGTTGTGGGGTTTTTTTTGTCCAGTAACATCGGTAATTCTTTCTAATCTACTTAAGGGATTTAACCGAAGTATTAACATGAGCCAGAAGGCATAATGTTGTTATTCTGTCACAGAATAACATGAATATCCTTTAATATAGGTAATGTCTATGCTTCATACCTCAGCTTTTTTATACTTTACCATTTTCTTCCTTTCCATTCTTTGTTTTCACTTTGGAACTCTGTCAGTTGTCTCCATCTCTGTTTATTTAAATGATCAATAATTCAACAGGAGATATTTCTCAGACAAACCCCTGAAAGAGGTCTAGGTGAGACTAAATGCACTGGCAAGGGATCTTTCAGAGTCTTATTTTATCAGCTCCAGTGCAACAAGCTACTTAAGTGTGTGCTGAGTCTTAAGCCTATGAGTGGTCATGTTTCTTTGAGCCAATTACTGATGTACCCTGATGAATTAGGACTACAGGTTGTGTCAATGTTGTATCAAATTACATCAGACTAACCCAGCCTCTGTTGTCTATGCTCCAAGCTGGGCAGATGTGAGCTAGCTCCATTTTGGAAACTATACAGGCATATTAATGAAATGACTGGGTGAGGCTCATAAGCTTTGTTGATGAGCTAACTTGGGAACAAGGCTGGACCCGTGTGTTTGAACGGTTTCAGATCAGAGCAAGCTCACATCCTACCAGCTATAACACGGGCAACCCATGTTTGCCATTCTCTTACCTCTGCAAAGAGAAGATGATCAGATGGGACAAGCAATGAAGCCAGACTCAATGTGTACGGATGAGTGCCTCAGCCAGGGCTCTGCTAGGTCTCCTTCTCAGCCAGCACCACTGGGCCAAGAACTCGAGTCTGTGCGTCATGTCCTTTGCAAAACCCGGCCATACGCTGACACTGGTCACCCTAGTATAGCATTAGGCTGCTGGCAAACTGGGAGGGTTCTAGACTGGTAGGTACTAAGGCTTCTGATCCACCTTCTAAACCACCTTCAGAGACAGAAAATACATTTTTGCTTTATTTCAATGCAAAAGATTTACTATTATCCTTGTTTGCAGTAGACAAACATACCCAAAGATTCTAAGGTTTGATTTGGCAATCGAGTTTATAAAATAACAAACATAATCCCTCCGTCCTCCACTGAACAGCTGGTGCAAGCTTATTAAATGGCAGCCTTGCTCTGCAATGGCTTCTGGTGGGTTTTTAGCTAGTCTGCTCTCTGCATAGTGTGCTCACTCCACATCTTTTTCTTTCTTTTCTGTATTTCCACTAGCCTTTCCTCTATTTACTTATTATTTGCATTTCAGTACCTGCTGTTGTGTATGATGTTTGATGCTTTTCTTCATGTAATATTACCTTTGATCTAATGACTGCAATCGCCCCAAATGCTGTCATCATTCTTGACTTCTCGCTCTGTGATATTTCTGAACTACTGTTAAAATCAACACTTTGTAACCTTGTCTAATTGCACTCCCTCCCCTTCCACTCTGTGTTTGAAAACTTCTCATACTCTTATTATGGCACACTTCTTCATTGCTCTCTGTCTTCCCATCTGCTCACTTTTCTTTGAGACCTCAGCCTATTCCATGCACATTTTCATACAGATAATTTCTGTCTGGTCCTCTGTGAACAAGCAGATATTTAGAGAGCCTTGGCGTTCAGCTTTCCTCAGATAAGATATAAGCAACACAGAATAAGGTTATACAGATATTTTACTTAAAATGTGCACAGGAACAATAAACTCCTGGGAAAAGATAGTCACACACAGAGCATGCGCAATCACTCCAGTAATTAACCCAGATATGAATACCTGGCTCCCACATGACAAAAGTTTAGCCTAACTCTGGAAAGAGTTTACCTCATACTGGATACTCTCTTGTTGCCTGCTGCAGTTTTAGCCATAATACTTATGTTAATTTACTACTTCTTGACTAAACAGTTCTTTCATATATTAGGACAAAATTTAGAAAAGTGTGAAAGTGCTGTTGAATGGATTTCCTATAGCAGTGTAAGTGTGGGTGCAAGTGTCTTGCTAAATACATAAACGTGGATAATCCTTGCTTTCTTTCTTCTGCCACGCTACATTTTTTTTCTTTATAACTTATCCCTGGAGAAAGGTTCCTGAGTGAAAAATCATTGCTAACTTCATTTTTTGCCTTCACTGTGAATTTCTTTCCTCAAGCAATAACAAGAAATAATGGGTGTAATGCTTTCCTTCAGAATCCATAGTGTGTAACAAATTGTCTGTTGTTTTATTTGTTGTTGCCATATTTAATTTAAGTGTATTAATTTTTCTCCTTGGCTTATCTATTTTATTTTGGGTTCAGAGGGCCTTCCAAACCTTTTTGTAATATTATTTTAGGAGCCAGATCAGTTCTGTAGTTAGATGTGGAAACTAAGATTCAGGTCTCGACTCTGCCACGTCCTTCCTGGATTAACTTCAGCAGTTCCCTTTTTTTTTTTTTGAGCAATCACCAATAACCAGTTGTAGATGTCCAGATTAATAAACAGATTGTAAAGCAGAATCAGAGGCTACAACTTAAACTGGCGTAAGAAAAGAAGTGTTTTCTTGGTGTCCCCAAAAAAGCAGGGCAGCTGAGCCACAGAAATCAGTGTCTTGTAAGTCTTGTAACCCTGTGCGTCTCAATTTACCTTTTATGTAAAATGGTCGCAATACCAAATTCACAAAGAAGGAATGTTCAGTCTATTTAAAGCTTGTGAAACACTGCCCAGCTCTAAGTGGATTGCATTTGATGGATGCTAAGTTAAATGGCGACATTATTTTCTGTCATTGTGAGATGTTTCGGCTTAAAACAGATTTGGAAAAAATGGCTGGATGGGCAGATTCTTTTGTCATATCTGAGCAAATTTAGCAAATCCAAGGACAAAAAGAAATTCCTCTGTTACATCTTTGTGACCCTGTTTTCTTCATTAGTTCATAGTTAGAAGAAACATTTGTAGTGTAGGTGGTATGAATAATAACCCTGTGTTCAGTTTTTGGTCTGTAGGTCCAAATATTTTGACAAGTAAGGAGTCTCACTAATTAAGAGTGGGAAATTGGAGATTAGAGGATCTTAAGTCTGCACCGTCTGGGTCAGAGTTGCTGGGACCTGGTCTGTGCAGATAGTCTGCGTCCACCTGGACAGAAGGGTGCAGGGACAGAGTGAAAACGTGGACTACCCCATCCTTCTAAGTGCTCTGGTAGTTGTTCCAGCTGAGTAATGCAGTCGGAGAACACAATTCATCCTCATTCATGGCTGAAGTGGCACTCAGGTGCGTGACTGATCTTTGTGCTCTGTGTCAATAGCACAGCAAACACCTCAATGCCCTTTATCTCCTGCTAGGCACCCAAACCGTTCCACCATGCTGCTGAGATCTAGGCTTACCTGCTGCCAGTCTGGTAAACATCAAAACATAGAGGAGATTTTTAAATGTATGTTAAAGAAAACAGGGTTTGCAGGAGTATAAATTATCCTTTGAGAGCTCTGGGAGCTCTCTCAAGAAAAAAAAGTAAATAACATTAAAATGTTGGTTTAAAAAGTCTTTTCAGTATCTCTTTAGATCTGAAGAGAATATATCTGTTGTCATTTTCTTTTTTGCTCCTTTGGGTTTTTGAAAATTGAGCTGCTTGCTCAACAGAGGTAATGGATTTGAGGATAGGAGTTCTTGATTATGCTGCAAATAATGGAAGACCTTTCTTCCCATGGTATCCTTAAAGGTTCGGTTTTACAGAATCACTATAAATACAGAATCACTGCTTGGGCATTTCACCCAGCAATCAGGAGCTCCCATTTCATGGACATATTAAGCAGTGAAATGTAGTTTTAGGAGCATAAGCATGGGAATGATGACTGCTGAGTTCTTTGGCTTACAGGCGCAGGTTGGCATGGGGGTGTTTGTTTCCTCAATTCTTTCTGGCTAATATTTGCCGAGTGATTTTTCAGAAATGATTTAATCTCATTTGGCTCCTCTGCACAATGAGTAGCATTCTGTTCTTGTTCACATAAACGCTGTTTGATGGTACACTGAGATCCTGGAATGAAAGCTGCTACATAACTTCAAAACATTGTCGTTAAGCTAAAAGTGAAGCAGCATCATGAAGTATGGATTCAACTATGAAAGCTGGAGACTGAAAAATACAAAGGAGTTTTACTCTGGTATTCTAGATCTAGATGGCTTGTTAGGGCCCTAGTAGATTGTTCCAAAACTGACAATATTGCAGTGCCTCATCCAAGCAGATCACCAACAAAGCAGGGAAACAGTTTAAGCAGGAGAATTTGAGGTCTTCATCTGCAGCATAATCTTTAGTATAGATAGTAATTTGTTTCTTTTTCTTTGGCTTCCATTTCAGATGGGAAAGTTTTGCCTGGCCAGCTCAGTTTGGCTTTCCAGGTAGTTCTCACATTACATTCTTTTGGTGGCAGTAAATTGTAGCACAATAGTAGTTTACACTATATGAGATTACTATTATATTTGTAGTCTTTTAATTTCTAAATTTCTTCTCATGGCTGCAAAACAAAAAAAAGACTGTCTTTTCTTGTGGAAAATTAAACATGCATTTTACTGTATTGTTATTAAATGCCACTTATCTTATTCCAGTTGTTCTAAGCAAAGAATGGACCCTTTAAAAAATAATAATAATAAAAACTTACTTACCCTTGCATCCAACCTATGGGTAATCTATCCTTTAAATTACAAAAAATATTTGTAATAATCTTTAAAAAATTTACACATCCCACCAGTATTCACTTCCAAACCCAATTTTTTCCTGTCACCTATACATATTTAATATACTTTGGGACTTATAAAACAATATATATTAGGCCAACAAGCACACAGCTGTTCAAAGCAGATTTTAAATTATGTTCTTGGCCTGTAGCTAACAGTATGCTTATAATATACAATAGTAACAGTAAATAAAAGACAAAGAAATAACCAGGAAATATAATCAAGAAAGAAGAAAATAATCTCCCTTAATAAAAAGGAGATTGCATTACATAGTCATGACTTCCAGTGCCATTAGGATGCTGGGTCTCCATTATCTATAATACCTGAAATATTTAATTTGCAGCTATGAGCAATCTTTAACACACAAAAAGGCAGGGCTCATGCAAAAGTAATTTGGAAGTAGTCAAATACCCCAACTTTCAGCCTCTCTTTATTGTCTGAGATGTGATTTCTGTACTTTAGAATGTATTTTTCACACTGTCAGATTCCTTATTTGCTTCATTGTGTAACTTTAACTATGTCTTCTTTCCCCTTCGTTTTTTTTTTGGGGTCTGTAACAAATTCAGGGCTGGTGAGTTGTCATTAAGGGAAAGACTGCAGTGTCATAAAGAAAAGCACTATGAAGTCAGGAACTCTGTCACAAGATATTAATGAGAGGGGTAGGTATACAATCAGGAGATTCAAATCAATGAAGCCATCTTATAGGATGCATATTGGTACTGTATTTTCCAAGGATGTGTTATCAAGCCCTTTATTTGCACAGCCATGAAGATCTGCATGCTTACTGAAGTGCTTCATTAAATTCCTGCCTGTGGCATCAATATACATATATTCATTGGCAAGATGCAGCTCTGAACAGTAAAACATTCTCATAGGGACCTGGACTTTCTATTGTACTATGATATTTCAGATTTTACAAGCTTGAGTAAATTTGGAGTTAGGCACCTGTTGCAGAACTGATAAGGAACGCATGCATGGGAAATAAAGAATAAGATTTCATGCTGCAACACTGAGGCAGAGTTATACGATTTGGTGCAACAACGGTGCTAGTTTGTCCTGAGGATCCACAGGCTGGCCCCTAGAGTGACGTAATACTCCTTATTTCTGTTAATGTCACTTGAATTGCGATGGCTTACTCAAGCTGAGGATCTGATCCTGTAAGTTAGTGGAAAGACTATTCCCCTTTGGTGACTTTGGGCCAAAACAGAACAGAACTGTGACGGTGGGAAACCGAATTAGTCATAGGTGATAATTCAGGAGCACTGGCCCGAAGCTCTGCTCAGGGCACAGGAGGGGAAAAGGCAAGATGCTGTCTAATTCAGGGCATGAACGTAAGTTCTTATGCAACTTATGCTGCTGGGAAATAAAGCTTTGCTAGCGATGTTGTGTGCTTTTAACCTTCAGTACGTTTATATGAGAAAGCAGGGGGAATGAAAATGTGTAAATGTGCCTGCCAGAAACCTTCATCAGTCTGGGAGGTTTATAATATGCTTGTAAAAATATACTATGGTCTATGGCTTTTATATGGTAGTTCTTAGGACAGAATCACAATTTTTTAAATAACTGATACTTAAGTCATAGGAGAGCAAGTCATAAAGAAAATTGTACTGAGATATTTTTCTCACGTTAAAAGGCTTTGTGACTTTAACAAATGAAATGTTTCAGCCTCCATCAGGCAGCCTCTTATTCTGTACGTATTTATTCATATGCTTAACCTTGGGCTCTGTGAATTGTCCCATTAACGGCCCCCCTGATGCCCTGCCTTAAAATCAGTTAGTTAAGCTGGGTATCAGCAAGGAACCCTGGAGAGAGATCAGGATGCTATTGCACTAAGTGCTGTACAGACACACAATAAAAAAGACAGTCTCTGCCCCAAAAGTCTTCCAGGTAAAGCCAAGAGAAAACAGATGGATACAGAGAAGCAAGCTCAGAGAGAGTATGGGAAGTGCCAAAATGTTATGGTCAGTCTGAAAGCCAAAAGTCTAGCCAGGCCTGACTTTTGGCAGGCTTGATGTTACTGAAGGGTTTAAAAGAAGACAAATAAGTTATTTCAGAGGTAATTGAAGAGTACATGCCTTAGGGGTGAGTCAGGGAGAGGACAAATGGAAGTTCCCCCTGGAAAACTTAAACCAGTGGGATGAAAATTATGCATATCCACAAATCTTTGCAGGACTGGTGCTTATGTGTTCAGGGTGACTTTTCACATGTTTCTTGTTATGTATTTGCATGTATAGTCAAATCTTCTATGCTTAGCTCTGTGGGGGAAAAATAATTAAAGATTAATAAACAGATTCAGCACAAGAAAATTCTAATTATGAATAAGCTGAGTTCTTCAGCTTGGAAAAGTGTAAGAATAGATATACAGGAGCTATGTGTGAAAAATTTCCATGAGATTAATATTGCTTAAAGGCAAATATAGCTTTCACTATTTATGACTCTTCTCTTGGATGGTTGCTCCGGTTTTAAAAAAAAATTGGTATTTCCTTAATTTCTTTCTTTTCCTTTCTATTCTTTCTATGCCATGGTTGAAGAATTGCCACCATTAATATTTCATAACCTCCAGAGTACGTGCTAAAAACATGGAAATGTAGAAACAAATCACATTTTGGTATTAATGCAATATTGCAGAGTGTAGTTCTCAAGGCTGTGCAAAGAAAGGATTAGACTTTATGGGGGAAAAAACCTAGCAGTAAAAATGTGTCTAGCAAAACACATTGAGAGTTTTTAAACAGTTTAAACCATTTTATCACATCCTGTAGTGACTTATTAACAGTGTCTTCAACCTTTATATATTCCAATAACAACCTGATGTCTTCATCTTATCTTATGGAACTATAATTGGCTGAATCCAGGTACCAGTGCCTGGAGGCCATACAGTCTTATAGACTTTAATGGCTCATTAGGTATTTATTCACTTTAACTTAAACAGCTCAGCCATTTGTGGAAAATGAGCCTTTAAAATAGAATTAGGGTTTTTTTACCTAAGTGTAGTGTATAACCTGAACTGCCACTGAATTTAAATTTCCAAACCTGCCAGTTTAATTTGGCCTTGCTGTCTTCCCTTTTCAAAATGGGTCATAGCTTTGTAATAACTTCTTATGCTGAAGAAGTATGCTGGTGGTACTTAAAGCTGCTTGAATTAAACAGAATGATTCCTTTAGTTAAAAAACAAACCACCCCCCACTAAATGTGTGGTTAATGTATTGCGATAACTCATGCTGACAGGTGTCATCTCTGCAGGCTATCTCTAGACTTTAATCATCAGAAAGCAGAGACTGGAGGGGTCCTAATTAATCTGAATTTTAGCCAGGGTGGTGGGTGGTTCCACTTCACTGTTCAAAATAGCACAAGCCTCAGCACACATGGTGCACCTTGGGTTGTGTCCAAAATCATGAGCCTATGAGAGAAAGAGGCTGTAAAAGATCACAGAGGATGGGGAGAACGTGATGGTGAGTTGTCTTTAATGGTTCCAGCTAAAGCCTGCACTTTGCATGTTGAACAGTTGTCACGCAACAGGCAAATCTAGTCTCCTCTTTTGCTTACTGATCTAGAAGGGCCTGACACAGAGGAAAATGTGGTTCGTGTGCAGGATTTCACAGCTCTCTGCAGAAGGATGCTGGGCTCTCGACACTGCCTGCCAGAGGAACCACAGTCCCCTCTGTGAAAGGAGAGCTGTGGTACAGCAGGGAGGGACCTGCTGCCTTGTTGAAAATGAACTTATCACTACCAGGGAGTGGTTTGGGAGAACAGCTCTGCTGGATACACTCTTCCATCTCCCATTCATGCAGATTCTCTCTGCACACGGTAAAGGTGACTGAGTGTCAGTTCCTTCCATACAGTTTGAAGTTTCTGGGTTTTTTCTGAAAAAATATAGTTAGTTCAATAAAAATGTACCATAACCGTAATGCTGTTGAATGATTTTGTTGCAAATTACTATGCAGGGAGACATGCTCTTGGGCTTAAAGGAAGTTAATTTCTGTAATGTGGTTAGCTTTACGTAGCAGTCACTGACTGTTTCTCGGTGTGTGCAAGTTTTGCTAAAGTGTGCTTTTGTCCTTCACTGGCCGGTGCTGCCATGCTAGGGACAATGACAACGTGGGCATGTTGGAAAAGAAAGCATTGCATGAGGGACACCATGGAATTTATTGCTGCATTAAGCTTTTTGGATGATGAGATTCTCTGTAGGAAGGGTGAGGAAGGCTGGGGAAAGCTCTCTCCCCAGAGATGGCTCTGGTAGATTAGTGATAGTGACAGGTGAAAATTCCGTTCTAGAGCCAAGCTACACAATTTTCCATTCCAGTAGGTCTTTCAGACACCTATATCATTGGGCTCAGGCTTCACAACCTATTTTCTTTTACGAATACATACCATAATAATATCTGGAAATAGCTTTTAAGCTGCCATTTTTTCATGTTTCCTTTGTTTGTTCATTTCCATTATTCATATGGCCTGAAAATTTCCATATTTGCTCTATTTTGTTGAAAAAGACACTATAGATTTTGCTGGGGGAGGGTTTGGACTGGTTTTCTAAAGGGGAAAATATAAAGTTCTTAAAATGCTTAGGAATCAAAACGGTATCTCTAATATGAACAGATTGTGATGGACTATGCATGCTTTAGACCATGCAGGCATGGAGGTGGGGCTAAAATACAGCATTGTTGCAGCTGTGGTCTGAAGAGTGACCAGGATGAAACTGAGGAAAAGCAGGTGTTGCTTGTTCCTCCATTTAGGATTAAAGGAGCAGTAAAATACTGAAGGATTCTGTCACTTCCAAAGCGATCATTAAGGTTAGTTAGTTACTTTAATTCACTTAGAGTGGTGCTTAAGAACAATTTGTTTCTGATTCACCGTTGCCAGATGAAGCAAATGGTTTTCTTTTCCTCCCTTTTTACCTGATGAGACCGCAAAAGGCATTGAGAAGAGGGAACGGCCGGAGACAGGAGCCTGTTTACTCATGCCATGTCCCTTTTTCATTTTCCGTGTCTGTCTTCTGCATGTTGAATAGTATCTACAACTTTTAATACCCAATTTAAATTGATTTCAAATAAATGGCACAGGAATGCATAAGCAGTGAGCTGTGTTTCACGGCAGGGGAACAGCAGGGACGGTCGCTCGCTGACCCTGTCTTTTAAGCTTGTATAGCCTCTGCTGCTCTGGCGCTACCTCCATTGATCAGCACCTTTGACAAATGAGTCCATTATTGTCTATACGAAATGTTTCTATGAACCATTTTTTAAAAAGCAATATATCTACAAAATTAACCCCTGGACAGCTTTTAAGACGGTCCCTCTCCCCCAATAACATGGTTGCACTTAGAAAAGGTGCCTTGATGTTTAATTGCTGCAGACAACTGGGATCATGTCTGTTATCTATGCTTTTGAAAAGGTATATCATCAGGACTGAATGTAGGTATGATGCAGGTAAAATGCTGCCATATCCTATACCTTATCAGAAAGGCCGTACCCCACATCACAGAGTGAACAGAGGGGCTACAATCCCTTAACCTCTTCTCTTTCCCTCCCAGTAGATCCATCCCAAGAAACATTATTAGGATAAGGGTTCTTCTGGGGCCAGATAGTTACTACAAAATCAACACTACTTCCTAATGAATGGCGGTTTTCCGTGGAGCTCTTGAGCTGGGCCTAGCTCTGCTTAATTTAAAGTAGCTGTGTTGACATAATATATTTAGACTTCTGTAATGTGTTTGACTTAGTACTGCACAACATTCTGATTAAAAACAATTATCGCTATACAAAATCGGTGTTGTACATATTAAACGGCTCCCAAACTGCCTTGATGATGGCTTGCGGATGGGAGCTCTAAATTAGGAATCGGCACTCGGGGGAAGTTTCCAGTTCCTCTGGGTTCTCACCGGGTTCAGCACAGAAGCTCCAGCGAAGGTCTGCTGGTGTAAATGAGGCAAAGGGATGATTTCAGTAGCAGGTTGGGGTTGTGTGGTGGATGGAAGTCATCCAATGTTGGCTTTAAATATAACAAGACCCAGGCTGATAATTTAGGCCACACTTTTCCACTAAGCGCTGCGTAATAAAAATGAATTGATTTGAAACAGAGTGGAGGACATTGCACGTACCCAACTGCCTGAGACCGCTCAGAGTACCGCGGTAACCGAGGAGGCTGGTGTGTGACTATATAGACGGGTAGGATGAGGCAAGTTGGACTGCTTTACTAATGGCAGAGCTAACGTTCTGGCAGAGGAACATCGTGTCAGCTTTTGGAAACTGCACCTCTTTTTTTTAAAGCTTCTGTACAGGGTGTCGGGGTGCGGGTGCTGGAGCGGGGGCTGCAGGGCCCCTGTGAGGAGAGGTGGGGCTGCCCCGTGCTGGACAGAGCTGGTTCTGGGTGGTTCCAGGCGGTTCCGGGTGGTTCCGGGTGGTTCCACTGCGGCCCCGCCCCAGGGCACAGCTGAGCCCCTCAGTGAGGCTGGTGGTGCCCCACTTGAAGCGCCTTTCAGAAAGGGGCAAAATGCCCCAGAGAAAAGGGTGAGGGGAAAAGGTGAGAGAGAGCAGTGAGAAGCCCTGGGGCGGCGGAGGAGGAAGAGGAAGAGGAAGGGCTCCCGGCGCTGGAGCAGGGATTCCCTGCAGCCCCCGGAGGCCCCACCCGGGAGCAGGTGGGTCTGTCCTGAAGGACGCGGCAGCGGAGGGGTCTCACGGTGGAGCAGGGGAAAGTGTGAGGAGGAAGGAGCCGCAGAGGAGCCATTGGGTGCCGGGAGTAACCCCCTGTTCCCCATCCCTCCGCCCCGCGCGGGGAGAGGAGGCCGAGGAGTTGGGAGAGAAGGAGTGAAGCCGAGCCTGGGGACGAGCGGGGAGGAGGGAAGGTGTGGTTTTAATTTTGTCTTTTTCTTACCATCCAAATCTATTTTAATTGGCAATAAATTAATTTTCCCCAAGTCAAATCTGCTTTGCCGTGACGGTAATTGGTAAGTGATCTCCCTGTCTTTATCTTGACCCACGAGCTTTTTCATCTGATTTCCTCCGCCCGTCCTGTCGAGGCGGGGGAGTGAGAAGAGGGGCTGGGTGGGCGTCTGGGTGCAGCCCAAGGTCAACCCACCATTACTTCCTTTATGAAAAGGTTCAGAATATACATGCAAGAATCTGATGTGGAAAACTGAAGGTAATCAACATATTAATCTGGTTGAAATGAAGGTTTTGATGCACTTTGATTAAAGCTTATGTCAGGGAACAGAGTGTATGAGGCACAGCAGATATTTCCTTAATTTAACAAGCAAAATCAGGATAATATCCAGTTAACTTTACTTAAACTGTAGTTACTTACTCAAATTGAAGATCTGGACCTATAGGTAAGTGGAAAAATAACTGACCTGTGTTGACTTTGAGCCAAAATACTTAGCAACTGAAAGCAGGATGAGACCCGATGGCAGACAACTGGAGCCAGCACAAATTCAGGTCAGACTTCAGGTGCTAAACTTTCACACAGAAAGTAGCTAAACATTGAGATAAATTGCAGAAAGCTATAGAAAGAGTTTTCATTATTTCATTTTATTATCTTTCTAAAAATCTTTTCTGGCTCCTACCACAAAATAAGATCAAGATGCAGAAGTTACCGAGTGATATATTTTGACCTGGATTATACTGGAAGTCAAATAGATAAACGTAGTATTCCCTTCTGGTGTAAAAATTCCATGAGGCTGAATGAGATCACAGCCTGCAATGATAGCGTTCACTGTCTCCTAGCACCACAAATGATTAGAAGCAGAATTATAGCATGGTGATTTCATGTCAGAGGACAATGCTTTATTACTGTTTGATTTACTTAGTAATATAAGTACATTGAATCAGAGCAGGGGAAACTGCTTTAGAATTAATTTTTTTGTTAGCTCAGTTATTTTTGTTTTGTTCAGTCTTTCTAGTGACCTTCATCTGAGTGTAAGGGATCCTATAAAACAGGAAAGTGACGGTTTCCTTTAAGTTATGATTTACCCAAATATAGCACTAGTGAAACATCAATCTGCCAAGGGGACAAAGGAGATTCAAGGGACTTGGAAACACACTGATGACCTAAATATTAACATAGAATGGATTCTTTTTGTAATTTCCATGAAGATGATAATAGCTACTGTTTGTTCCTAGGTGGCCACTGTTGAGTCACATTTATGTACTCAAGTGGGAATTTATACTCTTTAATTTTCCCATGTATAAGGTAAATCTGGTCTAATTTAGGAATATAGGTTCTCTCTACACTCCAATGGAAAGAATTAAGCCTCTCCAAAGATGATCATCCCATTGTAAGTTCCTGAGACAGGTGGGCTAACATAACTTCTAGAAATGTCTGTATTACTACATATCATTAGAGGTATTCTAAAAGGATGCCTAACTTTAAGACTCCAACAGAAAAAAATGTTCAGTGCTGGCTTGAACAGCCCTGTCTCTCTACCTATGGTTTCTTATTCCATGCTGCCCATTTAGCAGCGCCAGCTGTTTGTGGAGCTCTGATGTGAATTGCTGGGAACTGTCCTACTCCCTGCTGCAAGGGCGTGACAGGAGGATGATTAGATGGTGAGGAATAATTAGAGCAAGAGGATGAGTAAGTGGGGGGTGTTGGGCAGGAAATCTTTGTGCAGTTGTATCCTTGATCAGCTAAAGCAGAGAGATAACCATAGCTAGGTGCTCACGCTCATCACAAGCCTCCATAAACAGGTCAAATAAATAAGAGGATTTGCACTTGGGAAAGTTCTTAGCATTTGCTGTAATCTGCCTAGATCAGTATGGGCAACATAGGACAGGGACTAAGATCTGTAGCTGTGATTTAATGAAAGTGGTGATCCTTAACTTTCCATTAAGGCTAATTCAGTGTTTTCATGGGCCCTTAAATTCACATAAAAAATACATTCTTTGCTATTGTATGGTTTCTGTCAAATTAACCCCTGAGTACCCCACCCTCAAAGGTAACAGTGTTGTATTCCATGCAGCAATATGACATACCACATTTTCAGTGAATGCATTGCCTTTGGGTACACCAGGGGTTAGTTAAGCAGTATTTTTGGATGTTTGATTACCATGTTGAGTTAATTAATGGGCTGCATGCAATCTCTATTAATTAGACCATGCTCAAACCTTGATAAAGTGTATGTCCTTATAGTACAGCATAATAGTTTCACATATCCTCTACAAACTGTGGTTAATTACAAGCTCATCATGATTTCAGGATTTAAGGGATGAAAAAAAGATAAAATACATTTTTATTTTAGTGGTTGTAAAATGGTAAAACAGTTCTAAGAAAATACTTCCATGAAGTGAAAGTAGGGATGTGTTGTTGAAGTTGAAATGATTTGGTGGAAAGAAATGATTTTTCATTTAGAAAGATAGTTTGACAGCTTTCCTCTTTCTACATCACCTGTGGGAGGAACAAGCTTAGGAAAGGAAAAAAGACAGGGGGTACACATTCCTTACGTGGCGGCGAGGAAGGACAGTAACCTGTAGTTACTATTTCTTTACATTTGATAGTCAACTCTCCTCAGCAGTGTAAACTCCTCTTTCCAAATGCTGTGAGAGCACACCTACCACTTCTCACATCACAAGCTCCCATCATAGAAAACCTTGCTTCACTCCTGCAATTTAGATTTCATCCTAGTTGTCCTTGGATTCAACCCATTAGACTGCTACACTCTCATGGATGCTCAGAGGCACACTTAGGACCACCACTGGGGTCTGTACTGCCTACACTCATCAGGCAGAAGATCACATATATAAGTTTGATAAGACAGATGATACTGCTTCTCTGCCAACTCTAAAGGGTCAAACTCAAGAGTAAATAAGCAAATTAAACAGAGCTAATTGACGTCTGCCTGCAGTAGGCAATCAGTAGCTGCCAGGTGATTTGTATGTACAATTCTAATGCACTATTGACACATTTCTGAAAATGCACCTTCAAAAAAAGAACAACTAATTAACTGATATTTTCACTGACAGTGTGTGTGTTCCTTTATTTTGATGTACCTGCCATTTGAGCTGTAAAGCAGGATTATCAGTTCAATCTCCGGGTGTGCCAGTTTGGCTTTTGCATATGTGCACTCCTGCACAGGTCCTTATGATTGGTGTGGGGTTCAAAAGCAGCTTCCTAGTGAACATAATTATTTATGGTGCATCTATAGAAACTTCCATTTTTTTTCTGTTTGTATTGATTCAAACCCTGCAGTTCTTTGCCCTTATTCTGGCACAGCTGCCCTTACAGTCTGCCAGAGTTTAGGTTGAGCACAGAGAAGGACTTTGTCCCACTGGGTTCCATAAAATTATTTAAAAAGAATAACATGTAATACTCAATATAATAGTTAATATATTTATTACACACACATATGCATATTATATGTCATATTTAATAGAATTAAATTTAAAATTTGATGAGCTATGTGGAACTGACTGTGTTTAAATTATAGTTTTACTCTTTCCTCAGCTATCTGAAGAAGAGAGTCCTTCTGCAACATTAATAATTGCATGTTTACACTGATTCACTGCAGCATCATTTGACGTGTTCCTCTCCATAGGATGAAGGCTTATTGCATGGAAACAGCAACACAATGGTAAGCTCAAATATAAATTTAAAAATATTATCAAAGCAGATTAGAGACTATTTGATCAGTTATTGTCTATCTAGGTCATTTTGCAGGACATGAAAAGCAATCAGCTTCATTTTAAGAGTGCTGTTTCCCGTACCAAGAACCTTGATTAAGATAGATGCAAATGCAACTCTGGCTGTCTTTAAAATGGTGGCTGATCATAACTCTTTTAATCTGAGACCTCATTTAAAATTACTACAGGAAATGTAATAGGTGCTGGGGAAAAAGTAGCATGTGCTACCCAGACAAAGCACTTGTCTGGGTAGACAAACAGCTTTCAAAAAGAAAAAGAGGAGAAACCCAGGAAAAAACGCAGAAAAAAAAAGCAGGAAAAAAAAGCAGAAAAAAGGCAGAATAAGGAAAAAAACCCACCTCAGTAGGAGCTGAGATTACTCAATATTTCTTATAACAAAGCAGCAAGAATGATTTCCAGCACTGTTGAATCAAACCGTTATAAAAGATGTTTTAGTGCATTGTAAAAGCAAGATAAACTTTTCCATTTCCCTGTAGAAACAAGCGACAGTCTAGCAACACAACAAATTTCTCTTACTTTGACTTCCTTTTCTTAAACTTAACTGGAGTGTGGCCAGCGGCAGGATATATACCTAAGTAAACTACCAGCTCACAAAAGGCAGGGGACCTTATTACTCTGTAAACCCAGCTTGAACACGGAGATTTCGTACTTTTTCCCATACTAGATAGGTGGCAACTAACAACAGAGATTTAGTATTCACCTGTACCTTGCAGCACAAGGAAGGACAGCAAATAAGACGTGGGTGTAAATGTTGAGGGGTTAATTTTGAGGAGGCTGAAAGAAAGCAGGTGAGTGAGGTGAAGAGGAGCACACAGCAGCAGCTTTCCGGTAGATGGCTCTGTTATACACCAGACTGTCCTGCAGTTCCTGCACCTCTCCCCAGTCAACTTGCCTCGTGTCTCAAGCAAACCTTTAAACACAAAACAGATGCACAGATCTTTGCCTTTTCATTTGCGTACCAGTGTCAAGCGTAGGTGCCTTTTTTATTATTATTAGCTTTCCCCCCAATCATAACATGAAATTATGAAACTACCATGACAACAGAAACTTTCACAGTTAAACCCCAGGACACAGAATAAACCAGCACTTGGTATGCTGATAGGCTGAGTGAGGACTAATAGCTGAGGTAGAGAGTTCTACGGAATTGTTGGGTGCACATCTATTCAGATAAAATTTAACAAGGCCAGTTAAAGCTTTTTGTTTAATGCAAGGTTACTTCACAAATGGTATTTCCAATTTCAGAATTTTTGTTGTTTTGTTTTTTGCAAAGAGCACAATATGGGATTGATGAGTCTTGTTATTTTGCCTATAAAGAGAGGTCTTAAATGCTTACAAATGCCTGCCAAGTGCAGCCATTCAGTTCTACACCACAGAACTAGATGAGTTTTGCTCGAGTTATAAAATGCATTAATTTAAGCTTATACCCCTGTATGCTGTGGAACATATGTAGGTATAGCACAAAGCTGACAATTTGTCAGGCCCTTCTCCAAGCCCTTTTCATGAAGAATGAGATCCCATTTGGATCAATTACAAGTGAATACACATTATACACTCAAAATCATGTCTTTGTTGCTTAACAGTGCAAAATATTGTTGGTTTAATTATTTTTGTGCAGTCCTCTTGCACTGTGGCATCGATCCAAATGTGATTCCAACTCTACCTGGCTCTAACCCAAGACCACTCCACATAAGGCCTCAGGATCCTAATTCTCTCATTCAGCTATGACCAGTGTCTGTGTGTTTTTGGTTCAACATACAATGGTCCGTGCAGTGAAATTCAAACATTGTTCTAGTTGTCAGTGGCCTTCAGCAAAGATTGGTATTGATCTCTTGTACAATGCAAGTTCTTCATAGATTTCTCCTATGTATTTTATACACTTTTAAGTTCTATATCCCTGAATGTCTTTATGCGACACTATTTCTTCATTTTGGCTTCTGATATTTTTGGAGCCATTATATCATTCTGATTTTAAGCTCCTGATACATCTGTTGCATTACACACAAGCAGCCATGCATGCAAATAAAGTAGGTTCCCAAAACACCTTTATTAATTGGGGCACCAAATCCATTTTGAGTAGTACATAGAATCATAGAATAGTTTGGGATGGAAGGGACTTTAAAGATCATCTAGTTCCAACCCCCACTAGACCAGGTTGCTCAAAGCCCCATCCAACCTGGCCTTGAACACCTCCAGGGATGGGGCATCCACAAGTTCTCTGGGCAGCCTGTCCCAGTGTCTCACAATACCCCCAGAGTAAAGAATTTAATCCTAATACCTATTCTAAATCTCCCCTCTTTCAGTTTAAAACCATTTCCTCTCATCCTATTACTACACTCCCTGATAATGAGTCCCTCCCCGTCTTTACTGTAGGTCCCCTTTAGGTACTAGAAGGCTGCTATAAGGTCTCCCTGGAGCCTTCTCTGGGCTGAACAACCCCAACTCTCAGCCTGTCTTCACAGGAGAGGTGCTCCAGCCCTCTGATCATCTTTGTGGCCCTCCTCTGGACTCGCTCCAACAGGTCCATGTCCTTCTTATGTTGGGGGCCCCAGAGCTGGATGCAGTACTCCAGGTGGGGTCTCACCAGAGCAGAGTAGAGGGGCAGAATCATCTCCTTCGACTGACTGGCCGTCCTTTTGCTGCAGCCCAGGATGTGGTTGTCACCTGCAAACTTGCTGAGGGTGCACTCAATTGCACTGTCCATGTCACTGACAAAGATATTAAACAGCACCGGTCCCAGTATCAACCCCTGAGGAACATCACACGTCACTGGTTGCTACTTGGACATCAAGCCGTTGACCGCAACTCTCTGAGTGCAACCATCAAGTCAATTCCTTATCCACTGAGTCGTCCATCTGTCACATCCATGTCTCTCCAATTTAGAGACAAGAATTTCATGCAGGACAGTGTGAAATGCTTTGCACAAATCCAGGTAGATGGTAGTCCAGGTAGACATAATTCAGAAGGGAGATGGAACATATGACATATAAGCAGAGTGTGGGAGAACATGGTTTGTTTAGCCTGGAAAGGAGAAGGCTGAGGGAATTCTAACTTTCCAGTCCATAAAGGAGGGTTGTAAACAATTCAGAGCTGATTCTTCTCAGAAGGGCACTACAGAATGGCAAGACACAAGAGTTACAAATTTTAACATGAAACATTCCAACTGGATATGAGGAAAAAACTCTTCACAGTGAGGTTTTTTAAGCACTGGGATAGGGTTCAAAAGAGTATAAAGAGAGAGGACAATATTTCCATCTTGGATATTTTCAGAATTTGCCTGGACAAAGCCCTTGGCAACCTTATACAGCTCCAGACCCAAC
This sequence comes from Anarhynchus alexandrinus, assembly GCA_008711295.1. Taxonomy (NCBI): domain Eukaryota; kingdom Metazoa; phylum Chordata; class Aves; order Charadriiformes; family Charadriidae; genus Anarhynchus; species Anarhynchus alexandrinus. Next base: position 5,381,273 of record VUYV01000007.1, on the reverse strand, counting down.
CCTGCTGGGAGCAGGACGTTGGATTAGATGACATCCTGAGGTCCTTTCCATAGAATTTCTCCACAATTCTATGACCAACATCTCTCCTGGGTTGGTTTTTTTTACTTCACCTCATATGGAAGGGGTACCTAATGTATTTTTCTGGAAGTTTTGGGTGTAGAAAGCCAGGACAAAACTCCTTGGATTAGAAGGACTTGGAATTTGTGATGCTATTTAGATCTTCAGGAGGGAGGAGGAAGGGAGACAAAATCTAGGTTTGGCTTTTAAGACAGTTCTTTTTTCTTTAAAGATGTGTGTTATTATAAAGATTTTTGTTACGCCAGAGAAGCAATGATGTTTAACTGTGGTACTCATTCTCATGTCCTCATATTGGACACTGGATATTGAATGTGTTGTAGGTACTTCCAGTTCAACAAGACTCCATTTTTACTTCCTGGAATACTCAAACCCTTATCCATAATTTATGTGTCTAAAAATCGAGTGGAAAATGAGCCTGATGTCTTATACTAGACCATACTACTGAGCTGAGGGGTACAGCTTTCTGTATCAACTGAAGTTTCCTGGCAGGTAATGGGTTCCTTCCATGCCTGTCCTGGCAAGATTAACTCTGGACCCCTCAGATGGTGCAATTTGACAAATCAGTCTTTGACTAAAGCTAAGGCTAACAGTCCTCTGATTCAGGAATGTGTCCTGTACTTTGGTGTATTTAACAGATCCCACAGTGTTTCTCTGATGTTTTCTAAAGAGTTGGAGAGAGGTGGAGTCAGGTACTGCAGTCATAGGAAAACCAGAGCTTTGGAGATTTATGCTTCAGTATACATCTTTAGAGGACATGAAGGAAGTACTTTTTACATTTACCTGCAACCCATTGCAGCAACATGGAGGATACGTTCTTTCTTATCAGATGTTACAAACGGATAATTGAGCCCAAGCTTTACTCAGAAATAACTTGCAAGAAACAGCTCTTCATCCCCTACATAACATAAACAATTGCTAAAATATGCAGATCAGAAAAACTAATGATGTGTAATACTATAATGTTTTAAATGTCTTAATTTAGTTTATAGGCACTCCAAAAAAAAACCTCTTAAGGAGCCAAGCATCAATAATGTGAGCCTGTGCTAGCTGAGTAATTACCTCTCGGTGCTGAATTCTTAAATATTAATTTGCTATATGCTATTCATCATGTGCAACGCTGTAATCTGTGAAGGCAAGGCAAAATCAAGGCTCCAAAGTAAAAGGAGAGAGTCGCTTTTTCAGCCAAGGTTCAGAGCTGTCAGTTCTTCAGACCTGCATGTCCCCCACTTCTTCACAGACATGCATATGACATAGTTTCCAGTGCCTCCTTTCATGGCAAGTACAAATACTGACATGACATCACTACATACTCTTCAAAGCACTTCTGTAGCTTAGGTGCAGAAACCAGCTTGACGGTTGGTAAGGAGAAGGTGTGAATGTCTGACACTTTTACAAGTTTATCAATGAGCTCCTAAATTACTGCAGCATTACTTTTATTTCCTTGTGAGGTGGTCAAAGAAATACTCATGGGTTTATTTTTGCCCTTAGCAAAGAAGTGCAGTTCCTGCTGTTAGTGGGGTCAGTGAATATCTTTGCAGAACAACAACTGTGTAATCAAATCAGGGTATATTTGCATTGCAAAGTGCAGTATAGTAAAGACACACAAGCTAAGTTCAAATGAACGAGGTCAGATACTAAAGGCACTTCAGCTGCAGTAGTATACAACAACCCCAACTAATTTACTCTGTCTCATAAACTGTAAGGAAAGTAAGTATTTAGCTTTGAATCCTGAAATGTCATATTTAAAATGGATCTAACATTATATCTCATGTTTTTCCACTAGGAAAACTTCACTTCTTGGACTTCAGCTCTTCCTTGTCCTACGAGAGAGGCAATCTATATCTAAGACAGGTAGTCAGAGGGGAATATTGATGTATTTCATATGCCCTGAAAAGAAGTAAAATTGATTTGGAGAATTTTCTCCTAGGTTGAGCAGGCTGTATTGGTTGGGTAGGCAGTCTTTTAATGTTAAGCTACATTCTGCTGCTATGGATATGGTCATGCTATAGTCACTATTGCTAGCTGTAGCAATCCCTAAGATAACAGATTTCTGACTTGAGAGAGAGGGAAACATCAGCCCTGATGGAAGTCTCTAGTTCTGCTATTGAGGAGATTGCTACAAGTACACCAGTGTGCCTAATAGACAATGCCAATAAACACTGGGGTGGAATAAATAAAATATTCTGCTTTTACTACTTATTTGGTGTAGGATTCTTGATAAGTTATTTCAACCACCTCCACAGAGCCTGTGAAGTTACAATTCTTAGCAGCAGAAAGAGGAATAAAAATCACTCCTTTTTCATTGTGCTTCATGTTAAAATATGTTCATTTGACAGGAGAGATCCATCAGGGTGGGTGTTTTCCTTCATTTGGAAAGCAATGGACACCCAATATTAGGCAGAGAGAATGCTTGCTCCTTTTTTCTCTTTCACATGGTTTATCTGGTAGTAAAATAAGGTTAATTCCACTTACACTCTCGCAGGAGTGCTGTGGAGTGCAGGAGTTTTCCAAGGTCCTTCACAAATTTCCTGCAGAGATTTACACTGGGTCTATAAGCCAAGATATAAATGAATGGGTGGGTATTATGTATTTCCAACTGTCTAAAAGGCTATGGCTCTCTTCCCCTTCTGGGTATTATGAAGTTGAGGGTGTTTTTAATCCTATGAGAGGAAAAAGTCTAGGTAAAATCTACTAGAAAAAGCATCTCTACACGGGCTCAGTTTTAACATCTGTAGACTTTCAGCCAAAAATCAGAACATGTCTGTCCACCTTTGCTTGTGCATTCCCTGTCTACTCGTGCTTCCTATCACAGCCTTGTTCACGCTGAGCCAGTGAGAGTATCCCAAGAACATGTGTGTGCGTGTGCTACAAATACGTACTCTTATTAAGGAGCAGCTAGTGGAGAAGTAATCAAGTTCTAGTTCATCAGTTCCTCAAAGAACAAAGTCTCTTGGGAACGATTGCCAAGTGAGACAGCATCCTCAGACCTGAACTTTCACCAGCTGATCACAGAGAGACACACAGAGTGCTCCTTGGGCAGATCCTTGAGGGAAGCGCGTTTTCCAATCCTGCATCATCCGGTTTGGAAGTTGTTTACCTTTTTTTAACACAAAATTTTTAAATGATACTTAATCACACCAAAGAGCTTTCTTTTCCTCAGACAAATTATGTATTTACATACAATTCTCTAATTGCTTACAATATGTTGTCTTCCAAATGTAACACCTGCTTGGGGATGCTGCTAATTTAGATATAACAAGATAAACAGTAGAGTTCTGCATTTCATAAGGCAGAAGAAAAGTAATTTTAAAAATATAATTAATTAAGATTACATAATAATAGGGATAAAAGTAATGATTTTTTCATCTTTCATAGCAGCTTCTGTAGAAAATTATTTCTTTTTCTATTGATTAAGGGCATATTTTAGGAAAATTTGGCTCCGTTATATGACAGAAATTAAAAGAAAAATCATGCCTCTTATTTAAAAATCAGGGTTTTTTTAAAGGCATGCAGCTTTACAGCAAAAAAAGAGCATATTATTTGGCATATGCAAATCAGGAAGAACTCTTATTCTGAGAAATTGGCTGCAGTTCAGTGCAGATGCATTACCTGTCTGCAGAGTGGCATCTGCACTTCAGAATCCCACTTCAGAGGTGAGATTTTGTCCTGGGCTTTGCAAGGGCACTGTGTAAAGTTGTTGGTTTAGGGCTGGCAGGGGCTTTGCATCCTGCTTCAGTGCTCTTGTAGAGGCAGGTATCTATGTCTTTGCTGAGTGACAGTATTTTGATGGTTCCCTCAGCACATGCTTGATTTCTGCGTCTGCCACTGTCACTTTGCATCCTTGAGTCTTTCTTCATAGCTGCCACCATGTCCACCAGAGCTAAGGTGGAACATACTGAGTTTTCTCTGTCTCTTCTTTTTGCTTTCTTGGGTCTTACTGCAGAGACCTCTCACAGAATCACAGAATGGTAGGGGTTGGAAGAGACCTCTGGCAATCCCCCTGCCAGAGCAGGTACACCTAGAGCAGGTTGCACAGAATGGTGTCCAGGCATCCAAAACCTTTTTCTTCCATTTGCAGCCGCCTGCACAGTAGAGTGGGGAGCAAACATTCTTTGACCATGGGGGATTCAAAGGCAAGGTTAGGTATTTGTTGATAGGACAGCTGTTTCTGTCCTAGTGGAAGTCTTGCCATTTGTAGTTGCTTACTTTATTGACAAAAATGAGTTTCAGTTACATTTATTCTGCTTGTCTTGTTCTGCTCTGTGCGTCATAAACTAAAAGGCCCATTTGGTTGTGGCTGCAAAAATGTTGGTTGAGATAGAGCACGGGGAAATGACCTGGGCTGAAAAAAGCATTTTGATTTTCACTAACTATGTTTTGAATATCGTCTGAGACCATTCATAGAAAATAACTGTATAGTGGTGTTGTGTTATTTTTTTATTCCTACCACTCAATTTCATTTGCTGTTTTTTCTCCCTCCCTAGGACATAGCTTTTCTTTCCTGAAGATCTGAAAATACTTCACAAATTACTGTTTTCTCAAACTCATATGTAGTTAAATGTAGTTTGTCTCCTTTTTAAAAATGGAGGGAAGATAGAATGCCTCCTTTTTCCACTGTGTCCTAGCAGATGGGCTCTTGCCTCCAAGCTTGGTTTTGGTTCATTCAATGAGTGTTGCAGCAAACCCAGATCTCCGTGGCTCCAGAAATTTTTTTCCTTTTTCTCTGGGGCCTGATTATCTGGTCTTCACATTCTTATCATGAGCCATGGGTTCTCAGCTGTGCTGCAAATCTCCTGCCTACGATCCCTGAAACCCCCAAAGCATTCTCAGCTGCCTATCAGAATCCAGCTATGCCCATTCCCTCCCACCCCCATACTTCACCTGAGTTGTTTTAAAAGAAGTATAACACAACCTGATAACCAAACAAATCCATCACAGAAAGAGTTTTAACTGATCTTTGTGGACTTACATACAAGTCTGAACCAGAACTCAGACCCTGTGAATGTTTTTAGCATTTGATTTCACTATGGAGCATTCTTGCTTCTGTAAAGGTGGCTCTATTAAATTTAGTGCTGTGCCTTTGATAACTGTGCTGTGACAAATTGTAGTCAAGCCACACAAAGCAGTGCTCTGATTTCTGTGGCCTGAGAATATTTACAGAATTGTATAAAGTCACTTTGGTTTTTTTTTTCCTGAGGCACATAATTCATTTTGCATCTGTGTCTTACTAAATCCTAAATGAGCATATATGGAAAGGACAGAAGGGGGCTGTGAAATAACAGAAACTTTTCCTTCATACTTGAAGTCCATTCTATGCTGTAAGCAAGCAAATAGCTTTGCCACCTGCAGCCGTTTGCAAGCCAAAATGAAATGAGCTGATGTTCTCTATCCTATTCCAAGCATACAGGTGTCCACTGTATGAAGAGTGTTATTGCCATTGGCATCATTGTTAATAGTGTCAGCACAGAAACCAAATGGCTCTGTTTGGAAATTGCCCTTTACACTGAGCTGGGGCATGCTGGCTGGCAGTATGGGTGAGCTTTGTCACAAGGCTGTACCTCGTTAGCAAGGAAACAGGATTTCAGTCTTTATTGTTTGTAGTCCAACATTATCAACCAGAATATGATTCAAAGTTCATTAAATCACTGTGGTCTGTTTATTGAATGCAAAGACTTTTAGACAAGGTCTTGAAGTCCTTTTTAGAACAGATACAGAGCTTAAATTGCAAGGTAGACTAGACTACTTCTATCCTCACCCATCTTCTTGTCTCTGATAGCATTGTTACCCACATTTTCTTAGAATCATAGAATAATTTGGGTTGGAAGGGACCTTTAAAGGCCATCTAGTCCAATCCCGCTGCAATGAGCAGGGCCATCTTCAACTAGATCAGGTTGCTCAAAGCCCTGTCCAACCTGATCTTGAATGTTTCCAGGGATGGTACATCTACCACCTCTCTGGACAACCTGGGCCGGTGTTTCATCGTAAAAAAATTCTTCCTTATATCTAGTCAGCAGACCTGTTGGAATATTGCTGTGGCAAAAATATAGTGCTGTTGAAACAAAAGCTTTTCATGGGAATATATTTGCTAATTTTGACAGGAAGGATGTCTCAAATCTAAAGTAGAATTTCATTATTGTATTAGCCTAGTCACAAAAGGAAACAAGGCAGTGATCAGGGCATTCCTTTGCCTGCTTCATCCATCAGTCAGGATTCCTCTGACTGTGAGGGCAAGAGGTTATCATGTTGACAGAACACAAAGCTATATTCATATATGCTTAATTCATAAGCATATTCACATACCAAAACAACCTGCCTTGCCTCCCCTTTGTTGTATGCAAGAATCTAAACATTTTCAAAATTTGAAGCATTTTCAAAGGGCAATGAAACTCTGCTCCTCTCAGCACTACTTTATACTTCCTTCCCCCACCCCACCCCAAAAGTCGTGGAGTTTTTTACTACTGTTATTATTTTTTTGGAAACCTAAGGGTAGTTATGGAATTCAGCTCTGAAAGCCAGATTTTCAGAAGTCTTATTCTCGTAACTCTTTTAACACTGTTATTAAATCTGGTGAAAGGTGACAAGAATTCCAGCTGCCATGCCAAAGTGTTGGCTATTTTAGTCTTAGTCTTATTGGCTTCTGAGCAACATTGAAGAGCCAATATAGACTGTTAAAGCAGCATCAGCCAAGAATCCCCTCTACCTGAATTCTGGTCCGATTCAGAGTTGAGCGTGAGAGAATTAGAAAGTAAAGGTTGTGCAATAGCAAAGGAGTCAGGAAAATAAGAAAGCCTGGCTGAAGCAAGAGGGAAAAAATAACAAAGATGAAAATCAAAGCAGATAGGCAGGTGAAAAACACACATTGAGGCAGTCAAGTTAATGGGGACTCAGAAAAATCATGTTATCATTTGGTTGAAGACCCCGTCAAATGTACTTGGCAGAAGAAATTTATTTAGATATAACTTCAGAAAATCCCACAAGAGATCCATTCTGACATGTGAATGCCTCGCATTATCTATGAACACACAGGTGGCTTTTGGATGCAACATGCTGCATAACGGATGCCTTTGCCTCTGTCTCAGGAGCCACTCTTTGTGCATTCATTTTGAGCCAAAACACTTTGACAATGCAAAAGATTCGGGAAAGGCTGCTTGGCTGATGCTTATGTTGTGAAGTGAGCATTTAAAACAGAAAATCATGATTGTTTTCATTGGTCATTAGAGGATAGTTTAACTAGCCTAGTGCTTACTGCTTTTATTCCCATAAAACTACTTAAAATAATTGTGGAGACTGAACCATTGCAAAATAACCCTTGTTTATATGTATGTATATTGACATCACTGTCCAATTTGGTCTTTGGTAGAAATTTCATTAGCACAGAATGCATAAACACAAGTCTCAAACAGCAATCAATACTTCACTAATACACCATAAAGTGCTACATCATACATTTACATAAATGATTAAAACTTCTGCTTTGCTAATGCATGCAAACTTGGTGCAGTGCAGATAACAATGCTGCACACACGGCATTTATTAGCACTGTCTTTGGCATTACTAAAGTTCAGAGATAGCTCAAGAAACTGCAGCAATACAGAGCCATTAAGTAAGAACTCTTGCCTGCAGTAAGAGAATTCTACTCAAATGCAGTGGTGCCTTTTAAGGATGGCAGTGATTGTAAAAACAAGTCAACCCCCTTGTCAGCTGTATCTGTTTCTGAGCTCTCAGACTGCTAGGGTTTATTTACTTGCAACAATTCATTTGGAAGAACAATTCTCTGGTTATTTCAGTGATTTAGAGGTGTAAGGGAAATGACTGTTGTGCTGCTGGCCCGCAGAGATGTCTGTAATTTAAACTTTCCCACGTAAGATATGGAAACATTATAATGGCTATTGTGGCCTCATGGTCCTATAGTTTGGGTGACACAGGTGGGAATAGATCACATGGGACACTATTAAATCCACGTACCCAGAAGTAGAGTTCTTTGCATGTATTTCAGCTGGATTTGGAATAGCTCTTCAAAAGAAAAGGAGTTTATCCATCTGTATGCAGAGTCCCCATCTTCCAAAATTCACAGCATCCCTCTGAAGTATTTGTAAACACTTCAATATTTTCATTGCTATGCTACTGCTTGTCCAGTCTTTCACAGAAATACATTCTTATTTCCCATTTCTGGAGGGATGTTTGCTTATCTTCTTTCAACTGTCTTGGCCTTCAGGAAATTGAAACAGAAGGGCTAAGACCCCCTGCAAGAGATTTTGTTTCACAGTGCTATGGTACTCTTCATTGCTGAATGATGAATACCAATTTAATTATACTTGGGAGCCCTGGCTGAGGTTTTTTTTTTGTTAAGTTAGAAATGTGGAAATGAGTTTCAGCTACTGTTAAAAAATCGCTACAATACAACTGTAAAATACAAAATTTCCACTGTATCTGGCTTGTTCTACAGCCCTTTTAAATTGAATTCAATTAGGCTGCATGTCTCCTTTATTGTCAAAGATATAAAACTGCTACAGTCACATGTGGGATGTGGTAATGCATTAAATCAGGAGATTTGTCAATGTATCTAAACCGTGTCCTAAGGTCCCCTTTGCTGAAGCTCCTTTTAAAATAGTGTGAATGACTGCAGGTGTAATAAATACATCTTTATCTGTATTTAAGATATTTATTAAGGAATGAAACCAAGAGTATGCCATAAGACAAAGAAGAATTTTGCACTCTAAAACTTGTGAGCAGTGTTTGTGTGCATAGATGGATAAATGATCCATGATGGATAAATGGATCGCTATAAAATTTCTTTTGTGATGTGGGTAAGGAACCTTCATATAGACACATTTTGATTGAGTTTGGTCTTTCTGTAGAAATATTATAGACGTATTCCTCTGGCATAAGCTGTTGCATTTTCAGAGATTTCAGTGAGGCTTCATCACTTAACATTGGCAGAAAATTTGACCTTGTTTTGGAGAAAACAAAACAAAGGAAAACATGTAAGAATGTAATGCAAAATTCCTTTAATTTCTCAGAAAGTCTCAGTGACCTCCATGGGCACTTCATGAAGCAGTAAAATTATTCATAATATCTGCTTTTGAGTAGTTTTGTCTCTGTTATTACTCATTTTTTCCCCACCTCCCTTAAACTTTACTAGTCAACACTGGTATTGAAGTAATATTTCCTAAAATATGTGCTCTGGCTGACAAAATGTCAGCATACTGTTAAACAGGAAAAAAAAAAAAAGAAAAGAGAAAATGTATTTATTTTTTCCTGAAGAAGTGAGATGAGATGAAAAGGCCCATTGTCAGACACCTATCAGAGTAGGCAATTAAGAAGCAGCAGTATACCATTCACATTCAGAGCATAATTCAATAAATACATACTGCATATTCACACTCCACAAGTAGTAATTACAAACAGATGCAATCAACAGGTCTTTTTCAACATTTTTACAAACCTCATCGAACTGTTAAGAAACCTCAAACAGGAGTTAATTCAAAAGTACGCCCACACCACACACTCTCTGCTCAAATGTGTGTGCTTTTAGCACACCTCACAGCCCACCCCCAAATAAATAAATAGAGAAACAGAAATGTGTGGGCAGGAAGGATTTATGTAAGGAGAAAATTAAAAATTCAGCATGATTTCAATTATAGAAAAGTGCCCCAAATGTCAAGTTTTACAACAGACTGGGCCAAGATTCTCAGTCTCCTTCACTTCTCATTGTGATGTGTAAACTGCAGCAGAGAGGTTGCCTTAAGGGAGGATGTAGTTGCTCTATGATGCAAAAGTGGCAAGTCAGAAGCAGTCCCTGCGGCTGAGCTGCTCTGTAGTCAAAACACCCAGGGAATGAAAGTGTTGAGGAAGAAGATACATGCAAAAGGAGATTTCCTTCTTCTTTCTCTTGGGTGTAAATATGTCATTCAGAAATGCCACATTTGCCTGATGTGTGGGAGTGGCAATGCTTATTCAAATACAGCTTTACATTTTAACAGCTGTTGAAGCACAACTAACACTTGCATTTGCACCCGCAGTTTTCCTTCTGCACTCTCGGACAGCATCAAATGAGAAATTTTCATTACATGACATGTTGTTTATTTTTCTGAGTGGTGTAGCAGTTCATGTTACAAAAGGCATAATCTAAAACAGGGAGAATTTCTGGAATGAACAGGAAATATTTCTGTGAATAAGCTCAAAGCGTTACATCAGTTGACTGTCTATACTTCAAACAGAGGACATGGTATAAAAATGCTCCTCAATATCAAGGTAGTTATCACTTATTGTTCCAAATATAAAGCAATCATGTACCCTGTAATGCCATTCTGTTTTCCTGCCTTAAGAATAGGATGTCATAGCATTGTCAATCAGCTCTATGAGCAGATCTCTCATGGAGTGTGAGAAGTCTCAGATCCCTCATTATGAGGAGAAGGTGAAAGTTGTAAGAAGTCCTGGTGACCCTGAGCAGACTGGAAGGGAATGATTTGGAGGGATTTGGGTTTTGTTACAGTTTTCCTTCCCATAGTTCTGAAAGTTTGTAACTTCTTCATTGCTTTTTCGGTTCAAAAAGAGCAGGGAATTTTTGTCCCCTCTACAACTTTGTTTGCTGCAGAATTGATAAAAAGTTGTAGCTAATAAAAGAGGGGTCTATGGAACATAGATGGATAAGGCACTAGTAGAGGCATCAGGAGCTCTAACTCTGATTTATGGGACAAGTGACTTGGGGCCACATGCAGTAAACAACTTGAGCATTGTTCACAATCTTTAAATTGCATCCCCAAACTATTCCAGCTGAATACTGTAATCATCAGGCTATGTTTTCTAGTGCTCCCATTTCTGCCTTAATGAATCTTGCATTCCTCTCTGCACAGGGGCCAGCTTTAAGAGGACAGTTGCAGAGTATTCCTTTTCTGACAGTCCTTCCTCCTCTGAAATCTCCTCTTTTGGATCCTTTCCCAGTCTCCAGGATATAGGTGTTTTGGGAAATCTCATTGGATTCAATCTCTGAGAGAAATGGCTAGGGGAGACCACACCAATACAATCAAAGGGATCATTGGTGGACATTTAATTTCTGAATCTGATCATGCTCAGTTGTGAGTGGAAGCTGTTCCTTGGGCAGGGGCTGGAAATCTTTCATGGTAACATGCAAGACTGTATTTTTTTATTTTTCCCAAATTATAGGTAAGGATGTATTAGAGGGAGCTGGGACATAATGTATCTCAAAGGGATAAGCTACTACCGATCAAGTGATGAGCAGTATCATCACCCTCCCTGCAAGGCAGAGTCTGTCTTGTTGCCAGGTTTCACTGAGTTAAAAATATTGCTGAGTGATGTGTTTGTAATCATGTGTGTAAGTTTAGTCTGAACTAGGAGCAAGAAATCCATTCCTCTTTAAAAAAGATGATTCTGCACCATATGCTATGAAATATAATTTTTAGGTACTCGAGGAAATTTTGAGTAAAAGCTGTATTACCTCTGGAAGGATGGTCCTAAAGGACAGGAAGAGGGAGCATGAATATACTTTGTACTTAGGTACCTATGTTCTGATTCGGCTTCATTTTATAATCTTAAATAATTGGATATCGGTTTTGTCCATGTCTTGAATGCTCATTTGCGTTTGGAAAGCATTTTTTGATCAATGAGTAGAATGTGTTTATTAAGCACAAAGTATCATTTTGTTTAGTTGATGATTGAGCTGAGGGCCTCATACAGGTTTATAGCAGACCATAAACCAAGGCAAAGAGAAAGAAAGAGTCATTCATTTGTATTAAAAATAAAAAGAGGCATGGCTTTGCTGCTGATTTACTCCAGCTGTATGAAATGCATGTAATTTCCATTATCTCTGGTAACAGAGGAAGGACGCTTGCTTTCTTCACATTTTTAAAGTATACCAGCCCCAGAGTCTCCTGTAGCCTTCCTCACCCCAACCATCCCAAAGCACTTTCTGTATTGAGACTGTGTAGGGGAATCATTTTCCTGAGAGGAAATTCCCCACAGGACAGAAGGTGGCAATTACTCATTGTGAGCAGGACCGTTCTGGAGTGTCTGAGGCAGGTGGGATGGCCTTGAACCTCAGAGTCACCCAAGGGTGAAACTGGGCCCATTTTAAAAGATGAACAGTTAGGGAGTTCTTCAGTCTTCTCTTAAGAGACCATTGCAGGCTTAATACTGATTTCTTCCTGGGTGATATTCACCAGACCGGCTAGAAGGATGAGAGAGTCTCCAGGGTGTTTGTGGTGATAGCACATGGTCTGACTTCAAAATGGAGCACCAAATCCGCTATTACGGCAAGCAAAATTCCCACTGAATTGAATTGCTGCAGGACAGATCCCAAAACCTTTTTATATAACATGTTTCTGAAATAAGCAGCAATCCTGTTCTCCTCACGCTGGCTGTATGGCCACTGAACTGTCAGCCTTTAATTTGCTATAGCTCATCTTTTCTTATCAGATCTGCACATTCATCCAGCACACTGAAGTTTTCTCATTTCACTTTGTTTCCCTAAATGCAGCCAGTCATAAGCTCATGGATTCAGACATACTCTTTTAAGGAACCCCCTACCTATGCTGCTTCTGTATTCAACTAGACATAAGGGTCAGTAGTTTTCCATACCACCATTTCTTTCACATCTCTTACTCTGCTTCTTCGAGCCTGCACCAATTTTTCATTAAGGAGAGCTCAGCAGTAGAAAGAACACATGTGGCAGCAAAAGCAGATTGGCTTTTTCCATTTCCTACTGCCATACGATTTTTTATTTTGAAATCTAAGCACAACATGTGGCATGCTGTTCTTCAACTCAATGAATTGGTAAGCTGCTTCTCTGTATGTTGTCACTAGCAATCATGAACTGGAGAAAGGCAATCTCTCCCAGTACTGTTCCTTCCTAGGCAAGGGTGATAGAAGCCTTGCCTTCTACATGAAAGTTTATTCATACCCTTCTACTCAGACAGTCTCGTATGGTGATTTTCTTTGGAGAATACAAAAAAAGTTAAAATTCGCACCATCAGGATCCTGTGTAAACACTGCAGTTTATTTCATGCCTCTAAGTCAGAACTGCGTTAATCAAAATACTTGCCATAGGATTTCTAACTACCACTTTACTGTCTAATCTGGGTTGCTCCCTGAAATGTTCACATGTGTGAGTTAAATGAAAGATAGAGCAACAGGGCTTAATTCGCCTTTGCAGAGTTTTATTTTTCCCTGTGTGGGGATGGCGAATGGTACATTCTTAATTGGGGACATTCTTTCAAGTAATCAAGCGCCTTATTTGCAATCAGAGGAATTGGAGTTTGAAGAGGGTCTACAGGTATGGCCAGATGATCAGAAGTAATCGCATTCACAAGCAATGCTGCCCATCTGCTGTGGGTGGTAATTTTCAGCTAATGAGTGGTTATGTCTTAAGATGCACTAACTTGGTCTCTTGTGATCATCTGTCCACATTCTTACTCTTGTTGGAGGTACAGTGTTGAAGGCTTAATTAAGTCCTAAGTCTCTTAAATATTAGGGAAGGAATTCTGCTTCCTTCTACAGTCTTTCTGCTTCACAGCCCACAGTACTGTAGACAGAGAACAAGGCACCCTTAGTGCAAGTACAAGACTGGGTTATGGCAAATGGCCACATTAAAATGTTAGCATAAGAGGGAGACATGCCAAGAGGTGATCTAAAATGGGATGAAGTATAGAATTAATAGTATTGTGGAAATGCCAAGCTGTAACCAGGCTAGGAGGCAGCCCACAGGCAGAGCCTGGAAATCTTAACAGGAAGAATAGTGATTTCAATGCACCTCTCATGTACTTTGCTTAGGCCTCCTGGAGAATCCCTTCCCAGAAGTAGATGCTGCCATGGGAACAGAAAGAAAGAGCCCTTTAATATTCTGTGCATTAAGTAGACTTGCTATCAATATGCTTTTAGGATGGCAGCATTTCTGAGTTTAATGATTAAAGATGCAAAAGTATGGTTCGGTTTTGTACTTCCCAATGAAAATTAGACCCTCCAGAGATTATGGATAAATGACTAGATATCCCAGAACGTAATTTGAGCAAGTTCCAGACCACTGACCAGAAGAAAATTCAACTACTGAACACAAAGACATGTTTGCAGCCATGAACACTATCTGACAGGGTAACTAGATTATGTCAGATTTTGCTTACAGGCAACTGAAAGTAAATAAACCTGAAAAATTACTTTACAGTGTATGACTGTAGGTGGTGAAAAATACCACTCATGAAGAATTATGATCCAAGCCAGAATTACCTTTATGTCCCTAATCTGCTCTCAAGGCTTCCTTTTTGTCTTTAAAATAAAAAAAAAGCTACAAACTTAATATTTCTTACATGTCAGCTCAGACCCCCTTGGGTTAATACATTCCGCAGTCTTGTTGTTTACTTCTCATTAAGCTAAATGTTTTATGCAAATCATCTGACATAAAGCCAGACGACCAATCTAGAAAGGCTGTAATTCCATCTGATGAGTTCATTCAACTGAAATCTGTACTTAATTTCCATAATTATACTACCCTATTCTCATAATGTGAACTGATTGCTGCAAAAACACAAAATAACTAAAATGCATTCAGATTTAAAATATGAAAATGATATGTCCCTTTGGGCACAAGAGTTATGTTTTACAAACAATTTCTCTATTTTCTTTTTTTTTCTCCCACAAAATATCTCTTTATTTAAGGCTGTGCCAGCCTAATTTAAAGACTATTAAAATGATAAGAGCTATTTCTAATGCAGTGTTGTCTTGATAGTGAAAAGAAATGAAAGAGAAGAAAGGAAGAGGGGAAAAGAAAATTGAGAAAAAAAATTACACCAAGCCATTAACAATTATATTAATGTATTATGCTCAGAAGCCTGAAGATTGCTATCTTCCTTGTCATGGAGCTTAAACTTAGAACAAACTGGCTGTGTTGTTGCTGACAAGTCTAAGTATCTTCTTAATTAGAGAATCAGGCAAATTAAGTTACTACTGCACCAATCAGGCTGGAAAAGAGCTAGCATAGCGGCTTTTCATGTGGCTTGGAGGAGCTGACAAGGGTCTGCGCTTTCTTTTGAGAAACTCATGCCTCTCAAAACTCAGGCCCAAACATCTTGTTTGGTTGCCCAAAACCAGAAAATAAAGCTGTGCTACTAGCTTTGAATTGGATTTGTTGTGGTATTTGAAGGATTCTAGTCTAACAAACAGTGATATCTATTCAGCATGCTTCATTCAACAGGTTCCTGAAGTATTCCAAAGTTTGAGCTTAGCATAACTCCCCTAAAAACTAAGTCATCGAGTAAGCAGATGGCCAGGATTTTTGTCCTTTTTTCTGTCTGGTTCTACAACCACATTAATCTTATTGAGAACAACAGTTAGAAAAAGTTTTACTTAAAAATGGAGCCGTACTCAGAAAGCCTGGTTCAAAGGGCAGGATGCAAACAAGGCATTTAAAGAGCTTGAATGGCATTAACCAGATGGTGTTACTAACTCCTGTTGGTGCACAGCCTTCACCATTAGTAATCCATGAAGATCCTGCAAAATGAAACTTGTGGCTGTTACCCACAGAGTAAGAGCAAACGAATCACTCCATCTCACATGCTGTGTAGAAAGGTACTCTGAGATTCAGAAACGTATGCTTCTCTTCAGTACAAAGCATCTTATTATCTTTCTGTCACCTGCATAGAACAAAAACATTTTTCCTTGGATTACTCAGAAAGATAGTGGGTATTTTTGGTAAGTCACTGACTCCCTTTCTGGTTACCCATATACTGCATGGTCTTCCTTTTCCAGTGTCAACTGAGAGTCCTTGAGTATATCGTGATTTCTGACTGCCCACTTGTCTGTCATCTAGGCTTTGTGTTACCAAGTCAATTTTTTTACATAGGTAGACATCCTTGACTGATAATCTCCCATTAGGAAGCAACGCTACAGCAATTCAGCTTTACTAATGGTAATTCTAATACTGTGCTTTGAAACCCAGCCTCCTTCTCTGTAGGGGGAAAACTGGAAATTGCAGCAGTTTCATTTCTATTATATTTCTAATGACTCTTGTCTCAGATATTTCTTCTTCGTCTAAACTTCTTTTGTGTGTGGTAGCTGGTTTTAGGATTTGCTTGAACTCTGTATGCTCTTAATTTGCAATGAACTGAAAAATGTAGTTCAGTTTTTTGAAATCTTCCAAAGGCTTGAGTGTGTAGTAGACAGTTATATATGATGGATGGTGAAACCAGTTAAATATGCCACACCGCTGTGAGTCTGTGCAATAATATTGCTGCAGGAATTCTATAGAATGCAGATAATTCCGCTGTTACCATGATGACCTTTCTGGGGAAAAAAGAGAGCAGAATCACATTATGGCTTTCTAATAAAAATAAGAAGTAATCCTGTTAAATTCAAGCTCATCCAGCTAAATCACTTTAGCTTTCTCATATCCCTGGTTTAAATATCCTCAGCTGCCTTTCTTGAAATGAGAAACACTTGCAGATAAACAGCATCAGCCATTGCTATGTGTGGAGATGGATGGCAGCTCATCTGTCATCCTCACCCGATAATGTTGAAATATGCAGACTTACATCCTTTTTTGGTCAGAGAGTAGTTCATAGGGCACATGCATTTGGCAAGTGATTAAAGAACTGGGGCAAACAAGGTACTTCTGTGCAGTTGCCTGAGACTCCATTTAATGATTTGTTCTAAGAAGATATGTGCAGTTCAACAGAGCTCCTTGCTGGGACACTTGCTGGTTATGCTTCAGAAGAAAGAGTGTCACTTTCTTAATTGTCAGCATCACTTCCTGGAGCAACTGGTTAATCTGGAAGAATGAATTCTCACTTATTCAATTAGTTTAATGGACCGGAAGTGTCTAAACCCAAATGCTCACTCCAGCTAACTGAAAAGCTTTCTGTACTGAATACAAAGGTTGTTCATAGCCTTACGGATTATTAAGTTTATACTTTTTAATCAGAACTCAGAAGAAAATATTGTTCCATAAGCCAAGTCCTATGAATTTTACAGTTGAGAGAAGTCCCTTTAAGAAATTAAATTGCATTTTACTTGTATGCAGGAAAGGCTAATGAAGCCGATTTGAAAAGGATGTCATTTGTTCTGAAAAGTGTTGGCCATTGTAGATTCCTTCATCTATTGGAGAGAATGACCTAATTTTACGCAAGATGAGCCTAGTTCTGGATCTAGCAGTTTGGATTTGCATGCACTGAATGAATCTACTTTTACTGGGCTTATTTGCATGAAGCAATTTGGATGCACTTTGGTCATAAAAAGACTCTTGCCTGTATTTCACTGGAGTTTTCTAAGTGGTAAAGCATAGTAATTACTTAATGAGGAATATAAGGATATTTTTTCAGTGTCTATGACTCCCTGGAATTTACCTTGAATTGATCTCAGTATGTTACTGCAACATTGTTCACCAAATACATATTTTGCTTGTTTCTCTCCTCCCTTCCTATTCCTGCCACTCAAAATTACATTAAATCAAATGGATGAGGTTTATATTAAGTAAAATTTCCATGGGTTGCAGCACTGATTTGCATACCAGTTGAGCAGACTTAGCAATTAATAGTATTTTTATTGTGGTTGTAAGTACTACCATTTTGATTTACTACACAAATATCACCACTTTTATTTTTATCTTGGATTCTCTTTTAGTGAGATACCTATGTGTGTCAGAACTTGTGCTCTGAGCACTCTGTTACCATTGCTATTTTCCTTCCAGTTTCTCATAGCTTGTTTACATCTAGTTTCTCTGTCTGTACACTGTTCTGCAGGCTGTAACACAGGCACACCCAAGCTTTTTTTGCTAGTACAACTTCTCAGCATATTGATACAAAATCAAGCAGGTAAAGCATTGTAGCTGCAGATGCCTGTTGCTGGAAATACCTTTTCCTTGTTCAGCCAATTTACAAAGTGTCCAGTTAAAGTAATACCCAACATTTAATAACAGGAAAATGTGGTTCTTAAGGCTCAGCTGCAGATCTTCTAAATATCAGACCTTGGGAGCAGAAGGAGTTGAATAGTCATCGAGAAGATGACTCAGAAAAGGATTTTCAGAGTGACTGTTCACTGCCTTCGAGACAGCAGTTCCCTGAGCAGAGCCTTCCCACTGAGGATGCCTTGAGCTATTCTCAACCCAGTGTTAACCTATGATGATAAAAGACCCAAACATGCTTGGCTTATGGAGACATGCAAGCAAGTTACTTCATTTTCTTGGTCCCAATTCAGCAAAGCAGTTAAACATGTGCTTCTGCCTCATTAGAGTCCAATGGTGCTTTAAACCCATCCCTTAAAAAGGAGTTTTAATATTGTTTGCACCAGGTGGAATGAAAATAGTTAGGATGAAATAAGCAACTAAAGAGAGACTTGGGGATAGCAGGGGAACACTATATATAGAGAAAACGTTTAGTATGAAAATAAGTATTTATGAACGTGTGCAAATATTATTGCATTGTACATGAAGAACCTCTGGTAACAGCTTAATATTTTTCCAGGCTAAAGGGAAATTCGATAGTAGAATCTTCCCTTTGCTAGAAGATCTTTCTGTGAGAAGTGGATAAGGGTGCAGAAGGAGGGGGAAAATAGAGCTGCCTCTGGGGAAAGAAAAGTAATTAAATTGAGGGGTGTGGGTGGAAATCTGCTTTGCAGACTCACACCGATTTTACAGACCCCCAAATTAATTGCAATGATTCACAAAAGCTTAAACTATTGGAAGGCTTTATTCACTCTTGGTCTAAAAATTTTCATTGAAAATATACTCCCTGAATACTAGATGAGTAATTGGAGTTCATGTACTGGCTACTAATTGAATGGCTAATCAAAATCTATTACTGCAGCTCCTCCTAACAAAAAATATGTTCCAGAGTGTGATTCAACTCAAATTATCTACCATGTCCATAGATTCAGCCCTCCTAATCTTCAGAGAAACAATTGTGCAGAGCAAATATTGACACATCATGTACATGTCAAGTTGCCATCTCCATTGCTGTTTTCTTGCATTCCATTTAAAAAATAAACTTGATTTTAATTTTTCTCTAAACCTCATATGATAATCCACGCATGTTTACTTTACAAAGAAGCTGCCCAATTAGTAGACTTCTAATTCAGTTCATATACAAAATGGTTATATTAGGTCAACATTCCAAGCAATAGGCTCTTTGGAGCTCCCAGAATTGCTTGTGGCCCTGAGTGACATCCCCATTTGCATGACGCAAAGAGTGTTTTAAAGTACTGACTAAGTCCATGTGCTTTTGCCTAATGTATTTAATAACTAATATTGCACTGCTGTTACAAGTTTAGCCTGAAGAAGCGTGATCAGGTTAAGCTGCCAAGATCCTTAGGATGGTTATGAGACATCAAGATCATCACTGGGGTCTCAATCTGGCTGTAAATTAACTAACAGAACTAATGCCATGCACGTGATTTTGCAAGCTTACGTAGGTGAAGGCGAACATCTACCCGCAAGTCACAATCGTGGACACTCTGTTACTAGCTCAAGAATAAAATTAGAATCAGTAATTGACTTATTTTTATATTGCTAGTACAGCACAGAGAGTGGTACCCTGAGAGGTACGTTTGCTCAGTAGAGCATAGCACCAAGTGAATATGGTAGATTAGATCTTGAAAAAGCACTGTTGACACATCCTTGTGATGCAATCCCTGTGTTAATACCTAATCCTGCCTATTCACCCTGCTTGAGTGAAATACCTTGCTAGCAGTTTCCTAGTGTCAGAATTTACTCAGTCTCCACTGCCTGGAGCTGTACGTTATGCTGCATTGCGCAGAGTAAAGAAATAAATCCATTACCTACTTAGTCTCAGTGTTGACAGTATGGCCATACATAGTGAGAGCTGAATTTGGTTGTCAATCCTTCATATGCAATTAATTTCTTTTCCAAGTATATGTCCAGTTTCTCCTTCAGTCCATGTAAAATTCTGGCATCTGTAGCATCCTTTTGCAAACTTTTACAGATCTGCTATCTGTAGTGATAGGAATTACCTCCTTTCTGTAGTTTTGAACACACCCCACCCCCCCATCCCCTCTTACTTCACTTGAGGCCCCTGCTCTTTCATGAATGGGATCGTGAACAGTTAGTAAAAAGTTACTCCCTCTCCATCCTTTCAGAATTTTGTACACTTCTATCATATCCCGCCAAATGACTCTTTTCCTAGGTTGAATAGTCTCAATTTACTCTATTATTGCTTTTATGGAGAGTTATTGCACAGCCTAGTTTCCACTTTCTGAAATTTTTCCTCTTCTAATATATTCCTTTTGAGATGAGAGAACCAGCCCTATGCACAGTATTCAAGGTCTTTTTATAATGCCTCTTCATATCATGCATATGATTGTGTCCTTCCTTTTCTCTAGGCCTGAGATATTCAGGTCTCTTAGATGTCCCCTTCAAGGGCTTTTAAACTAGCTTTGTAAGAGTTTGGCTTTATTAAGTAATCTCTTTTGTTTCCTTTTTTTTCTTTGACTTTTACAGGCATCTCAAGAATATTCCAGAAATATGGTTATGTCTCTTTAAACAAATTATCTGTGAGCTTTTTGTGGTGTGTAGCCTTTAACAAATAACTGTATCAACAGGAACCATAAAATAATCACTTGTCTGCCACTCAGAGAAGCCAGCGATTCACTTCTTTGTGAATTGCTAAGGAACACAGTTACTTGAAACCCAGCTGTGTCTCTGGGGCTTCTCCTATTATTTTTATTCACCAAAGGGCAAAAAAAAATCATGAAAACACGAAATTTGAAACTTATTTTGTTATCAGCCTGAATCTTGGATTTCCCTCTCCGGCTGGTCAGTCCTTGTCATGGATGCAGTCCAATGCCAGCTCAATTCCAGCTCATCTAAATTTGCAACCCCATCAATGGTAGATGCACTGTGGGAACATTCACCTTCATTTTAATTGGTATTTTCTGGAGATTTGGCTACCAGTAGGGCCGACAGTTGTGCCCCAAAAGGTAAACCAAAAATGTATTACCCACTTTTCAGCAGTAGCCTCCAGGTTACTTTTGTTATGATTCTCAGTGGTGCTTCATTCGCTTTTTGTGAAAGAAGCTTCACTTGTGAGACCGTAATGAGCAGATTATTAGAAGCCAGAAATATTCTACCTGGATTCTTTGGAGAGAATAATAATCGGAATGACTTGAGCAATCAGCCTCAGCAGGAGCTTATTTTCTAGTTCTAGTCCATTTATAATCCATAAAATATTTCACTGTACTTTCACTAAAGACATATGTTCAGTCTTTTATATATATTTTATACGGTCTTTACATTATGGCTTCTTAGATGAGATGTGACATCATGCATACATTATCCCCATACAAATAAATTATACATGTTCTATTAATTCTCCTTTTTCTTCATCACCTATCATGTATGAAGTGAGATACCAAAAATATGTATGAAATGGCTTGCAGCACTGCTTAGGATATTCTCACTTTTCTGATACATTACTTATTTCTATTTATTGAACTAGAATGAAGATTAAAATTGGAAAAGATATTTTCATAGTTTTTCCACTTGGGAGGAGAAATCAAACAGAATGAACTGATTACTGCATCAATGGATACATAGATTTAGTGTTAGCTTGTAGGAGAGAGACAGTGATTGGAATGAGCAATGATTTTGGTTGGTAGCTTACATTTATGATGGATTATAAAATACAATGATTTACTATTTAATGCAGGGGGAAGAACCATGGCATTCTTGAGCTTTGATTCAGGGAGGGAATTAAATATTCACACAATTTTCAGCATATAAGTGGCCCATGTTATTCTCATAAAAGTCCTCATAGGTTGTAAGTGAGGCACCAATCTTAGTGGTAGGTAAGCCTTTGTAGTCACCATTGTATCATTGACTTTTTAATAGCAGCCACTGGAGTAAGGACGATCAGGACTTAAAGACGCTAAAGTGAATCCCAGGTGAATCATCTGTTGACTGACTGGGTAATTAAGTACCACTTTTCTGAACATAACCTTCTAGAGGACGTTGAAACATTAGAAGGACTTGCTGCAAAAAGATGAAGAGCAGGAAGAACTTGGAGTTGTGATGAGCAGCCTGTAGTAGTTGTCCCTGTAGACACAAGTGAGAATCTTGTTTTTCCCGTGCTTAGGTAAAAAAAAAAGTGATAGATATCCATAGATTCCAGGTCAGCATTTCCCCCCAGAGCGATACTCTCATACCAGTAATTGTAGCCATCTATGAAATGTGACGAGCACAGAATGACTGTCTCTTCCCAGTAAATGCATTTCAGGATGTTAATTAGAATTCATTAGTGAAGTGCAGCTACACCACAAAATATATATCCTCTCAGTGCGCATTCTGGGGTTTGGATCAAGAAAACTGCAGAAAATGGCATGATTTTGATACCTGACTATTCTGCACACTGGACTGAAGGCTGATAGAATACTTTTCATTTTCCACTCCCACTATCCCTCCTGAATACTTATTTCAGTTCTGAAAAGAACTTTCATCAAAATTGAGTTCAGTGCTTTTTCAGACTTCATTTCTTGTGAATCTTCCACCAAGCAATTTTAATCAAAATAGCCAACCTAAGAGTAATTTCAACAGAAGGCACATTTGTAACTGTCAGTGTTCATTCCAGAAACCTTGATCTAAATGTTAAATTTTGGGAAACACAAATATACAACAAATTCTATGCGTGCAGCTGAAACAATTTATATTCTTAATACTGAATATTTGTAAATGAGCACCTAGCCAATAACTATTCAAGTAAATTTATTGGCACTGAAATAATGTCAGAAACTTATGAGCTGTTCATGTACAATTCAGCAGAAAGAAAGAGGTGAAATAACTTACAACTGTAGCTTTAATCTTCTGTACCATGACATTCTCTCTCTTCTCTTTCCCTCTTGTTTTCTCTCTCTCAGTCTCTCTCTTTCTCTTTCTTTCTTTCTGTCCCTATTAGTAGCAAAAGGATGAATCCATTCTGGAGAGATTTTCTCAATGCCAGGGCACCAAATATGTGTGATATTATGCTGAGACATTACTGATAAGGAACCAAGCTGACTCCTTAGATCTGATTCCTTAGTGTTGCAACAAATTTGGGTTGTGTGTCTAGTGTAAAATAGCTCATTTTCACCCTCTCCCTCTAGAGATGAGTTAAATTATGATGGGAAGGGAAATCCAACTCAGAAAGGGCTTCCTCCAGGGACATCCTTCAGTGAATGTTTGCCACTTCACTGTCAGCACCAACTGTGGCTTAGAGAAACAGGACTGTGGTTTAGAGGAATGGGGTGTGGTTAAACCTCTTCTTCAGGCCACTGGCCCAGGTAGGCTCTAGGTCACATGTGGCCAAGCGTGGTGCTGGCAGACTTAAACCCTGCCAAGGCTCAGGGAATTTCAAATGCAACTTAAAGCCACCTTTACTCACCACCTCCTGTGCTACAGAGTGTTTTTCTCAGCAACAGCTGAGGATCGTGTTTCTTCATAAGTTACTTTCAATAAGAGACGTTTTGATCTAAATTGATTGTCCTCAGTTCCCAAAGCAGTCCTTGAAATAAAGGCCTTCCTCATGCATTCATTCTTGGTTGGCAGCACCCACACAAGACCTAACAGCACTCATCTATTCATCTGCTCTGTGGCACAGCACTGTGGACCTAATCCAAATGCACTGCCACAATTATTTTTGGAATAAGCTCATACAATAGTTAGGTAAACAGGAAAAAAATGCATTTCTAAGATGAGTTAAAATGCTGTAGATATAAAATGCATTTCCTTCCTGTAATGCCATTCAATAAGAAAACAGTCTTCCAACATATTCCATTGTACTGGATGCAGTACAATGCAGTCCTATACACTTCAGTCCTCATGCACCTACATCCTTTTCCCTGACCTCATTATCTGGCTGGCAGCACTCTAGAATAAAATTTCCAGCCTTATAGAAATAGACTGTACTTCTTACAGTGAGCATTCCTTTTCAGTAGAATTGTTGAACACCTTTTCTTTTGTGTGTGTGTGTGTGCAGCAGTAGCTACGATCAGTCTATTCACATCTGTTCATCCAATGGCCCTAATTTCAAAAGGCCCATCTCCTTATCAGAAGATAGTATTTCCCTTAAATACTCAAGTCTTTTAGAAGAATAACTGTGTCAATAAGGACCATAAAATAAACTGGTGTCAAATGTAACATGGAATCTAGTGGCTTTAGTCCAAGCTGCAGGGTGAGGTCAGTCGCAGATGAGTGGATTAGTCACACCAAGGTACAAGCAAATTTTCTTAAATTTCTAGAAAAAGCATGCATTAATCAATTTTTAAATACTCTGCTTTTTCCCCAAAGGGTAAAGATAGATGTCATTCAGCCCTGATTTCATTTTTGGATGTTCTACTTCCCCTATTCATTAGCACAAATAGAAAAGCAGATCAACTGTGAGTGGAGAAAAGCTATTGTGTTGTCTACCTCTTGAAGGAAGCAAGCTGAAAGAAAGAAATGAATGGGACCTATGATAGTTCCTCTTGGACTAAAGTGTCTAAGAGCAAGATTTGAATAGCCTTTGCAGAGGGAAGGATTCTTGTCTCCCTAAAATCTTTAGCCTTGCCACTCAGCCAGAAAGAGAGCATCTGAGAGCAGTTAACATTTAACACAGCAGGAGTGGAAGCTAGCTTATTATAGCAGACAAGAAAATCTTTAATAGGAAAACAAGACTTTTCCGAGAGGAGAAGGTTGCAGTAGACTTGTATAGGGTCTAAAGGTGGAGAAGAACATATAGCATTTGATGTTTATGTCAAAATAGGTGTTTTCTTTCGTTGAAAAGTTTATTCTTGGAACAATATGGCATGATGGCACTAAACCATCACCCTTGTTACATACTTCACTTTCAAGGACAGATATTGCAGTTATTTTAAAAGTACATGGAAGTTAACATAGCCTTGGACACTGGCATACCACAAGAAGTCATAAGGAAAAGAAAAGTTGCCTGTTTTTTACTCATTTGGAGAGCATTTGCAGAGGATGCAGTGTAATATCAAGGACACAGGTGCCAAACTCAGTGTCAGGTGACTGCCTTTCTTCCTCTTCTTAACTGATCTATGGAAGCAGAATAGGCATCCAAAATACTCAGGTATAACCAAAGAGTTTTTGGCTGCTAGAGCAGTGTCCACCACCTAAAAGAACCTATGTTTACAACCTTTAGAAAAAAGATGGTAGGCTGGATGGAAGTACCTTGTAGGTCAGACCTGACCTATGTCTGCACCTGGCCAATATTGATCTAAATTTTCCATGTCTAATATGAAAGATGATGGATTTCTCCCATGCTGCTTTTGCTGAAGAGTGTTTTACTAAAACATCTTCTATAAAGACATATCCAGACTGAATCTGAAAAAAAATATGTTAATTTTTTTGGGCCTCTATTCCATTTTCTTATCTTCCTGTCTTTTACTCCACCAGACTAAAAAAAATACAGGACATGGCATTTTTATCTTCTTCATCCTCAAGACACCTTTTTTCTTTTTTATGATAAGCTAAATGGACTGAGCTTTTAAGCATCTTATTGTAAAGCATCTATTTGAATGCACGAATTTCTCTATCAGACTCTTGAGTGTTCGGTGAGGAGATAAAAATCACATTTCTGTTTCTACTCACATTGCCTCCGTTTATATAAAGATTTCATTAGTTCTTTTTGGTACAGCATCATCCTGGAAACTCATCCATTCAGCTCCATATCCACTCTGAGCAGCAAATCTTCTAAAAGTAATTTCTTTCCAGGCTATAAATCCTTTGTGTGATAGGCATGGCCAGCATTCCTTATGTTTAGATATGTCCACTTGCATTTGGCAGTGTATAAGCGTCCTTTGCTTGAATTCCCCCAATTTACCAAGCAGTTCTGTTCAGGTTTCTTACCAATTTTTCTCTCAAGCAATAGCTACAGTAGCCACCAATTTTCTCAATAGTGATTTTATATTTAATTCTAGATCACTGATGAAAAGATTGAATTCTAGTGGGCAACGATGCACTAAAATTCCATTTTTCCATTACAACTTTCCTTGAAAATAGGTTTGTAAAATCTGCCATATGGCTGGTTATTAATCCACTTAATGTTTATCTTAAGAAGGTACAATACTAAATTTAAACAGAATATTGTGCATTACAAAACTCTAACATTACATTTATATGAATTTAAGTGTTTTACCTGCATAAACTGCACTTGTAATTTTACCAGGATATGAAATTAGGTTAGTCTGGCAAAAAACTTTCTTCCACAGTATGATGGTGACTCACAGTCCCTTTTAATTCTTTTTTGCACGAGTTTCTTTTCAGATTTTTCACGATAAGCTAACAAGACTTTACTGAGCCACTTCATTTGGGCTTCCTGAATACTCGTGCGACATTTGCACTTTTACATATTGCCAAAATTTTTCAGTGGTTTTCTTGAGTAGCCTAGGTATGTCCTAAGTCTGTTCTCATTGAACTCTTGAAAGATAGCCATTCTTTCTGATCTTCGATTTTCTGATAGACTCTAATGAACATGCTCTTAGAAAGTATTTAATAATCCTTACGACTAGAAAGCACTTCCATCTATCTTTCACTACAGCATAACAAACTTAATAAAATAGAATTTAGGTAGAAAGCCAGTCACTTGCTGTTGAACCCTCCTTGCACTTGTGGCTTTTGTTTTCTTTTTCCTGACCAACTAAAACAACAATGTAAGAATTTGTTTTGCTGAAAGAACCCTTCTGTCTCTCAGGCTTTCTTCCTGCTTGTAAAATTCCACAATACTTGGTTCAGAAAGACTTTTTGGGTATGCTAATTTTAGTAATTTCAGTATATTTGTACCGTTGGAGCTGAAGTCAGCTGGGCACTGGGAATTTAAAAGAGAAGCCACAGGTACAAAAGAGTTTGGGAAGGAGAAAAAAGATATCCATTGAAAAGCATTGAGTTCTTTTCCTGGTTTTCCCTGGATACATTTAATAAGAGGAAAAAGACTCTTGCAGCAACACCTAACTGTTTTTGTTCCTGTATATTCCCTCTGCAAAACATTAAAAGTTGCAAATCTTTTTCTGGATTTGAGGACAGCTGTGAATCACTTCTCACTGGCAAAAAGACAAAAGATCACAGCCCTATGCAAACAAAAATATATTAAGATATTTTATGTATTTCCTGCCACAGTATTTTTTAATATTTCTGGCCTTACACTCATTTCATACATCGTGTTACCTCCATCACCTGTAGTATTTGCACCACTGGGTCAAAAAATGCCCCATATTGGATGGTCGCCCTTCAAGTGACAAGATGTGGCAGAAGGCAGACTTGCCAGGTGCAGTAGTCATCTCATTTGAGCAAATTGATAAGCAAATACTCGCAGTTTCCCTGATAACAGGCTGCATTTCTGCCTAAACTTGAATGTGATCTTGTTATTAAACTCTACACCTCAGTCTACATGACGAATTTTTCAAGCTTTAATATTAGTCTAGAATTGAAAGGAAAACAATGTTTACTTTCTAATTGCCCTACTTATTTTTAGTTTAGTCTCATTTATTTAGCATTAAAATGAAATCTTTCCAAAGCAACTGCTCCATAAACCAAAGTGACAGCACTTAACACTGCTCCAGCACATATGTCTGTCACTCAGAGAGACAGCCGTCTGTAAACACATATAAGCAACTTCATTCTTCCATCAGAAACCTTGCTGTTCCCAAGTCAAAACAGAAACATGGGTAGAATATAATTGTTTTGAGAACTTGTTCCACAGTTTCTGTGCTGCGATACTGGCCTAATTTCACTGGGGAAGAATAGAAGTTTTATGGAGCTGGGAAAACCAGTGTTCAAAAATTACTTATAATTTATATGTGCCAAATGGTACTTCTGGCACCTTAATTATTCCTTGTTTCATTATCCCTGGATTCATGATAGCAGACTGATTCATAGCTTTCACTTTTTCTCACTCTAAGATAATACAGGGAGAGGAAAAGCATCTGCTGTTTGCAGCAATATCTGTCACAAGGGAGACTCCTGAGTAGCGCCTAGGAGAGCCCTTTGAAGAAGGTCTATGTGATGTGCTGGTCTCTTTGAGGAGTTGCGGAATACTCTGAAAGTTAGTTTAATGATGCTCACTATTTTGTGGGAATGAATCATCTGAAATTCAGCAGCAATAATACCTATATTCATAACGATACCGTTCTGCAATACATCTCAGAAAATGGATTGCAGGCAAAAGGCAATGCGTACAGGAACACTCTGCCAAAGCCAAGAGAACAAAACACACAGGACCATCACTTCTACCAGCCGTTGCTTTTTTCTCTTGTAGCAAGCGAGCATCATCCATGTGGGCTCAGTTTTCTTCTCTAGTTTGTAATCATACTCTGTGTGCAGCAGCTCTCTACAATTTACATATTTGGGAGGGGAGGGACACAGCCATTGCAATTACAAATTCATCAGCCTGATGTGATCTTTGTCCCATTTTCCTGACATGTCAGTGCTTTATGAGTCAAGCTGCAAGGTTTGGTAGTAGACACAACCACCATGTGCATAGCAGGAATGGGAGCAAAACAGGATCTCAGTGGGTGGGTCCCTCATGGGCCAAGGTACTTGCATCAAATCTTCCACTTTAGTGGAACTTCCCACTTGGAGTTGTGGAATTAAAAAATGCATTGGCCCAGGAATTCTGAAGGTAGTTCATTAGGCTGGAATGATTGTGTTTTGGAAAATAAAAATACATGTTCATTTTGAAATTCAGAGTCCGTGAACAAATTTGTCCACCAAATTCTGTTATGGTTCACGAAGATGTGTTAGGTAGGCTCCAGGAACTGTGAAGTATGGTTCTTTAGATCATCATGGCCTTGCCCAGCCTCCACACGTCTTACTCCGCTGTGCTGCTTTGTAGGTAGAGTTTTCTGGAGGCTGACTATATTCCTGTGGCACTGTATAAAAAATTCCACTCATGGCTGTCATAACTCAGCTCAATTTAAACTGAATAACACCTAACTATAGAAAGAGTGACATACTGTACTTAACCAGATCTGGCATTGCATGATGGCGTTTGTAATGAATGCCTCTTTTCCTTCGTCGCTCACTCCTAAATTCTTTCCTTCTCTAAACATTCTTTTTATTTGCAAAATTGAGTTGAAATGTCAGTGCTTCATGCTGACATGCTTCAGTTTCTGATGGATTCATTTCTTCTGTGCTTCTCTGTTTCTTTTCATTTGCTCTATATAAGAAAAAGGTAATAACTAAATTAGATTTCCAGGGTTAACATCTTGTGTGTAATTTATATTTTGAAGGACCTTATATAGTGCTAAATGGGAATAACTCTTTGGGCTGTTTGAAAAGGTTCTCTCCAGTAACTTTTTGTGATTGTTTCCTTTGGTGGCTGTTGGGATTTCTTTTGCAATTACCTTTTATTTTTTTTTAAAAAAAGTTTTGGAAAATAATATACTAATTTTTGCTGAATACTTTTGCTTTCTTGTTAATAAAACACATTCCCCCATTTTAAAAGGAGCCCCAAAACTAGTTAGAATAATAAGAAAAGTCATTTTTTTAAAAAGAAATTAACTGCATAGGCATAGCTATACAGTCTCATTTCAATAACGGTCCTTGAAACCTGTCGTGGTTTAGGCCAAATCGGCTACTGGGGACCTGGGGGACCCCAGATAGGACCGACAGATGCTCCCCTCTACCCCTCTTCAAAGAGAGAGGCAGAGGAGGAAAAAGAGACTTATGAGTTTAGAAGGAACTAAACTACTTTAATGAAATATTAATAATAAAAAGAAATAATGAAAAATATATACAAAACCGTATATCAAGCTCCCGAGATGACAATCATGACACCAGCTGGCACTGGGCCAGTCTGAGGCTGGACTCAGTGACGGACGGGAACCGGATTCCGGATCTGGATTCAGGATCGGGATCACGAGCAGACGAACAGAGTCCTCCTCAGACATCAGCCATTGAGGGAAGAGAGAACTGACCCTTTGATCCATCAGTTTTTATACTGAGCATGATGCAGATGGGATGGAATATCCTGTTGGTCAGTTTTGGGTCACCTGTCCTGTCTGCTCCTCCCTGCAGGTGGGACCCCACTATGCTTTCCCGCTTTCGACCTTCCAACGGGGCAAA
>VUYV01000007.1:5170956-5351053 GCA_008711295.1 Anarhynchus alexandrinus | reverse complement strand
CTTCCGATCTTCTGCACAATATGCTGTTAATTTCAGTAGTTAGAAGAGGCCCAGCTAAGAAGCGAAGTTACTGAACAAAACTGGTTCTGTTTTACCTTAAACCAGGACAAAACCATTCAATGAAAGGTGCTCTAAGAGGGCAAATTATAAAGAAGCTGCAATTTGCAAGGCCATATTGACACCAAGTATTAACTCACTGTGTCAAGAGTTGGGACCTCAGTAAAACGAGATGAAAGCCAGTTGTTATAAGTTTCTTTTTACTTTTTTACTTATGTCCAGATTCTAGCCTTTATTTTTCAATAGCATCTTATGCATGCCTTGGAGTGTATTTCCAGTGTCATTCTTTTGCCATCAGAAATTATCCAGGCATTCTTCTATCTGCAATTTAGTTTCATGTTGCAGTTGTAGGAAGCATTGTTTCTATGTGATTTACATAAGAGGGTGGGGTTTTTTCAGCCCATACTCAAAATTCTCCCATTGTTAGTCAACAGGTAATAGCAAGGACAAAGCATGCTAGGTATTCCTCAAGTTCCTTTAGTAGTTTTAAGTGATTATTCCCTTCTTTTTCATTAATTCACTTAGAAACTATAAATTTTAGACATAATAGGTATAAGAGAATATTTTTCTCATTTGCTCTGGGCCTGTCACATACAAATGATTTATTTGTAGTTGGACAGTTCCATTTCTAACAGGGTAAAAAATATTGATCGCATTATGCATTTCCCTTTTAAGTAGAAGGACAACTTAGATTACAGAAATCCCCAAGACTATGTATTATGGATGTGTGACCTGGTGACGAAGATAAAATACAAACCAGACTTCCTGGAATGTGAGATGAATCTGGAAGAAAAGGTTTAAAACTGCTCAGAGATCTTGCAAGTATTCACTCCCTTACAATCCTCTGTTTCTTCCTTCTGTGAAGGGCAATGGACCTATTTTTGGGAGCTGCTTAGCACTTTTCTCTATTCCTTGGCTTTTGAAGCTGAAAGGTGAAATTCACCTGTACACTGAAAGTGAGCACTTTGTTCATGCTATTTGATGGGTCTCCTATACAGGCAAAAAAAAAATTTAAAAAAAGTGTCAGATTAACTTTTCAGTAATGTGTATTAGAAATACCACAAAGAAATCTGCTTCTTGGTATTAAGATAGAAAGCTACAATTTAAGTGTCTTTTTATGAGCTTTCCAACCAAGCTGAGTATCCCCAAGACGTCTGCCTAGTTTATATCCAGTCTAAACTTTTATAAACAGTAATTATAAAGATTTCATTTATATAATACCATATACTCCCATATCACTTTGCAGAGATAGAAGACAAGGACCTCTTGCTAATAAACTTACTGCCCAAATGAGGAGCTAACAAGGTTGGATGCAGCTTGTTGATGAGAGGTAGCAGCAGTTTCTCCCATTGCATGATATTTCACATGCACCTTTTTAAAACTATGCCAGTTACAGGAATTACAATCCCCTGGATAGATTCATATATGAATAACCCATAATATATAGATGTTCCTGCAAACTGAACCCTGTCTTTCCATGAAATTCGTTCTTCATTAGGCTGCATGCTGTTGTTATACCCAGCGACCAAGTAAACTGACACAGCCAACTTGTCATGATTTTTAAATTATTATTACTCTCTTTTTGTGTGGACTGAGCCCTACAATCCTTACTCACATCAGTAGTATCCTCCTTGTACCCGGAAGCTGTGTCAGGTATTTCACTGTCCTAGCAGAAATATGCTGGAGAATCTGACTTGTGACACTTTCAGTATTCTTTCCTACACAAGCAGAACACAAAGATGTGTCATTTTCACTTGCAGCTTAAATTACTTAAAATTTCATTTAGACAATTTTGAAAGGTGCAAAAATGTAATCAAGAGCTGCCAACCCATACTAAATTATTCAGATTCTCAATTGGAAGGGGGGTGTGAAAAAATGAGATTTGATAATGTTTCTAGTTTGTGTTGTCTTGCTGTGGCAATTATACTTTCAAATATGATGTGCCTGGATACACAAGGACTATGTGCATAACTGATTGATTAGAGAAGCTGTGAATGAGCTACCTGTGCTGTGCTAATTTGAGACAGACAGAAGGCTCTAGAATGGCCCCAGGCTGGGGTTTGCATGCCACATGCGCAGGGCTGAGGGTAGAGCTATGTGCTTTCTGGGGCAAATCAGCTCTGACAAATTTGCATGTATTTTTATTAGCTTATACCAAGGAGCTTGTGACAGGAAGGAGATTCTTTCTGGTAGTAAACCAGTTGTACATCTTGAGACAATTTTTTTCATTTTATTTCATGGCTTTGCCTCTTGTCCTTCAAGCAAGCGTACCAAGAACGCCAAAAGGGCTTTGCAAAATCTAGAGCTGGGTCTGATTAGAAAAGAGCTTTGAATCATGAGCTTTTAAAAATAGAGACATTTTTAAAGTGAGACAATAGCAATGTAAACAACTCACCCCCCTACATATGTACTTTTGGGCTTTGCAGCAGTTATCCTTCTTTTCAGGTTTGCTCTCAGCCCAGCAATCCCAAGTAGCTTCCTGGGCTGCCACAATCTCCGAACACGTTTCTTTCACACCTTGAGATTTTTTTTTTTTCCCCTTTCCACTGCATCTAAAGCTTGTTTAGAGTCTCCTCTCCTTTTCTCAGACATCTTCTGCACACGCTGCAGGGTCTCTGCTAGCTGTATTGGTTTCCTCTTAAAGAAGATGCAGTGGTCTCCCCATGTTGTGTGCAGTAGCCATCACAAAGAAAAACAAAAAACCTTCTATTCTGTGGTCCAACCACAAACCCTTTAAAAGAAAATTACACATAGTATAAGCAGTTGCTGTGAGCAGATGCATTAAATCATTACACAGTCTACTGCAAGCAATGTTCAATGTCAAATCAACAGTGTGCATGTTACACAATCAAAACGAAATAATGGCGTTTAAAGGACTTCCAGCACAGCAATTGAAATCCGGCTGAGCGGTCACCAATATTTTGAGAAGGAAGGGGAAGAGGGAAAGGGAAGGAAAGGAAAGGAAAAAGGCATGGCACACAGCATGGCAAGCGGCACAGTACTGTTTTTCTAGTAAAGCTCAAGAAAAGATGACACAGTCAAGTACAGCTTCCCTCTACCCTTCCACCTATTCTGAGGTCTTCTCTCTCCATCCCTTCACTGATGGGGAGCTGCACTTGCGTTCCTTTTCTCTATCATGCAACCACATGGGTGCAATTTCAATGCCAGGCCTACTTCATATTTTGTTCTTAAGAAGGTGTAGAAATCCTGGCTAAATATGACAGGATACATCCCTCTCCAGCTTGGCAAGAATGTGAAACTGGAATACTCACGCTCACATTAAAAGTGTCTTCCTCTTCTCTTGCATGTATTCCAGGGTGCATTGCAAGGAGCAGACACACAAGCTTCTGTCCAAACTAATCAGCACATATGAACAGAGTTTCTTGGATGCTGAGGGGAGCTAAATACCCAGCTCCTCCACAGTAATTTACCTATATAACACCACTGTTAGAGCTCAGGTTGTCTCCATTTAGTCTTCCTAATTGTTCCTCAGAATGTTCCCCAAATATATGTCTCCTGTGGCTTGCATTGAAGACAGCTAACACCTATTTGGCTTTATTTATATGTGAAGGGCCAAATTCAGCTGTTTGGCAAGTGGGTACAATTCTGGACATGTTGCTGCAGTTCCATTCAGTGTCACAAAAAGGGAGTTTAGCCCATCATCCCTTTCCTTTAGAGAGAAATCACATCCTGGCTTTTGTTCCTCCTTGATGGATTTATTTCCTTTCCTGCCATGTGTCCTGGCAGGTAAGAAGCAGAATTAGGTTATAATGAATACAAATGGATTTATGTATTGAGGCTGCTGGACATGGATAGACTCTGCTTTTCCACCTGGCTTTTCAAGCTGCCAAAGGGACTGGACTTGCTGGTTCTGGTTTGTGTCACCACTTTGAACATCCATCCTGAAGGCAGCAGTCATTGAAGGGGTAATGCCACACTTTCAGCTTCCTTGGTTCTGCCAGAACTGTGGCTTGTCCCTTATCATTATTGTTAATGCCTGTTTGGAGGGATTTAGCATATCATTTTACACTGTGGTTTTTTCCCTTCTCTCAAACTGTCAGGGATCCTCTTAATAGAAATGGAAAATTAATTTCCGCTTCAGAAGTTGCTTTGAAATAGACAATATACTGCAATTGATTTTTGGTATAGCATTGTTCCTACATGCTGAATCCATATCTCTTCAGTGATTCCGATATTATAAAAAACAATGGATGGTATAGTTTATCCATCCCCCATCTCCCCCTCCTAAATCTTTTCAAAACTTAGAAAATAGCCTAAGGAGTTTGTTCTCCATACCCATCATTTAGAATCATTATCATCAAATCTTTTACAGGCTGGACATTATCTTGTCTTAGCATCACTTACCCAAGATATAAACCACTAGGGGGTTAATAGTGTAGAGGAATGTCTTGCCTACCAGAGCTTATGGACAGACTAGTTAAATGACTCGCTTATATTCTCCATAAAAAGATTTTCATGCATTACTCCCAGCACACTGAGACATGAATGTGTCTTACTGTCTACATCTTAAGGTGTCCTTGAGAAAGTTTCCTATGACAAGAATGATTTGTTCTATATGAGCTTCAAAAATTCACATCCAGGAAAAAATACAGAAGCAATGGCAACACAAATACATACTTGGTACTGAGACAGCACACACAGCAAACAAGGCTTGTATTTTCACAGATGCACTATTTTCAAGCGGGTAAAGCCGAGAACTCAGAAATGGAGAGTTGCCAGTTCAGATATTACTCTCTCTTTCTTAGCCCTTAGTACTTCAATACCTAGCCTCAGTTTCTCTGCCAGATGGCAGCAATAGTACTTGCATATTTGAAAGGTGAACTTGTAATTGGGTCCTTCACAAGACTCCCTAAGAGTACGTGATGATATGTACATAAGGAGAATTTTTATTTGTACTTCTCAAACTGCAGCTGGTTCTAACTAATTTAAAAGCCCCAGAAACACTGTGATAGTTCCTGGCACTTCTCTTTCCTTGCAACATAGGTGAGGATTTTTAAGGTGGCTGTTTATGTATAGGAGAAACAGAAGTGATGGGGAAAGCAAAAGGAACAAAAAAAATCCAAGAGTTCAAATTCTGCATGACGTAAAATCATTGTGGATTGAGAGAGCAATAAAAAAGGATGTCCTGAGATCAGAGCTGGCTTTTAGGCATGCATAAATGAGGATATATTGTGTGTGCATATCCAAAGTGAGACAAATAAAAGAGCAAGTCAAATACTCGGCTGAATCATGAGGAAAATTCTGTAGTGTGCATGACTGTCATTGCACAATGGGTGGACAGCCCTCAATCAAAGCAGTCAATTCCAGTCATTGCATTGGAAAGGATCTTGAAAAAGGAGGAACATGAGAGTAAAGTATTGACATTGTTGCCTTCAGCTTTAAAAGAATGAGTTTTGAGGACTAGTTTAAAACCTTAACCTCAGAAAAAAAGTTGAATAAGGGAATCTAATTAAAGAGCTCAAACTCTATAATGGTAGAGCTAATGTCAGCATTATTCATAAATCACTGCAGAAAATTTGACAAAAGAGCACAAATGGAATTTAAATTGAAATAAAGACATGGGGGAGCATCTTTTCTGTCTGAAAGTAATAAATGTTTGGAGCAAACTATCTGGCAAGGTTTAGAAGGTGATGACACCAAGGGCATTTTCATGAAGCACCTAAATTTTGCTCTGTGGAAACAAGGAATTAATATGGATGAGCTCAGATAAGCCAAATAGCCAATTCTCATTCTCATATGTTTGCAG
Source organism: Anarhynchus alexandrinus (assembly GCA_008711295.1). Classification (NCBI taxonomy): domain Eukaryota; kingdom Metazoa; phylum Chordata; class Aves; order Charadriiformes; family Charadriidae; genus Anarhynchus; species Anarhynchus alexandrinus. Next base: position 5,345,229 of record VUYV01000007.1, on the reverse strand, counting down.
CCAGCACCAGCAGCTGCTTGATCTCTAATGAGCAGGAGATTGGCAATGGCAAATGGTGTCCTCTTTCAGCCTGATGGCATGAGCAAGACCCTATAACCAATAAAGACATGTTTACCTTGGATTCATGTTTGATGTCTTCTTTACTGTAATCTTTATGAAAATGCGTTTCTCCCTGGGGATATACTTTTTTTCTGTTCGCATATACGCCCCTGAAATATTTTACAGCCAAAGAAAAAAATAGTTAATTTTTTTTCACTTGCCACAGAGCTAAAATCAGCCATTTGTTGTTATTTGTTCATAAAATGTAATAAAAATGAAGAAGAAAAGGGGAGGAGAATGGTTTGGAGTTAGCTTTACTAAAAGATATTTAAAAGATCAGTTTATACCTTTTGCTGGTGCTTACTAACACCTTTTCTCACACATAAGAGTTCATCATTGATCCCAGGTTAAATGCTGCTCATATTGGCATTTGGGCTGTCTCTTGAAATGCATACCTCTTTCGCAGTTTAGTATTTCCCTGCTGTCTCTGGCCTGATGAATCCTGTTCTGGTTTTAATTTTTTTTCTTTTTTTTTTTTTCCCAAACTTAGGCCACTGCTAAAATTTTGAGTCTCACAGAGGAGTTTAATTCCATATAATGACATGACAGTAGTTTTGACAGCTCTTTGAAGATTCAGTATAAGCACAGGTGTTCTGAAGGAATTGCACAGTTTCATTTTCATCCATAAGTGTAGTGGAAATTAAAAATCTTGAATCAACCATCACTGGTCATTATGAGTTTCCAAGAGAAAGGGACTGTGTGGACCATAAGCACATCTCCCTTGTATTTTGAGGTGCACATTGCTCCTTCTAGTTATACCTTGAGAAGATAAATCTGGTGACTCTGATGATTATTTCTGGGTGTAGAGTCTGAATTGTGTTCACTGAAAGTGTGAATGGATCTCTTTATGCAAATTTCAACAGAAATGCTCCCAAAAATCAGCTGTCTATCTACTATCTACTTATTAGCACAATGGAGCATGAAATAGGTTTTGGGGGTTCCACTCTTGATTTTGCCACCTGTTTTGTAAGTGTGGATTATTTGTGAATTTAGGGACAAATGTCAAAGCCTGGTAAAGTCAATTGATATCTTTCAATCTATTTCAGTAGACTCCGGGAATGGGACCAGTTTCCCTTTGGATGAAATGATCTTTTTTACACAGACCCAGATTAATCAAATTCTTTCTGTAAACTTATTCTGGATTTCATGCAAAAGCATGAATTCAGTGCCTTGAATTTCTTGTCTTTTTTTTAAGCAACCTTTCATGATTCATTAAATATTTGACCGTTTAGAGAAAGTTCCATGAGAATCACCAAAATGCTTATTTTGGGGGAATTTAGGCATTTACAATGATAGTTTTTCTGGGAAAAATTAACGTAATGATCATCACAACATCCATCTGTGTGTGTATCAACATTATTTGTTTCAAATGGGCCAATTCTCAACCTGTTTTCAAGTTCAGACTCATCTGACATCCATATTGTTTGCATGCAACACATGGACTAGCACAGTGTATGACTTTATGACCAAACTGCAGCCAGACTAATAGGCTGCCACAAAGCCGAATTGCTACAGGCCAGAGTTTCCTGTGCTTAAGTCTTTTCGTGAGCCCATTCTTAATCTTCTAGTATAGAAATAGCCAGGAATTTGTAGATCCCTAATATATGATCTCCCACAATTCCTGTAAGAAATTAAGGTAGATTTTAATTGGGTCCTCAAGAAGCTTTATATAATTGCACATCACGTCAGTATCAGCTAGATTGCATTTGTTATGGTGCTTTCAAATTATGTTTTACAGTTCTGGTCTTTTGGGAGAAATTCCCCATAGCCCTAAACACCAAGTTAAATTGTATCTTTGTCGTCCAGGTCCTTAGGGGTTGTATGCAATTTCACTACTTTTATAAGTTTGGTCCTTTATGAAATCCTTTAGATTGCTCAGTAGAGTGGGAGACAAGATTGTGTAAGAAACAGCTATTTAAAAAAAGAATTGTTCTTTTAGAATAATTAACTCCCTACAAGCTGTATATGTTGGGCAGGCAAAACATGCAGAAGTCTCGCTTTCAAAGAAAAGTAAGGTCCTATAGAAAACTAAAGTGTTGCTAAAGGAAGCTGCTAACACGATAGAAGAACAACTTCTTATGACTGATTTCTATTTTTAGCAGATTTCTACTTTCAGTTTGCAAGAATGGAACTGTCAGTTCAACTAGTGCAGTACTTTGAATTTAATGAATGTAATCACCTTAATTTATTCACATTGACCAGGAACAAAAGCACAGGGTTCTTTAATTAAATAATAGTCCCACAGAATGCAGAAAAAAAAGTTATATCCATAGGGGATTATTATTCCACCTTTCCTTCTTTCAAAACCCTCAAGAATCACTTTTGGTCCTTTCCTATTAATGAAATGATTAATAGAAGAACCTAATTACTGTTTAACAAGGCAAGACAGGCTTTCCTGTGAGCCAAGAGGAAGAGCAAAACAAGGATTATTCTAAAAAAATTGGTCAAACAACTGAGAGGTAAAGAGAGGAAGATAAGAAAAAAAAACAAACCACCAAACCAAAACCCCCAAATTGTATCAGATCCTTTAAACTCTTCCTTCACAAATCCCACATGAAGGCAATGGTTTCATGCAACCACTTTTATTTCTGCAGGACAATATGAATTATATTGAGGAATAAAATCTTAGCATTTACTGGAAATTGTGAAATTTCCCTACTCTTCCACCCCTGTTTTATTTGTTCCTTTTCTTATTAAACTCAGACTATATGACTGCTTAGACCTATGAATAAGCAGTGAATCTGAGCTTTAAAGTGACATTCTGACAGACTTAGAGAGCATTTACCTACCTATCATAGAGCCAAAAGTTTAACCTCTAGAAGTTCTAAGCTTGCTCTACTTCAGTCTGAGCTCACCAGAAGTTGTTATTAACATAGCGCTGAGTCCAAGCTAATAAATGTGCCATGTGCTTACATATTAAATGTGCCTTTAATCATGTCAAAGGGTTCCATACTCCACAAATAGTTTCACTGTGGTCAGTGGATCTAATTTCTGCAGTTGTAAATCAGCACAGCTTCAGGGTGGTCACTGGTACTCTGGCAATTCAGATCAGCTGAGGCTTTGATTCATTATATCAGGAAATCACAACCTTGACAAGAGAGAGCTGTGTAAGAGTTCTTGCAAGGTGCACTTTGCTGTTTGAAGCTTGTAGATCTCCAAGCATGGTTCTGTACCTCTCAGGGGTCATGAAACTCATGCCATGCTACCATGAACCTCTTCAGAATTTATAGTGCAGCATCACCCTGTCCTGTGATCTTGCCATACCTGCTATGATGGGATGTGCTGGATCAGTTATTGAAACGTAATACCAAGATTTTGAAAAGCACCTAACTCTCCTGAGTGCCTCAGAGATTAAGGGTAGAGTGTTCTGTGATATACAGGGTAGGACTGCACAGAGCTGTAGATCCAAGAAAGTTATAGAGACACCTAGAAGCTGTGATGTGTTAGGCTGAGTGTAGAAATTAGGAGACTTAAGGAATCAGGCAAATTCTCTTGCTGACTCGCTGTGTAATTTTGGGGCAAGTCACTTAACCCTTTCTATCTGCTTTTGTCATCCATTGACCGGTAGTTAATGGCATTAAATAAAAAATTCTGGTACAAAAAGTATTATTTAAAATAACAGAAGGAAGAGCAAGTTAGCTCACATATTTCATGTATTTTATTCCTGGGTGGTGCTCTACAAAAATATCATGTCTAATAGGCAGTCTGTCTCCAGGAGTCACAAATTACTACAGTTAGAATGGATTATAAATCTCAAGTAAAGCCTAGTCAATTCTACAAGTGATATATTTCTTTTATTACTGACCCTTTATTGCTTCTCTCTCTCACATACATCTATCTTTTTTTTCTTGGGCAAAGGGGGTGTCATGCTGCATTAATATTCTTCTCAGCAGCTTTTCTAGTCAGCCCCATTTTCTTTCCTTCTTGCATCAGGAAACTTGAACTTTTTTTTTTTTGGTAGTGCTTGCTTGGCTATGTAACAAAATACAGGGATATGAAAGGTATTTAAAAAGGCAAGCTGGGAAATTCTGACATTGAAAAAAACCATGTTTTCCCAGAACACAGGGCTTCGTTTACTATCACTATTTCTTTTTTTTTTGGGGGGGGGGAGAGGGGAATAAAATGTTAATTTCAGTTTAATTTTGCATCAGAAAGACAAACGTTTAAATTAGGGAACACTAATTTAATTGGTCTGAGTTGAAATTACAACAATGAAATAATTTGCTGCTTCTAAATAAACATTCGTGCAAATATTTAATTCCCTGAAAAGTTTTTCTTTTCCAGTTTTCATCTTGATTCACTTTGGGGAAAAGAGTTGAATCATTTCTAGGTGTTGCAGAGCAGTACTGGTGTCCAAGTCTATTAGCTGCTCATAGTGCTTGAAAGAGTGTGTTTCAAGGGATGTAGGGTCTGGTATGAGTCCAAATCTAAGCACTGAAGATCTAGGATGCGATGGCCTCTCCGGTAGCTGTGGTCATGAACAATAAGCTCTGAGTCAGTTATGCATAGTTGTTTAACAGCCAGGTTGGACACTAGACCTTCATGCCTGAGCAATCAGAAAACTGCTAAATTAAATCCACTTAGACACTGAAAAACTGCATGAAGTCCAATCTCTAGCACATAGCAGAGAAACAGGAGAGGTAAAACCCCTCATTGCCAGGCGCAGGATGTTGAGGGACTATATAGCCTCTTTATACTACACAAGGAAATCTTGATCCGCTCCTGGTAACAGACATGAAAGTTCTGCAAATCTCTAAGTCCACGCCATTTTGATGCCTGAATGTAAAAATCTCTTGGAACAAATATACGAAGCATGCTACACTGGAGAGAGACAAATCTCTCTTCCACCCTCAGGGACTGAACGCAACTTACAACTGCTGAGTGAATAATTAGTGGTAATTAGCACTAGAAATTGATGCCTTTGGAGATAGTCTGCCAAGTTTTTAAGCACTTTAATACTAATGGATTTTTTTTTTCTCTGGGATAAATCTTTATAGAGGAAGCAAGTGCAAATTGATTTTTAAAGAGCCTGTCCAATGTTGAATTTATCTTACAAAAACATTGGGCTTAAAAACAATTACATTTACCTTCACTGTATTTTAATGCTTTTTTCAGTGAGTTCATTTCTCTTTAAATATTTTTGCTGTCACTTTTTGTCTAGTTTCTTGGAAAATGAGTATATGGAATACATTTGCATCCTTAGAAAGTGTTAGGATAAAATATGACACCATGTCAAGCTATTTAGTTCCTAAATCATTCTTCAGTTATGAAAAAGTATTCTGCTTTAGTGATAATGGCAATATAATTGACACTTTGAATTGTAAGAGTAAAGTTCGCTGAGCAGAGTAGAGGCAAAGACCTAAACGTAAAGAAATTGCGCATGCAATTTCATGCTTCCTCTGTCCAAGCAGTTGTTGACTGAACCCAGAATCCTAATTTAAGTTTCTTTTCAGATCCTTCCAGCTAAAATCAAGTAGTAAGGCAATACGAGTTGGAACAAGGACATGAAACCGCCCCTCCAACTCATATAAGCATATGGGAATTGGGCATCTCCATGGGGAAATAAACATTACTCATGTAACCAGGGCTTTAGAGTTGGCTCGCTGATAGGTTAAGGAGTCATAGATCAGGCTTTTACTGCATTGCTGGCTTTGTGCAGAGATAGAGATGAGTTTAGGCGCAGTCTGGTTTCATTTGCTTACCTAATTAATTAGATGGAAAAGTCAAAGATAAATACAGTATCTTGATTTCCAGAAGTTCTGGGTGCCTTGACTTCTCCCCTAAGTTTCTGAGAAAGATGTATTCAAGACCTCAAAACTCCAATCAGAGAAAGCTTAGAGATTTTTGCAGGCAGTTGATATGAAAAACTCTAAAACAGCATAGAAAGCAAGCTGTCTTATTATATTATATGGTAGCCAGGAGTCAGAGCATTAAATCAGTGCAGTAGTTTCTTTGTTGTTATTACCAGCAATACACTGAGGATAAAAACAGGAATTTCTGGAGAAATCAGAGCTGAAAGGAAGGTTTGAAACATATAGACACTAAATATTAAGTACATTAATTACTGCAAAAGTATGTAACTTTTATGACAGGTGGTATATGGATGCCAGGTTCAGTGAAGCAGTCTGCTGTGGTTTTTTTAACACTGTTCAAATTGTGCAGACAACATACAAATCAAATTAATTTCCTGCAGCAAGAAAGAAGGACCAGTTTTTATTTACAGGGGAGAATGGTTCTTTTTCACTGCCAGCTTGAGACGTCAGAATATTTGTTCATGGCAGTATAAATACAAGAGTTACAAAAGGAACAAAGACAGACAACAACCTCTCTGCTCCTCCCTCCCTTCCACTTAGAACAGACATATTTTCTTATAGGTCATGATCCAAAACCAGCTCAAATCCATGAAATACCACCAGTGATTTCCATAGCCTTTGGATGAGGCTCTCTCTGAAAATGACTGCTCACTTCTCAAGAGCAGATAATTCTCTGACCCCACAGGGGACCTGTATGGACAGGTTACATTTGCATTTGCTTAAGTGGAGGGGCCTTTGAAAGTCTTCAGATTTACAAAAAAGCTTAATTCTGAGATACATTGACATTCTGTGTATTTTTAAATTCTGACACACCATAATCCTTTGTGAGAATGCGTGTGACTTTGTGTGTATACTTCAGAATAGCACTTGGACAACTTAGGCAAATAATGCCTTCCTTTCCTATTTTATTTATTTTCCCTCTTAAAACCTGCTTACAGACAGAAGTGACATTTTTTTTTTTTTTTACTGTGAATAAAAACTAATATAGAAGATGTCTTACCCAAAGAATCCCTACTTCAGATTGCGTACACAGATAGTAACAATACGAAGCCTCTACATACATACCTTGTTCATCTTCAGTGTTTGTTATCAGGAGATATTTCAGACACACAGTTGTGGAGATGTGCATTTACACTTGTTTGGGCTCAGGTTCTGTACGTTGTTTGGTTGTGAACAAAACATCAAAGGAGACCAACAATGGATATTGAATTATTTTTGTTTATGCCAGCTAACACCAGAGGCTTTTGGGATCACAAATATGTTGTATGCTGCTATTAGGAAATTTACTACTTTATCAAAATTTTGAATTTGCAGTCTTCTCAAGAGTGTCAGGTTTCCCTATTTTCCGTATTTCCTGAAATCCAATACTCTTTGCTCACACCTTTCCCTCTGCCGCACCCGTCCTCCTCCTCCCCCATTCAATAATGCCCTTTACTCTCCGGGTATATTAAGTACAGCATGATTACTCTAGAGGTTATTTTCTCCTTTTCTATTGCTTTTGACTTTTTATTACTGCTCATTAGAATGTTATTAACTTGGCCTCAGTTATGACAATATTCAACACCTGCTTCATATAACAAGCACATTTCCTTTCCCTTCCCTAGCATTGCACACCTGGGCCTTGAATTATTCCCTTTGGCTGAGTTGAAAGAAGGAGTGTGAGAGAGTAGGTCCTTGATTTTTTTCTGAGGTAAGAGGCTTTTAATTTGTGACTCGACATGGATCCTGTTATTATTGATTGTGCAGTATGCTTTTCATCCTGACTCTATGTAGTGACTGACAATTATTTTGGAAGAGCAGTGACGTGAGTAGTATTTCAGTAGAAAAAAAGGAGGCAGGATTTAGTCTGCTTTTAACTGAACTGCATTGTTTGCTGAAAAATCTCCATGGTGAGAACATCGACACGTACAGACCTGGCTGTGGCTTAACTGGAGCATGCGATGTGCTAAAGGCTAGCAGTCCTCTGGAGCTCTAGCTATGTTTTACTTCTAACACTCTTATCAGCAGTCGGAAACAGAGGGTCACTACTTTTTTTTTCACTCAGAGAAGGCTAAGCAAAAGCCAGGATTTCTCTCCTTATAAGTAATGTTTCTGAACATGATGCTATTAAATACTAGTGAAGCAGAGACCTATGAGAGAAAAGAGAAAGCATGGAAGAAATGGAGAGCATCAGGTGAGATTATCCTGTGATAACATATGTTATCTAAAAATCGAGGAAAGCTGCATTGTTTGGGACTGTATTGCAGAGAAATGCTTCCCCGCCTCTCTGGTGATGGTTACGGCTTACAAATAAAGACCACAGGTGTTTTCTCTTCAGGGTTCATGTTTTTCCCTTTATTTAGTCTGTGTTTTTCAGTTTTCAGAAATGGAATGAAATCACAGCAATATCCCATGGAGAGGAGAGCGAGGGCAAGGGAACAGGGGCAAGATATAAATGTATCCATATAATTTAGATTTTGTTTTTACCAAATTATGAAGTACTGGAGCTTCTGCATCTCATGCACTGATAATCCTGAACCAATGTTGTGGGAATAGTCAGCATTTGCAAGGAAATATGAAGCCATTGAAATTTTATTTTTGCCAGTGTGAGACACAAGGCAATTGGAGAGCAGAGTTGCAATAAAGAATAAGTTTCATAGCCTTTTTTATCCATTAAAATTAGCCATTTACTTAAACAGGTTTTGGATCAGGTCTGAATTCCATTACATATGAAATGCATGTGTCTTCTTTTCAAATATAGTTTTTATGTACCGAAATTCTTTACATCTGAAGAAAGCTATATTTCTTCTCAGTCTTTCTGCCTTTTTTTTTTTTTTGGAAAAACAAAAAATCAGATTCAAATATGCAAATAATTAATTTCTAAATGTACGGTTTGATATTGTAAAAGTAGAAAAAGATTTCTTCTAATTTGGCTGTTTTCTAAAAGGGCCCTGTTAAAGGAAATTTGACATTTCCTTGGTAAACTGAAAAAGTGTCGTTTGAAGTCATTGTAGTATATCTGCTATGAATACGGTTACCTTATATAATTATAAAAAAATCTTAAGTAATCAACATTTCTAACTGAAAAATAATTTCAAATTGAAAAAGCATATTTTCTGGGAAATGTAGCCACTAAATGTATATTTTTTAGTGTTCAGAGTAGAATGGTTGAGGTTTATTCAAGAAAAAATAGCAAAAAGTAATGGTGGTTGGATGTCTTTTTGCCAATTTGTACCCAACTGCAGAATTTATCTTAATAGTAAAAGGATATGAACTGTGATCTGTTTTCTAAACTTGAAATAGCCGGAAACCCAGAGACTCCAAAATATAGTGCCACTCTGGAATGATTCAGGCAATCTGACTTCACTTGCACCAAGAATTTTCTGAAATACTGAACTTAACCTTCTCACTTCTTTTAAGGTCTTTATCAAGTAGCCAGAGTGCCTTTATACCAAACAGCAAGACCATATCTTGATATCCTTAAAAGACCTTGAGCAGAACCCATACATGTTTTGTGGTTATAACAAACCTTTTGAAATCAAGGGGATGCTCCTTTAGGTTGTCCCATTTTCAGAAGAGTTGAGTTTTCAGAACTCAGCTGAAGCTACCAACGATCAGGTAACTCTGAAAGTCAGCATCCTGCAAAAACTGCTGTAAGGCAGAGGACTGTCTAATCTTCTTTTGTTGATATATGGTTTGTTTTCTGGAAGGGGACTTGACAGAGTTTACTGCTTGTCTGTTGATGTCATAGAAATGGAAACACAATGTGTTAACATATGTGACCTCTTTGTGTATATGTGCATTATGAATATAGGAATTGTTTGAAAGTAGTGAACATTTATGTGTAGAATCCAGTAGACGTAATTTTAAATTTTTTAGCAAGTTACTAGGCAGCTTTTAAACATTCCACGATTTGTGGATAAATTCATTTTCTAGGCACTGTAAGAAGATAAAAAGATCAGGATTTTTCTTTATAGCTTCAACTCTTTGACCCAACCTGGCTGTATATCTTGATGTCTGGAACTGTGAAAAGATTCAAGGCAGAATATTTTCATCCTAGGTCAACTCTCTCCAGTACCTAATGCATACAAAGGAGGCCTTCAGGAGATTTCGCACACACTGGAGAGTGATATTGGAAAGTATATGCTTATGACAGCTCTAAATGTAACATTTGTCACTGAGAATCCTTCCCAGCTGTACACTATTTTCTGTTACATTTCAAAGGAAAATAAGGAGATGGAATTCTCAAATGACCACCCCAAGATGGCACTAATTGTTTCCTCTCCCCTGGGTTTCATGAGAGCAACTGCTGTTGAAGTTACCTATGTAACTGTGTTAGCCATAAATATTAATCAATATTTGTCCATCTGAACTAAAAAGGAATTAATAGCAGCCTTTAAAATAGAAATCCATCTCCCATTAGATACCTTTCTAAATTTTTTTGTCATCCACTGACAGTAATGGATATTTATGTACACAGTTTTCTTTGCATTTTTCACCACCCATTTTTTGCCCCTATTAATTCATAAAAACATGATTATTGGTAACAATAACAGCTGGATTGTGCTGCTGGAATTAGGCTACACCAGCTTTTCTGTAATGTTCTTCAAGAAGCCATGAAATAGCTAAGAGTGGCAGTGAAGCAGCAGAAGGTCATAATTTGGGAAAGCTTTTTATTTTTAAAGAAATATTGATACAATGGAATTGATTGTTTTGCAGTTAAAATGAGGCAACAGGCACATTTCTGTTTGTTTCTTCTCTTGGATGAATTTTGTGTCTCAGCCTAATAATGGCTTTTTTCTCCTCAGAAAAGAAAAAGTGACTTTTTTCAGCCTGAAATGCTGTAACGCAAATTGTTTGAGAAATGAAATGGAAGTCTGTGGAAGTAACTTTTTTTTGGGAGAGATGAATGGAATTCTTATGTGATATTAAAAAGTAAATCTGGAGACAGGAGATATGTCTGTATTTAAACGTAGTTACTCATCCAGCAATTTGGCAGGGCAAGGCTCTGAAACCCAGGAAGCTTTAGGAATGTGTTTTAGCTGACTGTTTCAGCATCTTTACCTCTGATTCCCATGTTCTCCCTTTAGAGAGGAAATGTAAAGTTTACTCATTTAGACTTTGGTAGAGCAGCCTCAGGTGTACAATGCTGGGTTGGTTTTGTACTTTCATTACACAAGGGAAGTTACACAAATCTCTAAACTCTGGTTCTGATGAGTAGGATTGGTGTGTGGGAGGTGGGTTACTGTTAGCAGTTACAGCCACATCTGGTGCTCTGTGGTATTACAGACTTATTATATCTTTTTGTCTTCTCTTCTTTAAATGCAACTTTTGTAATGCTTTCGTGAATCCTACAGCTGTAAAAGTTACCAGCTAGGCCCCACTAAAACACAGAAATTAAACTTCTCAGCTGGCAGAAGTTGTCATGGATTCAGTGGCTTCTGTGAAGCCATGGCCATTTGTGCCAGCTACGTATTTGTGGGCAAGCAGAGGAATTGCTGAGGCAGGGCAAGCATGTTATGAGCTGGTCAGTTCTCGACAACATGTACTGAGAGGTTTATGAAGGGAAGGATAAATGTGTTTCTCGGCATGGTCGAATCCTGCTGAGATGCCCAGTAAAACAGGATTGATGATTTTTTTTCTCACTTGAGCATGAACACAATTCTTGAAGTAGCAAAAATATTAAAAGGAACTTTCAATTTGGAATCATGCTTTTCGCCATGACTAGACTGGCCAACAACATGATGATAATTAGATGAAGAATAAGGTGCACTTAAAAATCACTTGATGTTTCCTTTAGCTAAAGAACCTGTCATGGACACATTGTGAAAGTAAAGGATCTAATCTGATAAGTATCTTCTATTTCGGTCACAGGAAAACTACAGCAATTAGATAATAAACCGCATGTGTCCACAACGTGAAATTTACCTGATTGGCACATGAAAGGCTGAATGTACCTAAATATTTGTTAAGAAAACAGAAGGAACATTAAAATTGTGTTTTGTAGTGCTTGCAGTCCAGGCTGAATAATAAACAGCCGTCATTCTGAAATACTTCTAGTACATTAAAGGCATAATTTGTGTCCATTCAGTTAGAACAGTATTAGCACTTTTGACTGTGTGCCTGGGTCACATATCGGCAGATAGATTTGTACTTGATTGGGAAAGTTATTCCTGAATTTCATTAAGACATTTCTTGTACTTTGTGTCAAATCAGAGGAAAAAAAGGACATCCAACAGACCGCCGTTTATTATTTTTGTATTTTTCTTGATGCATAACCCACTGTTTACTTGTTTTGGGGTTTTTTTTGGGTGGGTGTCTGATAAAGTGGTATGTATTATTTTTAATTGGTTTCAGTAATTAGAGTATATAATAAAATCATCCTGTTTTTCCTTACTCTCCTGTTATGAAATCCTTGTTTAAGGGAAGCCTTTAGGAGTTGTGCTCGCTGAAAGGGGATGGGAATTTTATCTAAGGTATCGTGAACTGAATATATTTCTAGAGATGCAGCAAGACCCTTGCCTTCAATTTAAACACCAGTGAACATCTCCCAAGCATGTCAGACCCAAATATGTCAGTTCTCCAGAGCTGCTGGTTATATTCCACATTAAGCAATGCATGTACTATGGGGCTAATTACAAAATCTGCAGGCTGAAATGAGGGAAAGAGATGTGTCATGGGAAAGAGAAAAGAACATGACACATGCAAAAAATTAACGTAGGTAACCAAAAAGGGGGGGGTAAAATATGAAATAAGATATACTGGAGACCTGATTGTTCAGAAATTTCCCAAAAGGGAATTGCAAAAAGTGTTACCTGAATTTTTTTACTCGTGGAAGATTTTGCCTGGGAGCCAGTTATCTGCCTTTTTTGAAATCCATATGAAAACTGTTTGCCATGTATACACTTTGATCATTAATACTATGATGTGAATCTGTGTTACCACTACCGACACATCCAAATACAGAATCAACTTCCAACTTCAGCAAATGGAGGAGTGATTTAGAGAGAGCTGAGCTACCCAGTACACAGAGCTTTGCGCCACTGTGCTACTGAGAGCACCTCCTGCTCTCTTAAGACCTATTGATTTATAGTTTGTTCTGAGTTGTGATGTGCTGGATATGTCCTACAAATGGGAATAATTTGTAGTCATTGAATATTACATCCAGGAGTGTTTTGTTTAGAAGGCCCAGGGACTTAAAAATGATGTTTTGTTGTAGGTTGGAATACTGATGGTTTTCTGTTTTTCCTTGGAAATGACTTAGTACATTTTAGGACAGCTAGTTTGTTGGCTGGTGCATTGATGCCAAAATGTAAAAGTAAATAGCAGTCTGGCTGGCTTCAATTTAAGGTGCATTTTTGCTTTCTCACCTGCATTGGTTATGGCTTTTTCCCAAACACCGGGAAATCTCCAGAAGACCACATCCAACTACTGCCCCTGTGACTGAGTGTGTCTGAATTTCCTTGTTCTTTTGAAAATATTTCTTTTCAAAGACCATTTTTCTATTAGATATGAGTCTTGAAGAAAGCCCTAATGATCTTTTTTGTGGGCAGGCTTTAGTTGCTCATACAGTATACTGTCCAGCCCGTCCTCTGCTTCGTGGGTATTCCAGACTATAGAAAAGACTCTTCAGATTTCTGGGTGTTGTGAGCACCAGGTGACATACAGCCATTTTTCCATTCAGAAAATTGGTGTCTTATCTGTGCAGGCTCCCTTTTTATTTTTATTTTTTTCCATAATTCAGTGGGAAATAATTGGTTTTCTGCATGAAATACCTGCAGATTTCTAAAACAAGCAAAAAATACTTTATAGACCAGAAGACTTTGCTAATCAGTGTGTAATGTGCAATATAAAAGCATTTGCCAGCTTTTGCTCCTGGAAAATCTGAAGGCTGACAGAATTACACCATAACTATAGGGTAGTTTTGCTTATTTTCTCTCTTTTTAATATATTTCATTAGGTTTTACATTATACAGACATGCAGAACAAATGAGGGAGAATGGCTGGAAGCCTAAATCACCAATGAAGAGAAGTGTTAGGTCTCTTTATTCTGAAAAAAACATATGAAGAAGGAACACCATAAAGATTGCATTTTGTTAATGTCTTATTTTTCTCAGTGTTCCTCTCTTTCCCTTCTGATTCCACAGAGAAATCTATTCATTGATTTTGTTTTTGTTTTGTTTTTGTTGTTGCTGTTTTTTAACGTAGAATATATTTCTGTACACAGCTTCATGTACTGTGTTCACACACAGACAAATCCCACCCCTCCTCCCAGGTACCATTTCTATATCCTTAACTGCATAGTTCATAAAATTAATTTCTACTGCTATATGTATATCTTCTAAGGCTATTTGCTGCAGTGATCATAGTACAATAATGCTTTCCCAATAGAAATGTTTATGGCAAACTATATTATTGTTACAGAAACAATCACTCCATTTTGATTTGTATGAGGAATTGATACATTTCCTGCAGACTTTATTTTCATTTCCCTTAGATATCATGAAAGTCAAATCAAATCAAATCACCCCCAATTTATTACAGCATTTAACACCAACACAGCAGCAACACCCACTACTCACTTGTTTGAAACTGCTTTTTAAAAGACAGTTACGTCTCTTTCCCCCCGCCCCTTCCTCCTTTGAATAAAGCAGTAACCATAAAAGAAACAAGGATTCTAGCACAGGAAGATAATTTGAACGGCTTCTTAGTCTGCTGCCTGAAAATTAGCTCCCCAGCCTATTAAAAGGAATCGGAGTCTTCCCATTGCCGTTGTGTGCTCTGGGTCAGACCTGAATTTTCTGGAATATGACATCTCTGGTGAGCAGGCAGCCTGGATTTGCATGCGAGAGTTTCATTTACTGTGCCTTAACCATATTGTTTGTCAAGCTTAATATTTTTTCCTACGTTTTGATATGTTTGAAGTGTTTATCAGACAAACTTACAAATTAAATTTTATCAGTCTTTCAAATGCCAAGACCTTTTGTGTCTTCTCTGCACACGTATACAGAATAAAATTACTGCAGCGAGCAATGCTGGGAGACTAGCCAGAATATAGCTTTGATTAATACTTTGAACGCATTCCTAGATTAAATATATATATATATATGAAAACATTTAATAATAACCTTTTTCCTGGCTGAGGTGATGTGCTTAGCATTTTATTCTCATCTGTTTAGGGCCTACTGGTTTGATTTCTGAGGTTAGGTTTTGAATGCTGCATTTCTCAAACCACACAGATATGGGCATTATTTTAGTTGATGAGCTATAGGAAAATATATTTGCAGCTGTACTAGAAAGGTTATAGCAGCAACACAGGTTATTATTCACGTGGTCAGGTAGTGATGTGGTAAACGCGACCATAAGTTACTGTGCAGTAATCCTTTTTTTCTCAATGCAGTTAGCTTGGAGACGTTAAAGACTCCCTGCAAAAATAATATGTAGCATTTCACAGCAACTAATCTAACTCGCATGACTTGTATCAGCACTGCAGCGCATCTTAGCTTTCTTTCTAACTGAAATGCTTAGTAGTATTATGACTTTAAAGCAAGGCAACCAAGACAGGAAAGCTTGTGGTCTGTACATACTTTACAGACAGTATGTAGCTGATTGAGGGAACTCGCTGGCACAGGAAATCACCTGTGATTGGATGGATTTAGACAGAAAATTAGGTTGCTATATGAGAACTGCTGTATAGGAATAACGATAACATTTCATGTCTCATAATTGAAATGGGGAACCTGCAAGTACAGTGGATTACAGAGGTGAGCAAGTGTTGTCTCAATGCAGGGCCAAGGTGGAGAGACTTTCCACCTGAGTCACGAAGCTGGAATATTGGATGTGATAGGCTCTTATCAGAATGACAGGGCAGCAAGACCATTGCTTGGAATATACTATTGCACAACAGGCAGTTTCCTTTATTAGATATTCTGGCCTAAGCAATGTTGTTATCCTTTAATAAAGCATGCTGATTAATGTCACATAGTAGGAATGTTTATGCATAACTGTCTGTACATCCAGCTGTAACCCAGTTGCCTCAGAGACCCCTAGTGCTGGCAGCTAACAAACTTTACAACTTCTATTCTGTAACTTTTGAAATGTTAAAATATTAGACAAATCCAACTAATTCAAGGAGCTCACAGATTTAATATGAAGCCTGAAACACTTGCAAGAAAGAAACCTTAACAATATTATTTCTTCACTGATAAGATTCCCCAAATCCCTTGCAGTTGAAAAATTACAGAGGATTTAAAAGACTTCATGCTCTAGGTTATAAATTGACAGTGAGCCAGTCACAGTGAGAAGTTCTGTCTTACAGGGACACTGAACCACTATTACTTCAAGCTTTCTAATTCTCTGCAACCTAAGTCTTGACAGATGACGGCAAAGAGAAGCCAGAAATGTCACTCGTTCCACCCCCTATCATGGTTTAGTTATTTACTTAAATGCTTCCTACACCATCCTCCCAGAGAGATGGAAGAATAATGAAAATGGAAAGGAAATCTGTCTTGAAAACACAGTGAGCTCCTCCTGAGAATCCGCTTCACTGGAGCGCAAGGGTGATTCCTGAGGGAGAAAAACCATCTGGCTACATTGATGGAGAAACCACAGAGAAGAGGGTGTTCTGCCTGCTGGGATGCAGTACCACAGACTTTGGGATAGGCAAGCGGAGAGAATAGTCAATGCTATGGGCTGCAGCCAGTCTAAAACTCAGCAGCCGCTAAAGGGGACAGTCCCATTAAGAGTTCCTGGTGCACCTCTGCTGCCCATTAGATCTCATATATTTATGTGGTGATGTCATCTAGTTGAAAACTAACCCTGATCTGTTGTGGTGGCTTTATGAGTGCCAGTGCCAGCAAAAGGAGGAAAACAAGAACTCGCAGCCAACAGCAGAGAAAGGACCACTTCTGTTAGGGGTTGCACAGATGGAGCTTAGTTTACTTTGTGCAGGTGCACCCACTGACTGCTCCAGTAGAATTGCCTTAGAGGTGTTTTCTCCCTAATGCTTAGACTGTGAATTCTGTAGTACCATTCAGTTACACTGCACAGAACCCAAAGGGCTTTGAGCTACCAATAAGCATGTTTCATTGGCATTTTTATATTAATGGGCAAGATCTGTAGTAAAGGCAGAGGAAGTTTCTAGGAATAAGTATTTAGTGTAGCTAACTTTCATGCAAATCTCCAGTTCCTTCATTTCAGGTCCCAATAGGTTTAACAATAGAACAGGTCTCCTAAAAGATTTTTTGCAGATACATAGACTTTTAAAATTCTTTTCAGGCCCTTTGTTCCCTGAAATAACATCATCCCCCAACCAGATTAAATGGGTCCATCAACTGCAGACCCTAAGTGAGAGCTCAGGTGGAGGTAAGCTGTAGTCATTACACTGAAATGAAAGCAGCTGTGCTGACTTGCACCAGCTGAGAATCTAGTGAGGTGCGTAGAAATAGTTTCTTTAATTTAAGCAGTGTCTGGGATAGAAAAAATCACTTCCCTGGAGACAGCCTAGAAACTTGCGCTAGGATCATTTCTCGTCGTAAGTGCAGGGAGCTATTCTATACTGCATCTCAGCTGCAGTCCCTAAAGCACAGCAAGATCTTCAGGCAAGGTCTCTGGTGTGTTGAGTCAACACATCAGAACTCATGGGAATGTTCAAGAAAGCGTAACTTAATGATGCAAAACTGCTAAGTTCTGCATTTATGAAAAAGGCAATGCTAATTTAATGAGTGCATGTGTCTCGTATAACTAGTTTCCTCCATGTTTTTTTTTTTCTATTGATATTGGTTACACTCTTAACTGCCTTCTTAAGCTCATTCTCATTGTAAGTGCATCAGGACGGTTTTATTCATAAATGTTTTGCATTTAGCTATTTCATATGTATGTAGAAAACAAATGTAGGCCTCCTCTGAGGAAAATAAGAACATTATTTTGTCTAAAATATTATTTTTCCACATGGATTACTACCCACATGCAATAGCTCAGCTGACTCATGGTTTCAGTACTTTCATAAGGGTTTTCAGCACAGCCCATATGTGTAAGTGCTTTCCAGACCCTAATCAAGGCCTCTGAAGAGGTGTTTTACCCTAATGGAAAAGAGAAAACACATGGATGAGCCACCTGAAGCCTATTAATATTTTCTGGAGGGTAATGCTTCTGGTGTAGTTAGTAGGCTGCATACATAATACAAAGTTATGGGTGTTGTAGTAGGATGGAAGTGTTACAGATGAGTGAAATGCTTAGCCAGCAATTCTTCTCATAAAGACACACTTTCTCTAAGAAGTGTCTATGCTATTCTTGGACTTAACACTTCTGTTTCCTGCTACTGGAGACCTGGGATGAAAAATCAGGTGTTTGGGGTATGATTTCTTCCCTTGCTCTCCATTAGAGGTGAGTGAGATGCTAACTTGTAACTTTTACACATTGCCAGGTCTGTAGCTGATCACCAAAATTGGAAAGCTGAAGTTAGGAGTGAGCAGCAAAATACCAATTAGCCCTTTAACTGTCTGCCTTTTTTTTTTCTCATTTCCCTCAGCTTTTTCTGAAGGTTTTTTTTTTTTCCTTGGGAGTAGAGAAGATAAAGTTACTTATGGATAATTCATGAACTAGAGACTGAATATTTGGATTAAAGGTTTAAGAATTTTCTAAACAATTTAATGAAATGAGCAAATAATATATAGGCATTTTTCTTCCACATGTCAATCATTCTCAAACTATGTTAGCATCTTAATTTTTTTACAAGTTAATGACATCTCATTATTCCATTAATGGTCTGCAGCAGGATTATCTGTATTTATTTTCCATTAGTGCTTATGCATCTTGGTATGCCTGAACAAGTATTAGAAAGTTAAGCTTCATCTTTCCTTGGAAACATGGGAGAACTGAAGCTTCTTACAGAAATTTCCTCAGTATGCATATTTAAATGTTAAGTTCTAATTTTTATTTGCTTTCTGTTCCTGTAAGCTTTATTCTTTTAATTTTCCAATCACTGAGTGATGGAGAAGTTGGGAATAAGAGCTGCCCTCGTATCTAACAGCAATCTCAAGGACAGAGTTTTTAAAGTGACATGAATGGATACACCTCCACTGATCACTAGAGCTCTTCTTGCTTATACTGGTTAAGAATCTGGCTCCACAGCTTCAGTGAAGCTGTAAATATCCTGCAAGTCCTTAAAATCTGCTCAAGTAGGTTATCCTTATTAGTTATGTTTGTAGAATATTTTTACTAGGAAAAGGTGGAATAAAGTCATTAAGTTTGACTAGAGAGGCAGAAAAAAATGGAGCATTTTCTAGTTTTCTTTTGCATTTATGGCTGAAGAAGGCTCTGGAATCCTAGCTTAGCAACACTGTAGTGTTTGTCCTTGTGATCTCCTGAACAACTGCTTTCCTGACTCCATGCAAGATCTGACAAGATCAAAAAGCTTCTGGAATAAGTGCGTGGATTGAAGTCAGTGTTATGCACTTGAAAATATTGTGAAAGGATTTCTATTCAGAAACAATTGTACTAACACATCTAGCACAAGGAGTTGGAGGTGTCGAATGTATCAAGTGTGACCATTTCAACTTGGCAATACTAATTGATGCTTAAAGATTGTCGCGCAAGTAAATCTGAGCCAGGCAGTGACCTGATCTGTCCTGCTGTCACTAAAGCAAAGTAACTTGTCACTTTAGAAAATAAGGGGCTGGTGACTTTTCCAAGACTTTAAAATAATAATGAAATATGACATTTGATAAATGGTTCCCCTCACGCAGTTCCTGTTTCTTTCATGCTTTTATCACTGTTATTTGCTGTCTTAGTTGTTTTTCCTCTCCATGACAATGAATCTTTGTGTGTGATACAAATTAAAACATGTGCAATGATTTAAACTTCTCTTAAGCAAGTGGAGACTCAGTCCAGAGAAAAGTTGGTTTTTCTTTCTCTTAGCTGTTTCTATGTTTGGAGGAGGGTACTACTTTTCGGTTCATGAGAAAATCCTCTGCTTGAGGCAGGAACTGAATCCAGTGTTGAATGTGTTGGCTAGCTCAAAGCAGTGTGTTTCAGTAGTACCTTCTTCATCTCTACTGATTACAAATTGTGTGTTCAATTAAATCATAATTGCTGCTTTTGAAATATAAAGTCCTGTGTGGGTTGGGACTGAACTACTAGAAATTTCTTTCCTCTTGAGTTGTATTGCAATAGGTAGAGAGACTTGCATTGGTTCACTACTGGTTTTGCCCGAAACAGAGGAAAAGTGGCGTTCTACGTTAAGAAGCTTTGGCTGTTAAGTAGGCTTTTGTCTTGATTTGCAAAAGCCGGAGCCAGGTGATGTCCCTGCTTGTACTGGATCCTACAGGCTAGGTCTTTGGAAGAAAATTAATATACATGGTCAAGATGAGCTATATGTCCTGCAGGTGAATTAAATTATTGACTTTGAGCAAGAACACAGACTTTCAGGTGAGGGCTTCTTCAGTAATATGACTTATTTCTAGGCTTTTACAAAAATGGGTTCATGACTGGTAAGGATTCAGTGGTAGTGTTATAGGAAATCAGTAGAACACAGTAACTTCTTTTTTTTTAATCTTTCAGCTTTTTTTTCAATTCTTTTAAAATGTTTCTCAGGTTGATCTTTCCCTTCCCTGTGTTACACACTGCACTTCCTACAAGCTTACTAGATAGTAATTTATTTTGGCCCAGCTGATTTGTGTGTTAGCCATGAGGTTCCTGTGATGCCTTGGAAAAGCACACGCCTTATTTATTCTGTACATTTATCAAATGAAGCCTGACATGAAGCCATTGGGTTTGACAAAAGATTTATGGTGGTTTCAGTTGTCTTTGCATTAGCCCCATGATATTCTTTGACAACGTGTTGAACAGAATTGGTTAAAAATAATTTTCTTTTAAGGCCTTCTGTCCCATCAGGTTTGTAAAACAGTTCATAGAATATTTGCAGTCCAACCCATCTAACACCTATTAAATTTCTGAATGTAGTATAATATTTTGTTGGCTTTCTTTCAAGCTTCTGTAAAGCAAGTTCTATAGATCTATATCTACCGCTAGTCCTTCTGCTCCCCATTTTGGCATTTGACCACATGAGCCAATGTCACTCCAGTCTTCTAAAAGGGCAAGAAGGAGGACCTAGGAAACTACAGGCCAGTCAGCCTCACCTCCATCCCTGGAAAGGTCATGGAACAGCTCATTCTGGATGTCATCTCTAAGCACATGGAGGAAAAGGTTATTGAGAGTGGTCAACATGGGTTCACTAAAGGGAAATCACGCTTCACCAATCTCATAGCCTTCTACGATGGCATGACTGGCTGGGCAGATGAAGGTAGAGCAGTGGATATTGTCTACCTCAACTTAAGCAATGTTTTTGTGTCTCCTTCTCTGGAGATATTCAAAACCTGCCTGGACGCCATCCTGCTGTAGGTGAACCTGCTAGATGATCTCTAGAGGTCCCTTCTGACACCTATCACGCTGTGATTTTGTGAGTTGCTGTTTCCTCTACCTTCACTTTCCTACTTCTACTCACATCTCCCTCCAAAAATGGCCTGAAGCCTTGGAAAAATGTATTTAAAGTATGATTTTGGCTCTAATAAAGAGAAACAAGAAGTGGTAGAGAGAGGGGTGGAAAAGAGACAAATATAATAGACATGCAGAAGAACATGCTCATTCATATTTAAGTCCTTAACCTTTGATGACCCTTCTGAAGGAGTGGTCAGCATCATTGTTTTGAGAAAAGATTCAATGTGATTCTGACTCTGACCTTCTATGAGACCTTTAAAGTTGAAGCTTGTCTAAGAATAAAATCAGAGATGTTTAATATTAAACTTTTTAAAAAATTGTAATCCAAGATGCTTTGACCTTTAGGTTAGAGTAGCCAGCTTGGGCCAGTTAACAAGTGATTGTAATAATGCAGCAGTCAAAAAAACTCAACCACCTTTTGATCTTGAATGTAGACTTTGTGTGCAAAAGCTACCCATCAGTGAGCTGTTAATATTGACTGCGGTGCTTACAAAACTTCTGTGTTATAGAACTACCTCTGTCATCCCATAGAACATCAAAAATTAGTCTGATGGACAAGTCATTCTTTCACTAGGGCTTGGGCTAAAGAAGGTTTGAATTTGCTTTCTACACAAAAATATTAGAGTTGGATCAAGGCAAGCTGATGTATTTTCTGGTGTCTGTCATATTTCTGGTAATGTCTGGATCCAATCTGTAGCTAATTTACCTCCAAGAAAGTGAATGCTTCCTTCCCTGCAGCATTATATCATATCAGAAAATACAAGGGCTTGCATTTTCACGTGACCTTGACTTAAACTATAGTTGTGTCTAATATTGGATTAGAAGGGTAGCTAATTTTGTTTTGTGGTGGCTACCTTTAAGAGCTACCTCTCCACCATGAGGAGAGGTAATGTGCTGTTTAAGTGGGTCTTGGTGGTAATTTTGACAGAATGGAAGTAAATGTTGCTGTGGGAGGTGTCGGCTCTGCCAGAATTTACAATGCAAATCTAGCCGTCTAACTAGCAAACTGTTCCGCATATCTAGTTTTTCCCCAGTTTTGGTTTATTCATCTGCTTGCTTATCTATAGGTGTTTTGCTGGGGCATCAGGAACATGTCAAAAATGAAGCTGCATCAAAAGAAAACAAATTTTGCCATTAGAAGTGGCATGGCAAAACTTTATTTTATACTGAGTCGGATTATAAAGTCATCTTCTGAATGTTGATTTCTTTACTTTCAAAATGATAGAACTGCAAAATATGTCCTACAAATCAGCACCTCCTGTATCTAAGAATGGTTTCAAAGAGAGGTGGAAAACTATAAATGCACGACAGAGCTACCTAAGGTGGTTCTTTGACCGTGATGCAGGAAGAGTAGAAATAAATATGTATTCAACATAGAAATTAAGAGAAACACTTTCCTGGGAGCAAAAAAAGAGAAAAGGTTGCCAGTCTGTCACTATACCGCACATGCGTCAGCCAAGCCACTGTATTCATTAGATCCAAAGGATCTAATGTTAGGTTTGCCCCTCTCCCAGCCGAAATCTTAAGGCAGACGGACTTTCTCACAATCCCCTTATATGAAAACATACTAGAAAATACACAAGAAAATACCTGTAGCTCTGTTCCCTTGGTGCAACATTTGAATAACTATTCTTGACTACAGCAGAAAACAATCTCAGATTTATTGTACATTTCAAATGCCCTCACCACATAGCTTTGCGGCATTCATTTTTTCAGTATCAGTAATCAGTTGGACCACAACTTTTTTGGACCATTTTACCTTTTTCTTTTTTTTGGCTCTGTTTTACATTACTGCATTGCATTTACTGTGAGATGATTCTTACCCATCAGTTTGCAGAAGGTCCCACACAAGTTGTAAATAAAGATCAGGCCATAGGGCATTGTGGGATAATTCTACCTTTACCTCCTGAGTAAGGAAGCCAACCTAATTAATGACTTCCCTCCAACTGGAGAGGTGCAGAATAGTAATTTTGATACTGGCAAACCAGGGATTTATTGTCAATTCAGAAGTCTGCGAGTGCCAACTCTGCAGTTCTCTACATCTCAACTTACAACTGGGATCAATACTGCACTTGCAGCTTCCACTTGTATATTTTATTTATGGAGCACGTATTTTGAAACTTTTTTCCCCTGTTGTTTTTAAAGAGTTACTGCCACTGCCTACTTTGATTTAGGCTAGCCAGAGTTTATCTTGCTTTCTTTTGAAAGTGGGACAACAACCGCTAGTGATAATGGGATGTGCGTTTGGGTATGTGTTCATCTTTCCTTGTGTGTAGTTAAAGGTAACAGTACATGTAAATCTGTCAATTTGCATTTCATTTAACTTAATTTCTCCTTCAGTCTGTTCTGGCAGTGGTATTGTCATGAGCACATTATCATGTCCAGCAGAATGGGATAAAGTCTTTGGTATGTGTGAGAATTATGCTTTGGATATATCTGGAAAATTCCAGTGAGCTTTCAATGAGTAACTGCAATCAATGGTATAGAGGTACATTTAAACCAAGGTCACAGATCTGAATATCCCTTTCCTCTGGAGCTGAGGTCAGCATCTCTGTTCAAATGCTCCAGCTCTTTCTTTGATGTGCTGACACTTACAGGTTATGCTTGATGGTATATTCACTAAGGAAGCATTCATTAAATGATCACTAAAATGAGAAGCACTACTTCCAAATCCTCCATGTTCATTTTGTGTGTGCGTTTGTATATGTGCAAACAGAGATGCTGTGGGTAGACACTGGAGGTATCCAGGTTCACAGTGCTCTTTTTGAGTTACAGATGCAACATCATGGTAAAAAAATAATGTAGTTACCCTCATGGGCAAGGGGATGAGATAATGCTGTTTGGTTCTTTTTTTTGTTTGATTTTTTTTAACGTCTAGCACAAAAATCCCTGGTTAACAGGCCATTTTAATATAGAAGCCAAATGACAGGAGCAGGAGTCCCAGCTACCAACCTCGTTTCATGTTTAGTGCTGAACAGACATAAAAAAGAATCAATGTAGGCTAGACTTCAAGCAGTAAGATAGAAATGAACCTGTCCAGTTTTAGTCCCCTTTACTCTCACATGATAATGATTTAGAGGACCTAAAATTATTTGACAGTACCTCCATTTTTCACTTCTCAACCTTAATTTTCCCCTTTAAAAACATTATGCCATTAACAATTATCTAATTAACCCTTCTGCAGAAGGGTTTCTTGCATTTTAAGTTAGTTGCATTGCCATAGTGCGTCTGTGTGAGGGTTTGTATTCCCTGGTTATTGTTCTTTATTAAATACCTGTGATTTTTTTTTTTTTTTAAACCAGGCAAAGAGTAATAACAACTGAACAAAATGGAAATCAGGTAGTTACATTTTTCATCCTTTACAGTTAATGCATTAACATTCTCTGGATTTCATGCTTTACTTGTGACAATGACTGCATTCAGGCTACTCACGATATCCCTAGATCTCAGGGTTTCAAGAAAAACAGATAGAAAATTTTAATTAAATCCCTCTTTTTACCACCAGACAAAATAATCCCCCACCCCACCCCGTAGGGTGTTTTTTGGTTTTCTGTTCTATAAACCACAGACTATCAGTTTAGCTGTTGCCTAAAAGGTAATGTGATGGAAGCCTGGCTGTAGAGTTGATATATTGCAGGAAGGCTGCATTCATGAATTGTGAATAAGAGCAACAATTTTTCAAATATATATTGTCAAAGCCATTTTCTCTCCAATAACATTGCACATAAAATGTTACAAGTGTAATGGCTATTTTACTTGCAGTTAAAAAGTGCATACAATTGTAATATATCAGCTGTTGTTAAAATGACATCTGGGAATTTATGAAGGATTTTTCTTATCCTGTTTCAGACTTCTTTACTACCTGCATTTCCTGGTAAAGGTATCCGTATTAAAGAATTACTAGAGAGAAGACAGCACCTACATACACATGTGTGTATGTATATACACACACAGACACACACATACATGTATGTATTTGTTCTTGGCAGATCTTAGTACCTATACTTAATGTATATTACCGTCTATTGAATGACATAGTAATTTGTCTCTAGTTCAAATAATGGACCTTGCTGCATACTTTCACTTGCATCTGTCAAATACCAAGTGACCATAGTTGGCCTACAGTCATTCTGAATAGCTGTTTGTCTCCAAATTTCATTGAATGAAATGGTTGATACTCATTGCTGCTCCAAAGATTGCAAAACTCTAGGGATGATCTTGATTCAACTCATCGCGTAAAGTCGGTTGCAGTAAAATTAATTCTTCAACTGCACTTCAAAGGTATTCTAATACAGGTTGTTAAAAGCTCTAAAGGTCTGACAAAGAAATTCAAAGTGACTTATAAAGAAGGATTTCTGTGTTATAAGCAGACAGCATGCAATCCTTGATCAGCTGAGGACAAATGCAAAGCTTTCCTTTTGCTGAGGCCAGGATTTCATCCACAGTATGGGATTTTTGAAAAGTTCTCGTCATAGATGTTTGAAGTCTTTAATAGGAATACCAATGTTGAAAATCCTTCTTAATATGCAGTGCATATGGCACACACAGAGCGTCATGTTCCTTCTACCCATCCTTGAATAAGTGATTGCTTAAACTTTTAATACCTTATTTCTGCAGTTTCTTCTTGATCCTGCATAGGAGTCTGTACTTGCAGAATACACGCCAGAGTTTCTGAAAGGATCTAGGTTAGCTACTTCTACTTTAGACCGAGGTTTTAGAAGGCAAATCCTTGAGGGTAGGAAACTGCATTTATTTGTTTAGAAATCTGTAAAGCTCCTCACCTTAGTTTTAGGACTAGTGTCTGACACTGAGAAATGTGGTCTGGGACTACTGAATTATCTGGACGATGCTTCTCCAAACTTCGCCTGCTTGGCCAGCAAACCTGGATTAGCAAGCACAGTTTCTTGCCTAAGATGACTGCAACTCCCTTCCATGGTCTGGGATGGAAATGCAACTGAGCTTCCATGATCAACCTTACTTCAAACCCTAGAAATAAGGAAGTTAAAAGCAAGAGTCTGTTATGAAAGTTAATATAGTTGAATATTGCTGCTCAGTCTGAAGTGGCTGCTTTGTCCTTCTGCCTACATCTCCTGAGTGCTTTGATGCTGCAGCATGCACTTCATCAAGCTCTATTCTGAACTGGTTACCTCATTACATTTAATGTTTGATTAGTGAGTTATTAGATACTATATAAGTCAGAACACAAACTGTATCCAGTTCTCTTTGGTTCCCAGTAATGATTTGAAAAACGTTCAGAGTATGTGTGATAAACCTTTGTCATGGGCAGGAGAGAAGGAGTGATAGTTTCTAAAAATCAATGCTAGCCAAGTATTTTATAACACAATATGTCATCCAATATTTGTGGACTGAAATTACTAATCTAAGGACATTGTTATTAAATTTCTAATATGATATTTGACAATAAGTTGTAAGCAGACCTTTATACTTTTAGTCTCTGGTGAGTGCCTTTTCTGGTTGTGTTGAGCTGAAGAAGTTGAGTTTCATATAGGATTCAGACCTCCTAAGAGAGAAGCAGCAGAGGTTGATGTCATACAGAGTCAGGGATATGCCACAAGACAGTTTATCACTGACAGCATTCCAGCATTCTTGAGGTTTAGTTGTTCTTCTCATCCTTCACTCTCTTCTCCTCCCACCCCTCAACTGGTTTTCCTCAAAATAGTTTAATATCAGCCATTCCTAATATAATCACGCTGAAATTATGGAAAAAAATGAGCAAAGCTATGATCAAAAGCCTGTGAGCTTTCTTCCTCCTAAGCAGACTGTAGGCTACTCTTGATAATAAAATTACATGTGTTTCTGTCAAAAGGAGAAGTTGCTATTGTTTTGTGTGATGTTGTTTTAATGGTGCCACATAAAAATTAAGTTCTGTTGCTGAAACACTAGCTGTGAATAGTATTTCCCATGCTCCAAAATGTCTACCAAAGATGTACCTCTTGGCAAGTGATCAGTGGTTAACCTTGAGTAGTATGCTTTAAACTGTAGGTGGCAAGCTCAAGAAAAACGATCCGCTAAATCCAAATGTAATAAAAATGAATGTGTGCTGATGCCAACTAATGTGCCTGGTGCAATGTAACTATGCATATATTGTTGCTGCATAAATGTTCTTCTGCTCCTGCTTTCGGTGGTGAAGGAAAAGCGAGGAGCATCTGACAGGATCAAAGGTGCTGTGTGCCTGATTTCATCTTGCTGAGCAGCAGTGGCATCTTGTGCTGCGCTGTCTTTCATTAGCGGGGCAGCACTTTAGAGCAGGGGAGAGATTAAACACTCTAACAAATGTGACTAATTCATAAGGTGAGAGAGAAGAGTATATGCTGTCCCATTATTCAAATGCTATTTCCTATCGCTAAATAGCCACAGGCTTTTTCTCAATCATTTGTGGTCGCTTCACTGTCCACATTGTTGTCCATTTCTGACGCTATAGCAGTGCATGTTTCTCCACAAGCAGTCCAAGCAAAATTGTTTGTACCTAACCACTTGGTTTGCTTAGTTCAATGGGAATAGGAATAGCAAAATCTGGATGCGAGTGGGTTGGATAGTGAATCTCAGTATAAGCATTAATAAAACATGTGCAAAGTGCTAGCTCAGGTCACCGAAGCCTCTGGCAAGAAAAAGTGTATTGCCTTGCTGTAGGGGTAGTTGCTGGCTTGGAGAGAAAAATCCATACAGTAATAAGTATTCTGAAAAGTTGTTATTGTGTTACTTGCATAAAAATGAAGCCTCTGAACTGTTTTGGTTTGTCATTGTATTGAAAAAAACCAATACAATACACTTGTTCTGGGCAATTGAGAGGCAATAGGTAATTGGTGGAGGTGACAGAAGAGTTGATGCTGATGAAGCTATGCAGGAGGGGAGCAGGAGAGAAGCAGCATGCCTCAAATTCACAAACAGCGGAGGATCTGAAGAAAAGGGTTATAGCTGGACATGGCAGGATGTCCATTGGTTTGTAATTCTGCATAGCAGTCTTTTTCTCTGACCACCCTCTAGCAGTTTGTATTGATTCTCCTCCAGCTACCTGCAGAAATGTCTTACTTCTTTACAGGATCAGTGCTCTCCAGCAGTTAGTAATGAAGTAAAAAACACAATTTATGTGTTTAATTATGTGTCCTAGAGCAGCTGAACATAAATGTCAAAAGTTCAAAGGTTCCTGTCAAAGGCTTGGTCATAGTGGTGGCAACGACAGATCCAGCAAGTGTCACACCAGGCTGGTAAAGGTGGAAGCCCAAAGCTGTGGCTTTACGCTATATCCTAAAATGAGGCATGAGAGTTGTGAGGGAGGGACACAAAGAAAGAATCTTTGTTTAAAAGGCATTTGGCCTAAACCAGTATTTGGCCACTGATTCAGTTTCACTTGAAAAAACACATTGATGTCTCTTGAGAGTTATTAGAGTTTTGATATGTTGTTAAAAATAGCAGTAAATCCCTTGCTGCTATGGTTGTAAGAAAAATTTTTGGAAAATGACATGACCAAAGCTGAGGTGTTTCTGAAAGCCTACTAAGTATGAATGTCTTCATTTGTTTTAGTGAAGATACCAGGTAATAGTCATCTTTCCCCTGGTTTTAACTTTTGTAGTCTTTACAGAAAACAATATATTGAGTCATCTTTGTAGTTACCTGATATTTCTGAATTTTAAGAAACATGAGGAACTGCAGAACTTCACCATTTTTACTGTGAATACAACTGCATTTGGGTATATGTTTTTCCTTTCTTTAGTCTCGTTTCTCCAAAGAAAGAGAGATTCCAAGTCTCATGACATTGTCCAGTCTCACTCCCCTGACAAAAAAGTTTTCATGGGGTCTTATGTACCATGCACTACCTTTTGTTGAACATCTGAGATTTTACTGTGATTGTGCTTTCGTTTTGATGTGTTGCACAGCCACAGGTCTCATCTTAAAAGTCAGCTACAGTCCCTTGCTTCAGTGCTTTCCCCCAGTCCAAGCTCTGATTATGTGCTCATCTTTTTCTCATTACAACTGTTAGTTATTTATTCCAGATCACTAAAAGATGAAAGCTACAGGTGAAAAAGGAATACTTCAGCATCTTTCTTAATGTTGTGCTCATGGTGACAGAAGGTCCAGGCAGCAGGGGTGAGGGAGTGAAATTGGTGATAATTCAATCCTCTCTTTTCATTGAAGGAAAGACATTTTAATTTTACAAGAACTGGGTTCGCAAAAAGGAGGAAAAAGTTTGAGTAGGTAAGGGACATAAAATTACTCTACCTATCACCAGGAGGCAAAGCAGAGATGAGTAGGGCATTTCCACAGGGAATCCTTCCAGCAGTAGTAAGTAGTGCCAGGAAAAATAGCCACAACAAATTGAAAAGTAGGTTCTGGTCAAAAAGGAGTAAACATATACTTACGATTGAATGCACATCTCCAGGGAAGATGTGGTTAGGAAAGCATATGAATTGCAGATAAATACTTGAAGAGGATGTAAGGTAGGTAAGGAAATTGCGATGCTGACCTAGTAGAAAAGAAGATATTACTAAATATAACTGGGTACAAATATAATGCTGATGCTCTTGTTTTACATATTTCATAGACATGGCATGGGGAAATGACACTCGGTGGGATAAATGCTGGGTATTTGAATCTTACGTTGTTGGTTGCATCTTGCTTACACAAAGAGCCTGTTATAGTCTACAGGTAAGGGCTGTGCAAAGGGAGTAAGAATTGCAGTAGACATAGCTTGTGCTTACATACCTGGCCCACAAACAGCTGCTTCCTTAGAGGGAAAGAATAGACATGTGTTTTGAACACAAAGAAGCCTTTTTTTCCTGAGTCATAAACTCAAACTATCTTTCCTTTGTTCTCTTTCTTTAAGTTTTGGTGATGCCTGAACCAAAACTTGCTCTTACTTCCCTATAAATCTCAAAGCTTCAGTTTAGTATGCATAAGTGAAAGAAAGAGTAGATCCACCAGTATACCTGTGTGCCTTCTGTTCTTTAACTTCCCTCAGGTGGTAATTTTTAATATTTGGAACAGCTGCTACTGCATAACCTGGGCTGTTTTTGATGGGTCCAGATGGTGGGTAAGACAACTTCATCTTGACAGTGCCAGAGGAGCTTTAAAGTCCACTGTAATAGTCCTCTGGGGTTGGCAGGAAAGGTGCTCTGGAGCTACCTCTGTGTTGTCTGCTCCTTGTTGAGTTTCCTGCTCTGTCAAGATTGCAGCTGGTTCGACCCCTTGGCAGTATTCCCTGGTGGCTTGGAGGCTACATGTGGTGGCCATGAAGGACATGGGTAGGTAACTCTTCTATTTTGCCCCGTTTTCAGTCAAAGGAATGGAGTAGCTAGGATTGGTAAGGGACTTTCTGAATTGGTTCTTATATGTCAGAGCCTTTCTGGACAGTAAAAGTGAAGTATGAAGAGCGGGGAGGGTGGAGAACTGCCTTGCTCGGTGGGATGAGAGGGCAGGACAGAGATAAAAGAGTGTCTTGAGATGCTTGTAGCTGTGCATGAGGCCCTGCGATAGATGAACAGTCTCAGGGCTGTACAACAGAAAGTAATGTTGGCTCTTGCAGGTTTTATGGGGGGAGAACTTCCCTCAGAGGGGGACTTCCAGGAGGGATTCTGATTAATTGAAAGGTGGGTTTACCAGCAATCCACCAAAGGAGCCCTTAATGTTGTTTGTAACTGATCATGTCTACTTGTATCGTCTCTCCTCTCTCTCTGTTTATTTTTCTGCTCAGTTGCTGCAGGCTTCCTGAGCATTAAAGCAGCAGTGGTAGTGATATGACACTGTGCCTGAGCTAGAGAGCAGCAAATTGGCAGCATCAGCATTCTTATTCCCTAGCTTAGGCTGCTGTACAGGGTAGGTGAAGTCAATATTAATGACATAAAAGTATTACAAATGCACATTTGTTGGAACCATATAGTTGCTCTGATATTAACTTTTTTCTCGCTCTAATGACAGGTGGCTGTACAGCAGCCCTCAAATATGTATTTTGGTATCTTCTTTCTCATGAAGCCTTTTTTAACATCAAGGATTCTTTTTCTGACACATGCTCAGATTCCAGATTGCTACCTTAATCCTTTTCTTTATCATTCTTGAGTGCTAGGGATTGACTAACAGTCACTCTGTTAAGAGATCTGGCCACAAGGGACTGGGATTAATAGTCATACCGGTAGAAAATTCTGCTGTGCTCTGGAGGCTGAATATGTCTCATAGCATTTTTGGCACTGTGTGGCAAACACAAGCTAAAGCAGGGGCTGTCTATTAATTGCGATTAATTTTGAATTTTCACCTTCACTTGTTTCTTTTTTAACATTGGTAACTACAATGGAGCAAAGGCATTTCAAGATAAATTCTTGAAGTTCCTTTAAGTTCTTGCTTGATGGGAAGTTTGGGCTCTGGGAAAAAGAGCCAGCGAGATGAACGAAATCATCTGAATCAGACTGAAATCACTGCTGATGTGAAAAGAAGGGAGGCAAGAGCCTTTAATTAAGGAAAGGATTTATAGTTTGAAAATTTATGACAGCTGAATAAGCAATTATTTCATATCTGCCTTAAGAAGCTAAGTGGTAAAGGAAGAGACAGGTATTTTGTTGAACAGTGAATTAATAGAACGTGGTCTTATGAATGTTTCTGCATTGTTAGTATTGTAATATCACAGTACAACTTTCCACTCTAGAAAAACAGAACTTTCGGTGCCTTACAATACAAATTGGATTCTAAAAAAGAAAAAGAAAAAAAGGATGCTTTTAGAAGTAATTGGAAAGAAATAGAATCCCAGGCTTTNAAAAAAAATAAAAAAAAATCCGACCCCCAAACAAAAATAATGAAAACAAACAAATGAAAATGAAGAAAAGAAAAAGGCCTGAGAATATAAACAGAAAAGTATGTCTAAGACACCTGCACTGAAAATCTCTGCCTTATTTTTCTATTACCATAGGTGACAGTCTTAAAAATTCCCAAAATAACTTTGTGGAAAAAGAACAGTATTTCCACACAGACCTCTATATGTGTGGAGTGCTTTTCTTCAAAAATAACGTGATGGCTAACAAGGCATTTTGTCTTATTACCTGAAATTAAGACTATTTTATCAAAGCTGTTTTCTTATTTGATCTTATTATTGCTCTTTCGTTTCTACGAAGTTTACAACTGGCATGATGTTGCTCTTGCATTAAACAGTAGGTGAATTTTTGTGTGGGTTCCTGTGCAATCAGTAATGCAGGCTAATGCAGGTATATTCTGGTCCTGAAAAATAATGAGGTCAAATAGCGTGTAAGGGAATTCTTCTTTTAAAATTCAGAATTGCAATACTAACTGGCGAGGCCCTAGGGCACAGGCCTGCAATAGGATACAGAGCAAGTGCTGTTAAAGGTGAGGTTTTGGTTGGTTGCTTGTTTTCAGGACTCTAAGCAAACATCTCTGCACCAGAGTTTGTAAAGTCAGCTGGGGGAAGGGGAGGACAGGGAACAATATTTCAAATGTCTCTCCCATTACAGGGAGCATTGATAAGAATACTGAGTGTAAATCTGATAATTGATAGATTTCTGAATGGGAGATTACACATAGAAAGGCTGTTCAGTCTCATAGCTTGCTGGATGACTGAGGAGTACTTATATGAGTCTGAACATACTGGTAATGCACAAAAGATAAGGACAGACAAAGAGGAAGAATTTGTGTTCTTTGGATATTTTTTTTTGAGAAAAGAAAAAAAACTAGCACTTCACTTAAATTATATGTGAAATATTAATTTTAAGTGGTCCTGGCTTTGGCAAGAAATACAGGCTAACTGACACTTAAAACACTGATTGGTAAAAGTTTGGATGCTACAGGAGGAAGTATGATTCAACTTATTATCTTGTCCACTTTTCCAAAGCATCTACCATTTGCTGGTAATGGAAAGATGGGTTATCTGTATATTCTAAGCAGCTCTACAGGAGAAGACCCATTTTATAACACTGAAAACAAATTATTTTTCTGCAATTTTTTTCCTTCTTTTGGGTGTGTGGATGTTCATTCCATCCTCTTTTCCCCTTTTCCATTTTGGTACATGGGAGGAGAAATAAAGGACAAGAAAAATAACACAGATCTTGAAAACTGAAATACTTTAAAAGGTCTCCATGGAAAAATATGCCTTTTTCATCTTGCTGTAGGGAAGGGACTGAGCTGGTATGAAGTTGGCTCATCCTTGCTTTACTCAGAATCCTTGTCATGGGATCAGGAGCTAATGACTCTTCTTTACCTATTGAGATAGTGGCATATTCTATTTACTGTTGTCCCTTGTACAGCTAGGGCAGAAGGAAATGAGAGAGGATGGGATAATCTCTTGGACGGCAGCACTTAACACCTGTCTGGTAGGAGATAATTGCTGCATTCCTGGGGGATTAGTGCGGTGGAACTTTATTATAGTGTAGTGAAACTGTACCCAGCTATCTCTTGCCAGGTGGATGTCAGACTATTTTGTCCCAGAAGACACAAAGCACTGAATGAAAGATGCATGAATAAAGCATGTTTGTGCACATGAAATGCCGTTTGTGCCATCCTCTCTGCTTCAAAACCAGATAGAGATTTTTCTCACTCCTACCCTACTTCAAAACTGTTTGAGGAACACTGGGGAATGACTAAAGTGGTGTCTATACTGCAGTCGGAGGGGTGCTTGTATAGGAGGCACTACTGTCTGTCACCAGCCTGCTGAGCAACAAAAGCGGTGTTTCATAGCAGTGGCTTTTGGATAGGTAGCCCAAAAAACCAACCTCAATCAGAAGGCTGGGTCACTGTGCTTGCGTTGCTTTCCACTGAGCAAGTAAAGTTAAAGAGAGCTTGGGAAACATTTGCGGCTTCTCTGGCCAGTTCCTGCTGACATCCCTGGGAATTTGTTGATACAGTGAGCTACAGACTAGTCTACCTGAGCCACTTGAGAAAAAATGTCATCATCTGTACCCGAAATAGTACCCTGGGTGTCTCTCTTACTTCTGCTAAGTAGACATAGCTTGGCATTTTTCCACTGACTGTCCTACTTTTCAGTGGTACCCTTTCATTGGTATTGATCCTTGTGGTTTACAAATAAAAACAATTATTTTCAAATGCATACCAAGAAACCGGAGCGTTCCCATAAGAAGGAAAGTCCCTTGACACCTGATGCTGTAAATTAGGGGCTGTTTGTGCATTTTCAGTAATTGTGGTTTGCCTATACTTGGATCCTCAGCATGGACTATGAATTTTATTAGATAATATACTAAGGAGCAAATAAAACATGCAGAAGAGAAAGGAAAAGAAGATGTAAATTTAGCAAAGAGAAATTCGGGAATTGGCATATACTCTATAACCTAAAAATATGCTCTGCTAGTCAGTCTGAATGCCAGTTCCTTGCATCAGCAGGAAGAACAAGTTGATACCTTCATAATTTCTGCTGTTCATTTGCTTTTTATTTGAGTCTGTTCTACACATGGATTATAAAATACTGCATTGCTTTTTCTGTAAGCCTGAGTGTAGAATTGCATTGCTTGTTACTACACAGCACACAGGGTTTAAGTCTCCCGGGGAATGCTGAGCCCTTAGTCTGATTGTCTAATCATACTGAGATATAAAGGAAAATGTTGTGTAATTTTAGTCTGCTGTATTACATCTTCATGCTTTAAAATTGGGTGCCCCAAATGAGAAACTACTTAAAATTTTGCTTTGCAGTTCTCATATTGTGCTGGAACACTGCTTGAGCAACAAAAGGTGTTATTTTTGACACTTAATTTGCAGTACAGAACTATTTTAAGAATAGACTTGATTTCATCTACTTAATGACCTTCACTATATATAACAGTCTGAGACCTGAAAGTTAGAGAGGTTTGTGATAGCAGCAGAATTCCAGGGGAGAAGAAAAATTGTTGACTATTTTTCTGAAAAATAAACCCAGAGCAACACAATACTTAGTGTGCAGCATTTTAATTTAGCAATGAAACAGAACTCCGGTAAGATTTACAATTTCCACTGTAGCTGTGTGACCACTGTCAATACAGAGCACTACTAATACTGTGTAAGAAGAGTGTTCTTTACCTGCTAAAAGAAAAACGGGAATTAAATTTCATCATTAATTGGTCCTGTGAGGAGCAGGGAGTTGGACATGATGACCCTTATGGGTACCTTCCAACTTGAGATATTCTATAGTGCATTCTGACTAATTGCAATGGAATAAGACAGTCTAATTTTGTGGACTTTTATCCTGAACTTGACCTGCTATTTATTCTTCATGATATGCAGGCTGGTATCTTTTTGTAGTGTTCCTTGTTGAATGAATTTACGGCCTCTGAAAACTAAAAATACAACACAAATCTCTTAATGTAATAACATCTCAAGTTGAAAAATCTTTGGATATAGTGGGTAATATATATAAAATTTCTAATGGCACTTCAAATGAAATTGGAAATAATTGTTGAAAATGTCTCGAATAATAATTCTAAATCATCTTCATCCTGGGATCCTTTGAAAATTGTCTTCTAACTTGCTGATGTATTGGGAATTACTTCTTACTTAGCAGGCAAGGTAAGTCATGACCCAACATACCATCGCGGCCTGAAAACACCTGATGTTATAATAAAGATTTAATCACAGTGGGGTGGCGAAAAATGACCTGTTTGTGTTACAGTTGCTTTCCTGTCACACAGTGTGAATGGTGTTAATAGAAAGGGGACCATAACTACCAACGGTGTTTTCAGCTAATGTGTCCTACTTTGCATTTGTAATAGGCAAGGAATATGCAATAAAAACTGCTTATTGCATCAAATATAGGTTCTTTAAGCGCAATAACTTAGTTACCTGTTATCACATGGACATAAATGAAGAAAAGCCTTTTGCCTTTATGTGCTCTGAACATGTTGGCTTTTTTTTTTTTAAATTTTTTTAAAACACACCTATCGTGTTGGAAACATTCCGCACTGACACTAATTTCCTGTAAAACCAAATGATCAGAAAATAGTGAATGATCTAGTAATCAGAATCAGCAAGTGGAGTTTAATTCATTTGCCTGTGGAGTGCTTGCCAACACTGTCATGTAGAGCTCACTGCTGTTCCAAGAGCCACTTGTGCTTATAATAATTAGAGTTCCAATGATCTGGAACTGCTTGATTCAGCTAAAGTTTTGGCAGGTGGTTGACACACTGAAGCATATTTAAACACTGTGCTAGCCTTGAAAAAGTCACTTCAAATTATTTGCATGCCTCTAATACTGTTACAGTAAAAAAAAATCCCCAAACCCAACTGGCCAATCTATCAGCTATGGTTGTGTAGTTATCATCTTATGTGACATAAAACACAAATTTTGGATTTTGGGGAATAAATGGATTGGGAAACTCAACGAATTTGTTAGTTGCATTAAAAATTTTAGTATTATAAACTAAATTGTTCCTCTATTTATTTTGATGTGTGGTAGCTCATGCACACTTAGCACTATTAATAAGCCTTCATAACTGGAATTGTGCCTGATGAACAGGTCTAGATGTGGAATTACCAGGAAATGGATGAAATGTATATACTTCCTCTTCTAATAAAAAAACCCCTAAACAAAGCTCATAATAAATCCTTCATCTCGTTTTTGAACCTTCTGAAATTTGCAAATACTTATTTATCAGAAAAAGTCAAGTTTGTCACCAGATGTCAGTTAAGACCTAAGGAGCTACTGTTTTCCTAGACTGCTAAACTCATAGGTGCTCTTGGGATAATCTAGTCTACAATCTAGTTCCAAACAAATTATTTTTTACTTGAACATTGGAGTATCTTTTAGATGAAGTATAGGATAACACATTTTTTCACATGATCACTGAGCATTCAGTTAGCTGATTTTTCCACTGTGTCTCTCTAAGGTTGTCTCATACAAACTTTGAGGATTTGCCGATCTTTTGTTGGGTTTTGTTGTGTGCTAGTTTGTGGAAAAGATGAATGCAGAGTTATTGTTCTTAATGTCCACCTCAGAACCCACCAAAGTTTTACCTGGGGAAGTTAGTTAGGCTCTGGCCATGATGAATTTCACGTATAGTCTAGGAGTTTAATAGACATAAACTCACTATCTGCTGAAAGTTCCTGGAAATTTGTGTTCTGATAATACTGTTTGGGCTCTTTGTGTTCAAATTCCATAGTCCAGGGTTAATGAAGTAGTGCTTACAGGTGAAACCAATGTCGTGAACTAAAGTGCAACAAAGTGTATTTCTTTAGGATGGAAATGTTCATGCTGGTTATGGAGGAGCATAAGACGCAGAAAGGGAGGGAAACAGTTGGAAAGGAACTGAGATGAATTGAGGACTGATGGCTTCTTACTCACTGCCTCTTTTAACAGGATCAGAAACTTTCTTATGTTATCACATGGGGTACCTGCATAAAAATGGCTGCTAACAACTAAGACTTAAGAATTGGGGTTTTCAGCCTTAAAGGATCTATCTCCCTCTTTGTAAAATTTTGTACACCATTCCCCGTGATTAATTCTACTATGTCAAATCATGGTACTGTTTCATTTGCTGTCAACAGCCTTTTGTGATATGTTGTTTACCTGTTACAAGTTCTCTTTGGGGGAGAGAACTCAAAATGCTTTGCACTTCTCATTTATTAGCAGTAGTAGATGCTTATTTAGGAGAATGATAGGCAGAAAAGAAAATGAAATAAGCTGGTGTGTTTTGTGGTTTTTTTAATGTTCTTTTTTGGTTGGATTTTTTGTTGTTATTTTGTTTTAAACTTTCAAAACTTGATACTAAGCCAAAATGAAAGCAACTCACATTACTATGTTTCCACCAAGGAAAAAAAATTACAGGTAGTTTTTCATAATAAATGTTGAACTGCTGAAAGCCAAAAAGCAGCACAAGTAAGAACTTGCTATGCAAAGGTGTTTCTTTTGTGACTGTGAGTCATGACATAATGTCTGCTTTGTGAACTGCTACCATACACGTGCATTTTATTAGGTTCCAGTGGGAATGTTTCTCGCACCCATTAGCAAGATGGCTAGTAAAAAATGTCCTGCTCTACTAATCGCAACCTGTCACCTTGTAGAAGAAGTCACTGCTGAAAACATCCTATTGCATTGTGCAGGTGGCATTGGTTAAATACTAATTGGCACCAGCATATAAACATGTTTGGCCATGGGAGAAGTCTGCACCCAATTTTGCTGCAATGCAAAGCTTTGCAAAATAACACAACTTGCTCCCATCAATAACTAGGACATTGTTAATTAGTCAAAGAGTAGATGTAGCTTATAGCAAGAGGGACTGCTTTTCAAGAATAAACTGCATGGAAAAATTAAAGGTTCAGAAGAGAGCTCTGTGAATGTCTTGGACTCTAGTCCTAATGTTCAGTCCTTGATTTGTGAAGAGACATATTTTGGGAAGAGCCATCTGACAGTTTGATAATCTTTGCTGCAAAAAGTATGATGAGATCTAGTGACTGGGGCTGGAAGTAGATAAAATCAGGCATTTCAGAATGGATGACTTTGTAACAGGTTTGTTAAAGCTCCAGCAGAAGTGAAGTGCATGATGTAGAAGTTGTCTGAAGGTTCTTGAGCCGTGTCTAGGTAGAAGGATGAAAGAGTTCCTCTTTATAGTCTTAAGATCAGTGAAGAAAGCTTGGAGTAAATCAGTGGTTTAAGGAGCCATAGCTGTGGCCCTGCAGTGGAGAGACTCAAGGCTCTGGGCTCCTGGATTCAGTTCCTGTTTTGCTACAGACCTTCTGGGTGATGTTAGGCAGATTCTACGTTGCACTGCACTTCAGACTTTTCTCTGTAAACTGAGCATAGCATCATCTCTTGGATGTCAGGCTGTGGATTAACTGCAGAGGTTGAATACAGAAACATCAACTCTGACTCTTTAGGAGCCAGTTTTCCTTGGGAAGTAACACAGCCTCCTATGTGCAGTGTGTTATTTGCTGTATAAACTTAGACACTCAAGTCAGCGGTGATGTGGGAATCACATTTTGCCAGGCTCGGCAGTGATGCCAATCTTTATCTTTTCCCTTTTCCTCACTGTGTCCTCCCTGCATGTCTGTCTACTCAAATTTTTGCATTGTCGGTATTTTCCCTTTGTCTAACCCTTTGTCCTAACCCTTCCCTCCCTCGCTGGCCTGGATAATAGAGAGTTGACAGAGATGTGAAGTTAACTACAGTAAAGGTTGTGAAGTACTTATACGCTATCACAATAGAAGCTGTGTAAGTACCTGAGAGTGATAGATAGATACACATAGGCACAAGACCTCATGACATACATACTTATTCTTGGTATCAGTAACATCTAAGCTTCATTCTTTACAAAGCCTGGTTGTATAGCACAGTAGTTTCCTCAGTCTTTTATCCATTCTGACTCTAGTACTCTCTGAAAAAGAAGTCACTACTTCTCTGTCAGTGTCGTACCCCCAAAGGAAGAAAATGTAAATCATGTTTCAGCCTTTTCAGTAATAACATAAAAGTTGGCTAGTAAGAGCCTGAAATGAAGTTTGAAAATGGATTCTCTGTAGATGTGTGTGATGATTTTTGTGCACATAAATGTCAGGTTTCACATTACATGAACTGATTTGTAATTTTGCAAATAACGCACTGATGGGCTTTCCAATGTGCAGAAAGAGGGCTGAAATCTTGTCTTCTGCAGTGATTCATCTCAGCCTTAATATTCAAATGTGAATGCATACAAACTATTTCATGCACTCAGTGCAACAAAACTGGAAATGAAATGTACGTGTAGAAAGTTGCACATGCACAAATAGAGTCTGAACCAGATTTCTTTGAATATTCAGCCCTTAATGTGTAACATTTAATCACTAAATACAGAGTTTAAATAGAGCTCTTTTGATGATGATGAAATGATTAATAAAGTGGTCTGAAAAGTAGTTCAGCGGCTCTCTCTAGGGAGTCTTGCTTTGCCAATTTTGGCAAGATGGCCTCCTACAGCAACAGAATCAGAAATGCCAATTGTAATTGAAGTCTTTAATTACATTTCCTGCTTTATTTCAAGGTAACAAGCGTTTGTTCCCCGCCCCCCCCTTCTTTGAATTTTGGTAGTGTTGAAATTGTGTATAGGCTTCCTGTGAGCCCTTGGCTTTCTGCAAATAATAATAATGGATGAATACAAAGAAAAAATGAGTCCCTTCCAGAAATAACTATAGAGTTTAGCAAGCCTTTTCAAAGTTCTGTCAGGCCTTGTCAGGCACGCTACAAGTTTACTTAAATATAATCTTCAAATTTCACTTCATGTTATGGAAGATTTGAGCAAGCAGGATGGTGCAGCTGAAAAGAATAGTATGTGCACGGGCTCTTCAACCCTCACAGCATGAGCCATGTCTTATATCATAAATCATGAAGAAAGGGCAAAAGGAGACAAAAACAGCTAAGCCATTTCTTAGCGAGACAATTTCTTTACTTCTTGTAAAAGGTTAACACTACCTTCATCCTTGTCAGCACAAAGGAACATAAAAGGGCCACTGGAAGGACGGGTGATGTTACCAGGAACAGACCAGAAGAGTGGAGAAAATAACTTGTACTGTGCATCAAGAAAATATTACAGCCTGATCACCAGATGCTGAGCATACGCTGCTTTCAGTACTGTCTGAAGATAGTGTTCTGGCCTAATACCTAGACTATGCTTTGCTGCACTTAGTCGTACTGTTATGCTTATGCCAAATCGTTCTGATGAAGCTATTTGGGGTTTGTGTAACCCTGGAATAAAAATAGTACACTAAAAGGCAAGAGACATCTCCCCAAATTGTTTTTCCTCCTGTTGCCCGTTTAAGGAATATGCAATTAAATTATTTTAGTTACAGAGAGTTGCTTTTTGCAGTGATGTTTTTTGCACATTTAACCATTTTTTTTAGTGTCCTAATGATTTAAAAAGGTCAGTGGGGAAAAAATAAAGCAAGCTGTAGTTTTGACATGGAGTAGACATTCAATATTGAATTTGACAATCAGTTAGCTTGATGGATGTGAATGGTGCTCACATGTGGACCTGCTTGATAGATTACAGCAAGGACCATGCTAGCCTTTACTCTGGTCTGATATTAAAATTCTGCCAGTTGCATCCTTTTGTTCCCTTTGTGTAGAACTGAAGAGGAAGAAAGCAGAAACAAGCCTTTGTTCTGACCTTGCTTTTGCCTGTTTTCTTTGGGTGCACGCGAGCTGCCACAGAATGTCTCTACTTCAGAGACATCTGCCATATCTTATCTACAGCAGCAGATTTGCTGGTGTTCATAAGTAGTTGCTCTTCTCTCTCAGGCCTGCTTCTGGTCATACTGTTTCTTCTGGAGATTAATACGATTCAGTACTGGCATTACCAAGTACAGACCGCAGTATCTGTGTCTTGCTACTGTGATGATTAGCCTTTCAGATGGGTTTAGTTCTACTTTTCCTACTGAAATAGAGCAAGCAAAGCTGAGGCTTTGGCCTGAAGACCCTACTATTTGACACCTTTTACATTTTATTTTTAAACACAGTTTATTATTATGCTAGATGTCATTCTGACTGATTGTTGGTACATAAAGTTAATGCTTGTCTTCCTGAAGAACTCCTGTTAACTTTTGTATTCCGATTGGTCATGGCTTTCAAACTGAAGACACGAATTGTTTCCTTAAGGAAACGCAATGAAAAGCATCACTTATGTGATGGTTTTGTTTGTTTGCGATAAAGCTGATGGCAATATTTCTTATACATAGCAGGGTCAGATTCCTCCTTCATGTGTCTTTCCACCTCAGATGTTACAGCAGAAATCTCCTTCAGGCTGTGTTGTCAAAAGATCTCATCTCCTATTTGAGAACCAAAGTTGCCCAATTTTCAGAATATATCAACACAGCAAGGACACTTTAGACACCGAGTATCTGTGAAAACGTGGAGTTTCTAAAATCTTGTTCCATTTTTTGATGCATAAATTGTAGCTTAGCTTTTAGAAAATCTTGTTTTGGCAACAGTGCTGCCAATCTTAAAGTCCATGTTTGAACGTCATAAAAATTAAGCTCTATTAACTTTAGTCTAATGAAGTCAATAGCTCGTTTTTACATTAGAAATTCTTGTAAGCATACACTCATTTTAAATATCTCATTTAGAAGTATAAATTAGTAATTTCAATAAACTGTTCTTTTGCAGGATTTTCATAATGCAATGTTTTTGCTTTTAAAATAAGTTTTCATTTCCAGTGTAATTGGTTACTATTTCAGTTTTACTTTTCAAGAAACTATCTTTGAAGTTTAAACATTTTTTTAGGTAGAATTTAAAATTCTTGATCATGGGGAGAAAGTGCGAATCCATTTTCAAAAGGAAATTCTAGTGTGGAGGAAAAATTAATTTTTGAGTCCTTAACAGGCTTTTAAAACTCCTTTTGAGCTCTACCATGTCTGAAAACAACTGTGAAAAATTACTTAGTGTTCCTTTAAGCACAAATTTGTATAACCAGCGTTTTGGCAGATGATATGGAGAATATGTTTTTTCTGGGGACTTGAAATATGAAAAGGTTTCTATCCCTTTACTGAGCAGAATTCTAACTTTTCATTTATTTATTCTTTATGCATTGGTTTATGCTTTGGTTTTGGCTTCATTGAGATGCCAACTGCAGCAGAGGCCCTGGAGTGCTTTGTCTGCATTTTGTTGGTGCTTGTTTTACACAAACTGCCTCTTGCATGACAAAGATGGTTTGGGTTAAGGCTATGGAAATTCTGTCCTTGGAGAGGTGGTCATTGGAGGAAGTCTTTCTTTATTCTAAGCATATATATTTGCTATACATGGCTTCATGTGAATAAAACACATTACCAACTTTAACACTTCCCCTGCAAACCCCTCTTTGCATTCTCACCAGGGAAATAATTAGTGACGGCAGGGGGGCGCGGTAGTACCCAAAGTACTACATGCAGCAGTATCTCCAAGTTGCTGCTTTCTTGTCCGTGCTTTATTCTGCCAAAGGGTGACACAGCACTTCAGTGTCAGAAAAATCCTTGACATTCCTTGCTGCTGCTGCTGTTTCTTTTGCATCTGTGAGAGGGAAAGTGGGGTGGTTGGAAAGCTTAAGGCCCAGGGAGCACAGAGTGTTGTCCTTGCTGTGCTGTCAGTGGCCAGGTGCCTAGCAGGTGACTTGGCTGGGTTGTCTGAATTGTGCTAATGAAATCTCCCTTCTCTCTGGTGCACATGTGCTACTATTTTGTGTGGGGGAACATTGCTTACTGCCTCTTTAACATCTAATAAGGAATTTCTCCTTTTCAAATAGGAATTTTCTTTGGAGACGAATGAAAACATAGCTACCAGCTTCTTTCTTCCTTGATGATACAGTAAAGAAATATTCATCAGACAGCAAAAGCTATTTTTATTTGCTCATGTTCTCTTTCCCTAGCGTTTGCTGTGCCACACTTGTGCTGTATGCATAATTATTTTTCAAACTGAAATGAAAACCCAACTTTATTTAAGAAGGTTTCTTCCTATGCACACAATATTCCACCCCAAGGCAACAGCTACAGATTCAGATTTAACTATGACTTAATGGAAAAAGGAGAGAAAGAGGCTGTAGGTTGCAAGAGAAAGTTATAATGCTGGTTGCAAAAATAAATGTTTTATAGCTTTTTTCATATTTTTCCTAAATTCTTATATTCATACTTAGCTTGAATGCTCAAATCCTTTCTCTATAATGTCTCTGGGGTATACAGCCTTTCCTAAATATCCTTGCAGCTAACATTCTCAAGAAGGTTTGTACATAAGCTGCAGCACTGTCCCTTTTCCCTTGTTGCTCACGCTTGAATCCATTCATTGCAAAGATCTTTTTCCTTATCTGCCCCTTGGACCATGTCACTGCTCTCTTTACACTCCTTCTTTGCCTCTTTCTTTATCAAATCAAATCTCTCACGTTCACTTTTAAAGCTATTTGCAGCCTCTCTTTACCTTAACCCTTATCTCAAGGTTAGGATCAAAAGTCAGCTTCCTTATCTGATGAGCCTCAGATGCCAGCCCCTATGTCCCAGCTGTTAAATATTATGAGCAAACAACTTTGTGTTTCTCCCTCATCTCCCTCATCCCTGGGAAAAGATTCCCATGCTCACAGCAAGTCCCACCTTGGTTCTTTTTCAAATTCCTCTTTTAAAACAATTTTTTCTTCTAAAACTCTATTTTTTTTTATAATGCCTTCAAAACTCCCGAGTAGTTAGCGGCTGCTGCTGAGACAGACCATTGGCATATGATGTGGATTTAGTACTCGCTTGTTGTTTATTTCTGTTCCTTTATCTGTCTAAATTCATCTGTTTTCTCATGTGTTAGATTCTTGGCACGAGCCATCTTTTTCTTTTGTGGCTGTGTAGACTGTAACTGGCCCTA
This sequence comes from Anarhynchus alexandrinus, assembly GCA_008711295.1. NCBI lineage: Eukaryota > Metazoa > Chordata > Aves > Charadriiformes > Charadriidae > Anarhynchus > Anarhynchus alexandrinus. The sequence goes on along the minus strand of VUYV01000007.1, from coordinate 5,300,583 downwards.
AGCTGTACAGAAATGGAAATAATGTATGCATGTAATATGAACAGAAAGGTTTATCCTCTTCATGCTATCCTTAAACTCAGGTTCCTTAAATACCTGAAACATTCTTTGCAGCATGAAATTTCTCATGTTTCTTATAAACAAATTCTGAATTTAACTGTTTCCAGTACTTAATTGCTTTTAGCTCCATTTGAAAACACCATTGTAAAACAATTCATCCACACTGTGTTGGGAAGTTAAATTGGAGCAGCTTTTCTTGGCTTTGCTGTGTTTATTTTCAGGGCGCACAGAGGCGGACAAAAACTGTTAGACAAGTACAGGGGTGAGAAAAGCTAGCTCCGTCCTTGTGCCATCGCTGGCCATGTGGTTGCACACGAATAATGGAAATGATCTGGCTGAACACTGACCCAACAACAAAAAATAGCAACTAAAAAGAGCAATAGCCACATATGCTCTCTGCTGTGACTTGCCAGGAGGTCGTGTGACTCTGGTGCAGGCACAGCAGTGGGGTGGAAGCAGAGCACCAGCCAGAAGGCAGGGGCTAGCTATCTCTCAGCACCAGCCCTTGGATTACAGCTATCGTGGGTTGCAGCTGCGAACCAGAATGCTAAAAATTAGAGAAAATGGAAACAGTGGAGGTACAATGAACAGAAGTAACAGGGCTATGAACTGGATGGTATATCCATCACTGCAGTTTTCCCACAATGAAAACTAACTGGAAATGCCCATCTTAGCATTTGATTGTCGCTTCTGGCTCTTTGACAGAGCAAGGTTACTTGAGAAAGAGCCATGTTTCCAGAGTTCATACGTGTGTATGGTCATGGCCTAGGAACATGTTCAGTACAGTATGAGTTGTGATACCAAAATACTTATATGAGCAGCACTGAGTTAATCTCAAATGGGAAACTATTTTAACAGACTAGCAACAACATTTGTGGGAGCTTGAGAAGGTGAAAAGAAAGAATGTTTGAACTGAGATTCTTACAGCCTTTTTTATGGGAGAAATTGTGTTGTGGTTTTATTTCTGTATTAGGTTGCGTATGTAGGTAGTCCAAAACAAATCATAAGTTAATGTTGAGTCTCTAAAAGTGTCTCAGTCTTGATAAGGAAAAGGTTGAGAACACTTCTGAAAAGCTGAAAAAACATTTATTTTGACACTTTTTAAATTTTTTATTCTTTTGAATGATAGCTCTTGCAATATATATATATTAATGCAAGTTTAACAACTGGAAAACAAAATCACTTCATATTTCAAACTGAATGCTGTGAGTTTGGAGGCTAGTGGAAGTATAAGAGAGGTTGTTTGGTCTCCATTAGGAGATGTAAGAAGCACCTTCCCTCTGATTGTAGGGGAACACTTCTGTAGAATTGTACAAATTGGATACAAAACTAGTGCCCCTCAGATCTGAGACGACTGTAAAGACAAAAGAAATGAGGATGCCCCTGTGTAACGGTAGACCTAGACTAGATCTCAAAAGGTCATCCTGTCCATACTCTTTCCCCATCAGGGTCAAGTGTACTTTCAAGATCTATCAGACTCTGCAGCTTCCAGAGGCAGCCTGTTTCAGTACATTGCTTAGTCTGAGAAAGTATTTCTTATTACCTAATGTGACTTTTCCTTTTTTCAGTTTAAATCTATCACTTTGTCATAGGCATGGATAGAACACTTCCCTCCCCAGTTTTTATGTATTTGAAGATCCCTATCAGTTTCCCCTTCTGTTTTTTTGTTCTTCAGGCTTCACAGCCATGTTTGTCTTCTGAGGAAGGATGAGATCTATTTTTGAGACCTCTGAGCCTCATTGGAAGTTAGTATACATAATTGTTCTGGTTTTTACTCATCTTCTGAGCTTGTGTAAGACTTCACTCCCTCTTTTCTACTCTGACGACATACACATACTTAAAATAATACGCAGCTTCACAGGGAATTTGTGTCTTTACTGAAGTCTAAAGCTTCAATGAGGAAAAAAAAAAAGAAAAGTTTGAGTTCAATGTTCCAAATTGAAGACTTTTCCCAGTCCTGCAATTCTAGATGGAAAAGGTTTTCATTGAGAAGAGGAGTTTCTGTAGTGGAGGCACAAATCGGTCATTGAATATTTAGTTAGGAATTCAATCACTGTATAGGTTCTCAGTAGGCCTTAATTATACTCTTCCATGCATGATCCCACTAGCCTTATGTAAGCAAATTTTCATTAAAGTTGAAGAGAGATTTTTATTGCTTGAGAATGACAAGTTTAGCCTGTTGGCATGCATTGATTTGCCTGTTTAGTTTTGTGTGGTTTAGGTGTATATCCAATAGTTAACTTTTCTAAGCCCACCACCCTCCACCAAACCCCCTCGTCCCCCCCGTACAGAGGTGGCCTTATTTTCTGAAAATGCTGAGGAGAAAATGATAAAAATTCACTGTCTCCCCTTTCCATAGTGATAGAGGTGGGTATTTTTGATAATCTGTATAGAAATAGGAAAGTTTTGCTTGTATGCGGGAGATTACACTTCTTAGACTGAATTTTCAAATCTTCACTCAGTGGGTTGGCTGTTGGATGGCAGGGTGTGCGTTCAGGACTTGAGATGAAGTGCTGGGTTTGAAGGAGATGATTCTGTTTCTGGTTTCTGATTTGGATATTGCATTTGACAATACAGCAGAAGCAGTAACAAATGATATCAAAGTTTGTGGTGGTATAGTTAAAGTTCACTGCCTGTGCTATGGAATGAGTTACACATCCTGTGGCATTTGCAATTGAAATCATTTAGAAATTATTCACATAAGTAATATCCAAATAATTGTGTATAATTGAATGTATTCAGTAAGGTCGTGATTAGAATTGGGTAATTTGCAAAGGATGAAGAGCAGGAAGAAGGATAAAGTTTATCTGTGAGATGTGTGATCCTCTTACAGTATTCACTTCAGAGAAATGAACCTAAGGATGGGGTAAGGGAAGAAAGTATCTGGTCAGGTTAAGTACACATGTTCGACTGCCCTTGAGTAACAAGTGTTGGTCAAATAGCTCTATGGCTCTGGCATCTGGATTCTGCGTTGCTGACGAGATATGTTTCTGCTTTTGTGCCAGCACTTAGGAAGAACACTTTAATTCCCACAGGTTTGTGAGATGCCCTGTCACTTGCCTTACTAGAGATATTGTCCCCTCCAAGGAAACATGTTAGTTCACTCAATATTGAATCAGCAACTGGTGTTTTTTTTTTTCCTGGGGCTGTGAACTGGGACTTGAACCAATTAGAAATAATTGCTACTATGCCCCACAGAAGCAAAAATGCTGCCTGTCAGTCCTTGGCTTATTAAATCAAGCTTCCAGAGACTGTTTGATTAGGAGACATACACAAGTACCTATACTGTTAAGTTTGGCATCTCCTATATTCTTTTTTTTCTCTTGGTTGTTAACTTCTGCTTGTTGCATTGTTTTTCCTTTCTTGACATAGATGTTTTCACAGGCATAAAAAAGGTAGAAATTACAAAAATTAGATACACCAACTATATAGAGAGAGAACTGCTCGTTTGTTCACCTGTCCTGAGTTTGCAGTTTTTACTAATATTTTACAGCCTAATTCTACTGATTCATCGCCTCTGAGAAAAAAGTATTCTGTGAAGGGGAAAAAAAATTCCTTTGTTTTTAATTGATTGTAAGTTTAGATCTTTAAGGACAACAGACCAAATATTTCTTATATACCAAGAAGGAATTTTTTTTTTTTTTATCATTAGGTCAAATTTCAAAGGGGAGAATAAAAGCTTAACACTTTCCTTGTGGCTTCTTTTCCCACTGTTTCTTACATTATGTTTTTAATCTTTGGTAAACCTTTTGTGGGGCCAACAGCTACCTCTATCGCAAAACAAAATGACATTTCCTAGGCTCTCACGAGAGCTCGTATGTAGAGATTTAAACCATGGCATGGGGCTTCAGGCACAAATGTGTATGTGAAATGGTATGTATGCGAAAGAATGGACTTCTTTCAAATACCTTCAGTGTTGCTTAGGACAGAACTGCTTGGTGCAGCACATAGAAAGTCACAGATACCTAACCTGTATTTTAATATTTTATGCATTTTGATTTGGAATAAGTCAGGGTCTGTTACAGATTCTCAAAAGATCCTATGTCTCCAGGTTGGGCAGCAGAAGAGCAGCAGCTGACAGTGGAAATGGGAGGAGGTAAGCAGTGAAGCCCTGTGGTGTTCAGGTTGGTGTATTCCCTCATGCCCAAAGGAGAGTGACATGCATCCTATACACACTGTAGTATAGCCTGCACATATGGTGACTAACCTGGGAAGCGCAGCTGAGCAGGGGAATGCTCACAGAAGTGGTCTTGGTTTAGTGCATCACTGTGACTCAGTCTTTGCAGCACCTTTCTGTTCTAACTACTACTTGAAAGGCACTGGAAATAGGTGTCTGATTTTTCTCACTGGTCTTGAGGGCTGTTTACTAATCCAACTCTTATTCTCGCACCTCGGGACACGTTTGACTCTGACTGAAACCTTGTAGTGTATTTACTCATTCCTCAGAAAAGGTCCTGATCCACTGTAAGATCAGGCTAGCTCTGACAGATCTGCTTTATTTATCGTTATAGTCATTGACAATTACTTTGGTAAATATAACTACAGACTAATTAGGAAGAAGCACTATTAAAGCACTAAATAGATAAGGGAACTAGAATTCTTTTAGCTTGTCAAACTGGTCCATTAAATCTGTGTGTTGTACCTGTAATTGCAAAGCTCCAATTATCATACACTTAGTGAAAGGAATGATAAGGTTTTCTGGAGTGGAAAGTGATAAGAGATAAAAGTGAGAAGTTGCCTAATAATAACTTTTACTAAAAGCTATCAGCGGCAAATGTATTCTTCTGATAAGAACCAGAAGCCAAGAACTTTAAATCCCCATATCTCCAATCAAACAAAATAAGGGAAAATAGAAGTTGGAAGGAAATGTCACCACCTTGTCTATACAGGTGTTTTAAACAATGCAGGTCTTCACAGCCTACTCGTATTGCTCCTGGTAAGTGCTGTATTGGTGTCCATGCAGCACTGACATCAAGAGACCATGGTCTTTGGAGAAGTTTAGTACTTAATGTTATCTAGGATAGAGTCATCTTCCATAAAGCCATTAGAGAATGAAGGATATGACCTAAGGTGACAATCTTATTTCTTGCTGGGGGTTGTTTTTGACTGTAATCATCCCTGGGAGACAGCCAGCTCATAGGAATAGTTACAGTTTGTTTTGAAAATAGTGCTGCCTTAGAGGTTCTTTTGAAAGTCTTTGGGGTAAGATGGAGAGGAATGACCAAAATACAGGTATGAATTCAGGAGCTGATGAAGACTATAGTTTATGTAGAGGAGAAGGGAATTAGAGGTGCTTCTATTTCTGCCATAATTCACAATGGTGGAAAGTTGAATAAAGGTATATCGTGTCTCAGTACCTTTCTGTTGATCTGAATCTGTGAAGTGGGAGCTGGAGAGGTTTTTAGAAAGCCTGGAGTCCATTTATGAAGGGGTATAAAGGTGAAAGATTGTGTGAGGGACCAATAATTTTGAGAAATATATAAAAGGAGGAGAAGGGTGGCCTTAAGAGCAGGCAAGATAGAAGGGATTGTTGTTGTTAAGCAGAACTTACTTGACAGAAAAACAATACTGAACTGACTGTTATTTGTGAGAAGGGGGGAAGAAAGAGAGTCATTCTTTTCTGAGAACCCAAGAGGCTTTATCCATTTTAAAACCAATTCTGTGCAAAATAAAGGCAAGCGAGCATATGTATTCTAAATGGCACTTCAACCTCTCTCCAAAAAAAGTCATCAGTGTTAAAATAGGCATCATTACTCTGTGGTGTTGCTTTCTTTCTTTCTCTTTCTGTTAGTGGATTGAAAATGACAAGCCTGACTTCTAATTGGTTTTAGAGATATTGTTTGCAAAGTTTTGCATATAAAGGGAAGGAAGCTGAATTTTTCTGCTTGTGTCAAAAGAGGAAAAAAGGAGAAACGATACAGATAAAAGACAAGAAAAGAGTGATCGTTTCTGCACTTAGAGTGGCTTTGGAAATTTGACTTTAAATGAAGTAATGTTTTCTTTTGAATGGCTGAGATAATACAATAAAAAGGTTTTGCCTCTGAGAAATCAAAATGTTTGTTCAAAGTGAGGGAAGGCTGATGGTCAGATGGTTAAAATTACACTTCTAATGACTTCTTAAGCTGAGTTGTATCCATTGACTAGTGGCAGTCATGCATGATACTGGGGGCTTATCCGCAGCTGGAAAGAGAAAGAGACGGGGAAAAAGAAAGGAAAAACATGCAGTCACATTCTTGTGTCTTTCAAGCTGTAAAAAGAAATTGGTGTAACATTTTTCCAATTTTTGTTTTGCAGAACCTCATTCTGAAAGGGATTTATTGTTTTGGAAACTCTTACATTTTTTAATATGGGTTAAGAAGGAGGAAGGAAGCAACAGTGGCCTAGTGCAGAAGATGTAGTAGATGGCAACAAATGCATCTCCTATGTCAGAGAAGGAGGAATGTTTACACTAACATTGTCACTTATGATAACAATTGGCTTAGACTTTGGTCTTGAGAACCATGTTTGTTAAAACGTAGGGTCTATCTACCACCTGTAGAGCTGTGGATTTTAAGGGGAAAGTCTCCCATTGCAGCTCTTCTGTACTTGAGCCCATTGCTGTGCTGCCTGGGTCTCTTTGTGTCTGCTTTCCTTCCTCAGTGTCAAACACTGAGAGATGTAAAGCATTTTGCACCTACTCCTGCAGGGAGTGGATAAAGGAGAAAGAATGGTTGAATTTATTCTGGAGTATGCATGCTTGAACTGGTACTGACCATCCCTGCTATGGTACAGGATGTAAGGAGTTTGAGAGGAGGTGTTACAAGGCAATCATCATTTAGTTGCTTCAGAGTGATTTTTTGATTGGCACATCAAAACAGTCATTTAGAAAGTAATCTGGCTTCATAATAGGACCACTTCAGTAACAGTGGTCCTAAAATTATAGTTCAGCTGTCATAATATTTGTCTCACTGTTCTTGTAAATATATACCAATTTTTCAAAGGTTATTAGTAACAGAACAGGTTAAGAATTATTAGATAGTGAAAACTGTGAAACCTTGAATTTAATTATATTTCCTTAAGTGGTGGGAAGATCTGGTCATGTTGTGATTTATGTTTGACAGACTGCTAACATCCTATCTGACAGGACAAAGGGGAAGGCAATTATTCAATTTTTAAAAATTTATGGTACATTTTCTGCATCTTGGATCATAGCAAATTATTCCTGGGACAATGTAATATCAGATTAATAAATGAAGAATCGAGGCACTGGCAGAAGGGGATGGGTGGTGACAACAGGCTGAAGATTTTCATCTGTGTGGACGTGATCTCAACACGCTTTCCCAGTGCCAAAGACTGTGTCCAGATCCATGCTCCCCAAGAAGCAAATTGGTATTGGAGAAGGGTACAAGCTACAGCTATTCCAAATTGTCTTGACAGGAAGCTTTCCACATGAAATAAGCTTCAGTGTGAACAGAAACAACAAGCAATATCCTCCTGTAAGGGAAAGCAGCAGCTTTCACTGTGGTTACATCAGGAATGTACTAGTGCTTTTGGCTTATGCAAGTGTATCTGCTGAAAGCGCCCAAGTAATTTCTACTAGCTATTGTAAAATAAGGTGTCTCATTATTCCCTTCTTCACTGTGGGCCTCGATGCCTCAAACTTTTGAGCAATGTGATTTACTACATGAGTAACAGTGTGCCTATGGTTTAAGATTGGATCATGGGATCTATGAATGCTGGCTGCTCATCCACCTCTCTTTCATCTGCAGGAAGCCGTTTGGTTATTTATATGTTTATATGTTTGGAGATTCGGTGGGATAAAATATGAGAACTTTATAATAAAAATAATAATACCTGAGAGGCCACAAGTATCACTGGGATCTTTGATTTTATTAGCTAACGTTTATTAAGTGTGAATTAAAACTAAGTACTGCATCAAACAAAGGTCTGCAGTGACACTTGCAACAAACACTTCTACAGGATAAAATAATCTGTCTTGGCCAATTTTAAAATTAAAAAAGCTTACATTTAAATCCAGGCACTTTGCAGCTTTTTGAACAGCATTTTTTTTTCTTGGGAAGTGAAGGATAACTTCTGATCGCATAAAGAGGTTTCTTCAGGGAAATCAAACATTCTTGGAAGACTACAAAATCCCTTCTCTGAACTGCAGCTGCAAAAGGAGAGCTTCAGACTACTGTGTCATGTTAAATGTTCGCAGCAGGAAGAGAGCCAGGTACTTGAACTGACATGATGGATTCCCCCTTCACCTGCTGCCTCTATCTCATTAAACTGCAGTGATTAAAGAGTTATCAAAATTTAATACTTCAAAATGACTGCACAAAAGCAACTTCTCCTTATGAGAAGCCGTCTTTATAAACTGTCACCCACGTACACAGAATTTCTTCCACAAATCTCTTCTTCTGCGCACCGCCTCCCCCCTTACACATTCAGTCCTTAAATTTATGAGGAAGTGGTGAAACCTTTACCCGGCAAGAGCCACTCCTGAGAACAAATATGGGCTCTAAATTATTTGAGCCCATCGGGCATACTGGTTATTAAACCTCATCTGGTGCAAGAGGGCAGATGGATGTGCTGTGTCATTGCCAGCTATATTAATTGCATGCTAAAGATTTTCAATTTTTTAGGTAGAAATATGGATCGGAATTATACCAGGATTATTGAGGTGACTCTGACAAGCTGTAGCTTGAGAGATGTATTGAAACAAATTAGGAGCAGCTCAGTTTGATCAGGCATTGAATGTTGTCACCTTGCTGCTTTTTACTTTCTCCTGTGCAGTCCATGCACAGGTGAGATTAGACCAACAGAATACAGACATTAGAATTTGGTGCTAAACCAACTAATTCTTAGCATTTTTCCATCAGTAGATCTCGGTGAAGTAGCTCTGCTACCCCTCAAGAAGCCAAGGGACTTGCCCAAAGCCACTTGGAGAGAGGTGGTGGTGTTACGTATAGGGTCTGTTTATCTGGAATCCAAACACATTGTAATGTTTACTAAGCTATGCTGTTTCCCCAAATATAACCCACTGACATGAAAAAATACCTTAAGAGAATGGTGCCTGGCCCGAGGATCAGCGCAGACCGTGCCAGCTAGTGGCATGGCCCCTGGACAATATCGTTTGCTCGTGCCAACGAGGGCAGCTTGGAGTGCTCTCTGCATCAAGCTGCAGAAGCAAGGGGATGAAAAAATGTGGGGAAAAAGCTTTGGAGCCTCCAATTCATCAAGTCTGCCTGCAGCTGACATAATGTGAATTTTTTCTTGGATAGCAATAGATCCCGTGAATTATGATATAGTGTCTGGCAAAATTCAGCTCTACAACATGGGCACTGATAAAGCTGACAGCGCAGGATGGGGTCCCTCAGTGCTGCTCCTTGTGCACTGCAGTGTTACCATTTTGAGGCTGGATGCTTTCTGCAGTTTGGTATATAACATTTTCATTAGCTAAGTTCCTAGTGGCAAATAATAAAAGAACAACCTTCATGTAAGAAGAGGAAAAACTTCCTGCAGAAACCCAAAAGTAAACAAATATTATGGTACTGCTTTTGTAGGCAGCAAAAGCATCAGTATTCAGCAATTCACAATATTAGTAATGGATCTAAAACATTCAGGGAAATATTTAAAGGTGTAATTTAACAAGGTCTAGGTTATATTGCAGGAATTACTGTAAAGGAGTCCCGTGTTTAAATGAAGCTTTTAAGATTAATGTTCTTCAAGCTACTAGCACCACAATATACTTCTTTTGTGAGTGTGCGAGGAACCTCACTCCGGCAGTGGCTGGGATGGGTGGGGATGAGTGCAAGGATCTCTGGCCTCAAAAGCTTATAGCCTGCATGTAGGAGAAGAAACAACACATCAATATAGGCAAATGGTGGGGAAAAGGAAACTTTGGCTGCTCAGCTACTCTCAAACTGTCTGAGGCATTACAGAAAGGAAGCTCCAGAGAAAGGATGGTAATGCTACGCTTCTGTTTTGATCAGCGTTGATCTGGCTTTCAGAAGTGATGTCAAATACAGAAAAGTGTGAACCATGTAAATCAGCTTAAAGTTGCATTAATGCCTGTATTAACTACCTGATATGCTTCTGCTTATACTCTAGTTTATACCCCAGTTTAATAAATCCAAATTTACATGCGTATTTTCATATATGCAGTGACTATATATTCTCACAGATTAGTTTTAAGGAAAAGGAAACAATTGCTTAATACATGTTTTGGGGGAAAGAAGGTTCTTTCATAAAAATTAGCCAATCTGCATTCTGTCCTCCGTCACAGACTTTGTTTAGCACCTCAGTCTTCGGTATCAGACAGGGAGAATCATAACTCTGCTTTTCTTTAGATTATTTACTTACTAAAAGGTTATGTTTAGTTCTTGATTTTTCTTTCCAGTTTATTAGCATGTCCCCTTGGCTGCCTTTTTGTGTTACATATGTCAAAATGTTATGGCCAGAGCAACTAAGGGTTAATTTAGGGAGGTACAGTAACTGTTGCAGCACTGAGCTTGCCAGTCAAAAGTTCCTAATACAAATTTCAGAGCACAGGAGTGCGTGAAAGACAGAGTTAACTATGATGCTGATCAGAGACAGCACAGGATAGCAATGGCTGGGAGATACCTGTGGGACATATGTATCATACAAAAGCTGGTGATATGGTATGTTTTTGAGGGAAACGCTCCCCACCTTCATTACCATATGTCAGCTTACATTAAAAAGTTCAAATGATAGCAGGGACACAAACAGTGGGAATGGAATTCATTCTGTTATTTATCTCATACAAACAACACAGGTCTAAACAGCTTGCACAAGTATTCCTAAGCAGTGGAAGGCAAGAGACATCGGGGAAGCAATAGTTACAACTATAATAAGAATATATGAGATGATGAGTTTATTTCCAGGCAAGCTCTACAAGAAAGATCTGCTATCTCTCCATATCACGCAGTGCTTTATTATTCTTTTTCTAATTAATTGCACTTATTTGTGGTGCAGGCTTAAACATGGACATGATGCTCATCCCCTGGAGCTCATAGTCAAGGGGTCTGACCTTGTGTGGCACTGAATATGTTTAGTCTTGTATGGATACAGACACTCAGCCCAATTCAGTCCACTTGCTACAACTGCAAAGAGGAAGAGTTTCGTTTGTTTATGCATAAACACCTTTAACGCTACTCTAGAAGCTCCTCAAGAGGAGCGTTGAAAATGAGTATAAATGACCTTGTACAACACACTACACCAATATGCAAACTCTCTTACCCTTGGAGAAATGTAGCTTGTGACAGCTTGCAAAGCTTCTAAAGGCCAACGTTTTCTATGGTAGTGTGAATGAAAGATGTTTACAAATGGTGGCCAAGATGGCCACCAAGAGATCTGTGTAGCTGCAATGCTGGAATTGCTAAGTATGTTGCCTACTTGTGTTGTAATTTCTTTTACTCTGATCAAAACTGAGGATGCTGCTGTTAACTGAATATCCCAATGATCTTAGAGCTGTTGACTGTAGATATGAGAGTTGTAGTTCTTCTGTGCAATAAGGAGCTGCACAGAAGCAGGAGTGATAATGATGGCATGAATATGCAAGTAGTTCTCAATGCCAGCATCATCATCGCAGATGTTCTCATGCATCTGGGGTCCATGCACGATTCATTCATTTTGCACATGTTCCCACTCAACCAGCTACTCTGAATATTTTCACCCAATGGGGGATGGCTGATTGTTCAGCCTTTATCATATTTTCCTCAAGTTTACTCTAGTAACATCTGTGTACAGTCATTATAGACCTGGCGCTTGTTCTCAGTCGATACTAATTTTCTCTTTTGGTGACAGGCAATCCTCTCTTTTTCTATCCCATTGAACACGTAGAATAAAGCAACCAATGCTGTCAGATACTGTCAGCCTATGTTCATTCCACCTCAACCCTGAAGTGTTAAGTCATCTTATCACTTCTGTGATAAAGTGTGGAGAACTGGCAAAGCTGATGACAGCACCTATTCTACCAGGAGACCTAGGCTGTGCTTTGGCTGGTGTTGCCGTCAGACTTTATTTGCTAGCTAGACATAATGCTACGGTGCCAGAGCATCTTCTTAGCTTTGAGTGTGTGAGATGCTCCACCAATATACCAATCAGATTTTGCACCACTTCCTCCATTTCTGGCATATAAAANAAAAGATGAGAACAGCCTATTGGTGAAATGGTTACAGAACTCTTCTGGGCTGTAGGTCTGGTGGAGTCAATCCCATTTTGGGTAAGGCCTAGAACCCCATTTCCCTTTTTTGAGAGTTGAGTGATTTACCTGTAAGGTAGTTGTCCAAAAATTATCTGCTGCTTCTACCACACTATGCGGAGAAGTGAGCGCAATAGCTGTCAGCTCAGCGTGACCTTACCTGCCCGTATTTGAGCCATTTTGAAGCACCTTCAATCATGTTACAGGAGCCTATGAAATCTTGCAGTTGAGAAATCAGGTGTCAAACAAATTGTGATGTTTGTAAGCTCTGACAATGCCTATAAATACAAGATTTGCAACGTTCACTCCGATGCTCACTAAGGTACCTGTCTTCCTCTTGGGCAACATAGAAATAGCTTAAATGAAGGAGCTGAACAGCTTTGAGAATTCCCTATTCCTAAGAGCAGAATTGGGGTGAACTTATTGAATATATAGTGCAGTTTAGTTATCAAAATATGTTTGCAGTAGTTTGGCTGTTTGGAAAGGAGATTGTTCTTGGCTTGCTTGTTAGTGGTGTGTGCTTTCCATGAGTAATAATTGAGATTAAACATTCTCTAGGGAAGTAAGTAATTTATTTTGTAGTAGACTGATATCTGTTGATATTTTAACATTGCTTACATTATTTATATGTAGATCTGCATCCATGAACTGGAAAATAAAATCTTTTATTACATAAGAAAAGTAATTTAATGTTAAAAATTTAATAAAATATTAATTACATATGAAAAGGCTTATGTAGCACAGAACACGTACTGTATATTATTACAAATTGTTCATGCTGAATAAATTGCTTTGCAAAGGAAATGGGAATACATTAGCATAAAATAAAAGCAACGGAAGTTGGCAGTTCTGTTTGGTAGATTGGCATGTATGGTTAAGCAAGTTGCACATGTGGATTCATCTCCTGTACCTGAAGACAGCAAAGCAGGAGAGAAATTGGTGTATTGCAGCTATCTACCCTTCTTTCTGAAAAGGATCTGCGGGCTAAAAGCTTCCCAACTGCAATGCAATGTATTATTGCAATACATAATTGTCTTATGTCTTTTTTCCCCTCTCCTGTTGGAGTGTTTGAGAACCTGCAGTTGGGAAATTCTGGGCTTCCACAATGTAGTTTTCCAGTTCATCAGTACCCTAATGATTCAAGCAACAGTGTAATTGGGCAAAGAGTTGGATTAATGTTGTGACAATTAATTTAAGAGTTTAATTCTTGTCAGGCAAAGGACAAGCTCGACTGGCATTGGGGAGAATGGTTAAATGATGTTGGGGAGAACATTTTGTTTCATTGACAATACCAATATTTAGAGAATATTTAGCGACAGATTCCATTGCAAGCTATCAGCACACAATTATCCCCAGATTGTACATTAATTTCTATGTTGAGTCTTGGCTTCACGTAATGTTTTATGTGCTGAACCAAATGACATCTGAAACAAGGAACTGCTTGCTTAGATGGATAATCTCCTGGTAGTAAATGCAATATATCTGAAAGTTGTTTGAATAATGTGCATGCTCTCTCGGGCAGAAAAACCTACCTGACTTTCATATGGTTGAGAAAAGTCATGCCTTTTAACTTTGCATTGCTTTGGTCAAGATGATTTATTCTGAAGAAATACTCTTACCTCATGCACTCTAACCTTTGTGAAGCTTGTTCCATTACACGTTCATAGCCTCTTCTCCAGGAATGGTAGTTCTCCTTCTAATGTGCTCTGTGGCTTTATAAATGGCAAGGTCACATCTTTGTAGGATTTGCAACAAAGATGAAAGTTCTCTCCAAGCCTCTTTCCTGAGAGCTAAATCCACCATAAAACCAGGGCTTTCAAAATTTTTTTAAGCTGAGAAATGTTGAGCACTCGGATAAAGATCATACTTTTTTTTCATTGCAGCAACGGCAAAAGGGCGCATGTATTTAATTCACAGACACTCTGCATACATTTGGGACTGTCCTGCAACTCCCATCACTTTTCCACAACCATTATAATACTGAGCTAATTTGAGTAGGTTTTCTTCTCATGTAAGCTACGTGTTTCTGTGGCTGGTTGTTGAGTGATTAATAATTAATACTGTGTACGTTTCCTCTGAATATCTCAAAGCTGATGATTTTTGCAATATCCTTGAGTGCTTTAGATTATCAACTGTCAGTTAAAGTTTGCGCGCACAAAGCAATTGTAAAATTTATGGAATGAGACCTGAACACTTGGGCTGTAGCTAACTACGTTTTAATAATATCCTTCACCAAGTGCTACAATAATATACATATTCAGTATGTGTAGCTGTCATTGCATGTCTATTCCTCATGTTCTCCCTATCTTTCTAAGGGCCTTTACGTCAAAGACCCTCTCTTTGGTGTATGCAGTGATGCATACATTTAAATTCACCATAGTGAAATGATTTTCCTAGTATTTCTTTGTACATTTGATGGTAAAATTCTAGTGCACTACTTAGTTATGATTCAGGATGATTCCTGCTTAGTTGTCTCTCAAAACTATCAATATATTTCATTTACATTTCCTCCTTGCCTTTCTGAGCATCCAAGCACAGTGATGAAAAAATATGCTGTCATCTGGCAACACAAACACAAAAAAATAGCATCAACTATTTAGAACATTATAAGTTTGAGGACAATGTTATTACATGTCACTAGCTGTCCACAAACTATGTTCAGGGCAGCTGTGATAGAAACAGTATATGCCCTTTTAGAGCTGAAGTTCACCATTTGTATAGCTGCAGCAATACTGAGTCACTGCAGATGGAAACAGAAATTCCTTCATTCTAACATGTGTTCTCATGAACATATTAAATTAATATATACCTCTGAGTCAAGATGTTCAGATATTTCCTCATAGGAATGCCACTGGGATTCTATGTGCCTGTCATAACATTGATCCAGGCAGTCTGCTCCAATGGATTTGTTAAACAGGTTTTTACATCAGCACATAAAATCAGGAATTTATGGCTTGCCATAAGGCATACAAAGTGAGATTTCAACTCCCTGTGGTGCGCAGCACATCACGCATCAGGAATGTCACTATTCCTTGTAGCATCTATTACTCCAACCTGCTGCTAAAATGCAATTCTAGGCTGTGCTTCATGTATTTCGGGAGCTAGAAAAAGACAGGAAGATAGATAAATTGCTGTGGGGTGATGGCACAGAGGTGGTAAAGCCTATTGTTCTCCAAAACTTTTTTTAATTTTATTTCTGAATGTGACCCTTTCTAAAACTATTTTTGATAACCCTCACTGTTCAGATGCCCACAAACAAAACAAATTAAGTAGAAGTGAAAAGTCAAAGCACAGTTAACACACTATGAAAATCAAAGTGACGGAATTTAAAAAGCACAACAAATAAATGATTGATTATCAGTCTGAAATGAACTTTTTCATGCCAACAAACTCTTCTGCAAGCTCCATTTGTATATAGCACCTGATGTTAATTGCTGCTAGGAGTACTACTTGGGCTCTCCTCCAGTGCCTCTCTGCTGAAGGGCCCATTTCAGTTCTGAAGAGCAATTTTTGTCCCCTGTACAGCCAGCAGCAGTTACCTAGCAAGTCCTTCCAGGGTTTCAAAAGCTTCCACCAAGACTTTATAGTTTTGTTTCATCTACTTGTGATCTCTAGTCCTAGTTTTCTCAGTGACAATAGCAATTATCACCAAAGAGATACTGAGTGTGGTTGTGCTTTAACTGTCATATAAAAATACCCAAACTTAAAACCTTTAAAACTAGTGATGTGCTTCATAGCAGCTAGTGTTATGCAAGCTTTCTACACAACAGCCACTGCTCCAGGTAGATCATAGTCAAAGTTAACCTTCTGTTCTTTTCAAAGAGGTGGAGAATCTAGTGATGGGGATACTTCAGGGTTGACAGGCGTAAACTCACTTGTGCAGATTTTAATTACATGTGATCTGTGTTCCTCCATCAGTCAAGGCACCAAATCCCTCTTCACATGTATCCAACAAGCCCTTGAGTTGACTCCTGTTTTGCTGGATGAATTTCAGCCTTGTTTCATTTTCATTTCATGCACCGGTGTACAAATTTCCTATTGGCTTCTTTGCTGGAGTAATGCATGTGCCATGCTAGGGGACTGGATGTCAGGGCAGTGTAAAAATAAAATGGATTTTCATCGGCTGGTCTTTGGGAATGGATAGTGAACTGAAAACCCTGTTACATCCTGGCCTCCATTTCATACACTTCTCATGTAAATAGTGACCATAATCAAATAGTTGCCTGCTGGCTGCTTGATACCTGGTACGAGGAGGAATAATAGCACTTACTACACTGACAGTTGACAAATCCTGTGTCTCTTACAGATATGATCATTGCTGTCCTTGTTACCACTTATCAATAGAAGATCCCAGGGATGCCAGTATACATAGTATGCTGTATATACTTACACAGTCAGACTTCTCAAGGAAACTGCTACTCAGACCCTCTCCCATCACATCCCATCTCAAGCATTCAATCTCAATTCTTCCATGTGATCCAATGTAACTCTGGAATGGGGTGATGGATAGCAATAGGGCTGCTGGTTGGATGCTGTCTGAGCTTCATCTAGCCTTCTGATTCTTAGCCTTCTGGGCTATTGCAAGAACAGAAATTTGCTTTCTTTCAGGATGCACACACCCTCCCTTTTACGCTGGCAACTCATCTTCCAACTGGAGGAGGAGAGACCTTTAATGGAGTGAGGGCTGGATTTTGTGCCATCTTCTTAAGTGAGTGAAGGTCAATGATTGTGACAGTTGGCTTTCTTTAGCTGATCAGGGCTTCTATCCAAGTGTTAGCAGCCATCCTGATGAGCAAAGAGAGCAGGATCTACGCACACTCCAGACTGGGAATACATTTTCCCTGCTATATTTATTCTTCCAACTGCATTTGCTAAATAGGCACAAGAAATTGTAGCTTTGCCCTCTGAAATTTGCCTCTAGCCTCCAACATTAATGGAGAACGTGGATAAAAAAAAAATAAATAAATTTTTATTCACCATTATGTAACTTCTCTCTCCCTTTTATTTATTTTGGCATTGATAAAAACTGAGGAGAGGCTGCTGTATCACTGTTATTATTTGGCTCAGTTTCAAGAGAAACCTAGTTGATTGAGGTTTCTGTGCTGAAGGCAGCTGCTCTGCCCTGCTCAGAGGGATTTCAAAATAGCCTGCCAGCCTTTGCATGGGTCCGTGCTCTGCTTCTCAGACTCCACGGGTGTATTCCAATTACTCCTTCAGAAGGGCTGATTTAAGAATGAGGATAGGCATGCCAAAAAGGCATTTTTTAGCTTGCTAGCTAAAATCAGCAGGTCTGATGCTTCTCTGCTGCTTTCTGGCTATGTGGCACAGAGTAGCCTACTCCAAGAAACATCAAATATTTCCTTAGTGTGGCTAACAGTCTGTTTTGTACGAGGCAGGGAATAAAGAGGACTGGGTTCCAGCAGGAATGCAAGCGAGAGGGAAGAGGGCAAGGTTACAAGTTAGGCTTAATCTTATCAGCCTTACCTATCTCTATAGTGTAAGCTACAACATATAGCTAGAATGCCCGAGGTCCAGGGCTACAAGCAGCAACTAGTTATGCTACGTGCTGCTGGTTACTGTTGGCTGCTGCCAGCTGCATACTACTAGCTTTCACAGTGCAACTCACCTTTTTTTGCTGAACTTTTTCAATATTTATACCTTGAGATGGAGCAAGAGTATAGCTGCAAGACAGAACTGACATAATGAAAAATCAATCGGAACTTCACTGGGAAGCATCTAAGTGTCTAAGAGAGCTTATGAGTGATCGGTGTTTTTCATGTGTCCAGTGAAGTTGCATAAAATCAAAACTTTGTCCAAGATACCATCCATTTGAGAAATGGGAAGTCATCTATTTCTCAATTCATTGGAACAGTCACTTCAATGCTATTTTGAGTAAATAGACAGGAAGAAAGAAAGAGAAACTCCAGGATGTGATGGCAGAAGCTGAGAGCCAGCATTCCACACTTTATTGTTCAAATTGCTGTTTGCAAAAGTTTGGTCCAAATACCTTTAGTAGGTAGCGCTATGGGTTGAGGAGTTAATGAAGCCTGCTTTGCCATGTGTTTGGGTCTATGGTTCATTGATCTGGGAAGACTTTTTTNCACACCCCTGATCAGACATCATAGCCCACTTGGAGCAAATTCTTGGAGTACTTTAAATAGTACTGTCAAGGTTTCCTTCTCATTGGAGGTGAGAGAAGCCTTAAGAGTGGATGACCTAGTGTCCAATAAAGGTCTGCCTCTCAGTGCAGCCTTTTTCTCAGTGGATAACCTATATAACCTCTCTGTTCTCTATGTGCTTCCTCTTTTCATAAAGCTTGCTGGAATTTTGTATCTTTGAGACCTTTCTCTCATCAAATTTGATTGAAACTTGATGGACAGGCTTAAAAGCTGTTTGGTGGAAGAAAGACAATATTGTACACTCATGTATCTTATTCCTTGATAAGATTCCAGGCTAAAATCTATAAATCGTGAAAGAGCCACCCTAAATTTTGCAAGTTAGGCTTTGTCACAAGGGGGAAGAAGGGATAAATTTATTTGTTTATTCTCTGGATAATGTTTGAGACATCATTATTCTTGGAACCCTGTAGTTTGCCACATCAAGTGAACCATCAGTTTCTAGACACCCTGCTGACCACACAAGGAAGAATGCCAAGTCCTTCCCAAACCCAGGACCTTCACGCAGAAAACAGATGTGCTGCCTGCAGTGCTGAGCCACTGAGTATAAAGGTTGGATCAGTTTCTAGGAAATTAACATTATTTAGCCTTTAGCAGAGAAATCCCATCCCTGGTACTCTTTTAATAATTTTTCTAGTAGCCTCTGTTTCATTACAATATATTCCCCAGTGTCACATCTAATTTTTGTATCTGTATAGAATCCATTGCGGAGGATCAAACAGCAGAGGCTGAAAAAGCAAACATATGAGCATGGGTGATATGGCAAAGTGCAGTCTCCTTACGCCGTTGGCTATTGCTCTGAGCACAACAAAGAAAATCACTTTCAAAATACAATACAATGACTGTCTGAAGCCTATTCAAACCAATGGAGGACAAACCTCAGAAGGGCCTGAGGTTCTGTTTGGCTCAGATAAGCTTCAGAAAGCATCCAACTGTTTTGATGATTATCAGAAACTCTTGCATTTGCCAGACTGGGCTGGAAAACTTGTAAGAAGCTCCCAGCTTTCTTATGAGATTTTTGCTACTACCTGCTTTGGGCCCGATGTGCCTCTGGAAAGGCCTCAGTAGTAAAGACGAGTGGCACACTAGAAAGAATGAAAATGGACAGAAGCATTCGGTCTCCAAGGAATGTGGCCTGTTGTTTTCTGATTCCAGCTGGGAAGAGATGATAGAAAAGTATGCAGAAAGAAGGAACAGCTGTTGCCTTCTAGATCTCAGTAACAGCAATAAAATGTCCACTCTTTCTTATGGTTGCAAGACTTTTCATCTTTTCGGGCTAGTTGCATATCTCATTCAGAGCAGAGCAGCGTGTGTGATCTCTTCCTGCCACCTCTATAATTTTAGGTGGAACAAAACATGGATCCTGGCTAGCATTCTTACAAAATACTGCAACATAAATATGTGATGTTAATTTAATTGCTCTCTGTTTCTTCCCTTGACTCTGGTCATCTTCATGAGATTCCTAATCCCACGCAGCTGACTTTTTGTTTTGTGTTGATCCTGCCTTTTTGCTATTTCCCACCATTCTTTTCCCTGGTACCATATAGAGGAATTGACAGGGTAGTAAAAGTATAAGTGTTAGAAAGGAATAATTTTTTTAAGAAAGTACACAAAAATATCCTTATCTCATCATGAAGATTCTGAACTTTGTGCAGTATTTGACTGTGGGAGTTGGACATAACGCATATTCTCGAGACAGTGGGAGGGAGAAAGCATTCTCCAAAGAAACTGTAAACATTTGAAAGTAGCATTTCCCTTTCAAGGCTTTTCTGTTCACTGAATTCCAAAATAGTTCTTTCATTACTTAAATTTGTTATTAGGCTTCCCAGTTTAGTGAAGTCAGATACTTAAGAAAAAAGGAAAACAGTGAGTTGTCCCTACTGTCTTTCACACTGCATCTCTGTGCTTTATGAAGTATGAAGTTCTGATGACGTGGATTATCTTTATCTTGTATGTAGCACATCATGTGTGTGGTAATGTATTTTATAGCTGTAAGGCTACCGCGGTTAAGTCCTGGCCTTCTGCTGTACAACTTGGGTGTAAGACCTATCCAAATGCCTCATGCTGGTCTCTCTGAAGTTGATAATCAAACTCCTCTGGGAATTCTGGTGTTACAGTGTGAAACTGAATGATTTACCCAGATTTGGCCTACTCTGAATAGTAACAGATCTTTGTTCCCCATTTCTGAAAGGTCCACAAGATCTGAGTTGCAGATCCACAGATGGTGAGAGTGTTCTTTTAAAACAGATGCGTGTAAAAGGGGAGTTTGAGATGTTGACATCCCAAAAACCTTCAGAACAGCTTGTTTTCTTAAGTGGTTTGAAAAAAATTTGCCAGGATCCATTAATGTTAAAAACTTTATGCTAAAGCAAAAACATTTTGCTTTAAAAAAAAATTTAATAATTTAATCAGCAGTTAACAGATTATATTATAAGTGGTAAAACTCCAAACAAGCCTAGATCTGATAAAAGTTAATTATATGCAAGTATGAAACGGAAATGGTTTAGCATTTGGGTGTTTCTCTAGCCTTGCTTGTTAGGGACCTGATTCTAGCACTGTAGGCTCAAAAACGCATTTTGAGACCCAAATCCCTAAAACATAATGGATGTCAGACAATAAAAACAGTACAGGACCTATGTGAGTGGATTCTGAAGGAAGCACTCGATGGATGAACTCCTAGTTTTCATCAAAAGTCATGTATTATAGTTACTTTCATATTTCCATTGTATCAATCCCTGCTCCAGATAGAAACTGCTTGCACGTTCACATCTAGGTTTGACTGCAGCGAAGTCAAGGGTCTTTTTGAGCTCTAGGAATTGGAGTCCGGTTCCCTATATCCTGTTGTTCTCCTGATGCCAGCTGAACTGCAGCAAGGGGTGTAAGTTTGCAAGCTCTCCTTGATTGTCATCAGTTTAAAATTTTCAGTTTCTTTTTGCAAATAAAAGACTCTAAGACTGTCAAGCATCTTTAGCTTTCAAAGGATAAATTCTGTTTCTTCTGTTCTTATTCTTTCTCAATCTGAACGCCCCTTGGCCACAGCTTCATCCTTTGTCTCCCACAAGACCCACTGATTAAGTCAATAGGAACAGTCAGGGTTCAAAGACAAAATGCCATTTCTAGGTAAAAAAGAATGACTTAAGTAGGAGGATTCCATGTTTTTTAAAAAGTTATATGCTTGCTTCAGAGCTGTGGCTGAATTAATTCTTAATTTTATCGGGGTTAAAGCATCATCTTTATTTGAATGGCAAGGGAAAAACTCAGGGTTATATTCTCTTTATACACAAAAAATATATCCAGTAATAACATTCACCAGTGGTTTCCATGTTATTTGTATTACTTTAAGTAACTTTTGTGCAAAGGGATATGTTGCTATATCTCTAATTCTGTACCGCAGCCACTCCTGATGGAATTTTATTCCTTATTGCTTCTATTGTCTGCATTGCATTACTGGAAGATGACAAACAGATCTGGTCTTCACTCTGTTATATCCTGGACAAACACATGATAAGTGACTTGGAGACTTTGCAGTGTAGAAGTAATAAGAAAAGGTAGATTAATCAAGAGGAAGGCTAAGGTGAAGAATGATAACACATACTTCTGTAATAATTCCGTTTTTAGCAATGCTAATGCTATATCTGACTTTTTTTTTCTTCTTTGTTTTTTAGCTGTTGTAACAGGGATTTCTGTAGAAGTTACAACAATGCCATCCTCAAAAATTCAGTTAGGGATTTTCTGCTAGCTCACTCACAGGGACTGTTTATTTTATTTTTTCTTTTTAGCTCTGCAACACATCCTCTGTCAACTCGGACTAAAATTAACTGCCAGAAATAAAAATTCTCATTTAGATTCTTAATTACCTGCCTTCAGGTATGCTCATGGATCATCAGAGGCTAAGGCAAATCTGCAGTGATTGTGTAATAATTTTGGACTGGCAATACATTAAACAAATGTATTCAGCCACAGAGGTTTACTGAACCAGTTACCCTGGGGACAGCTCCCCAGGCTGCCACACATGTCTGTAACCTCAAAGGTACTTGAATTGTTGCAGATCTATGGACAAGAACAGATATGTGCCTGCACAAGAATTTAGTCAGGGGCAGGCTCTAGTCATGATGCTTGAATGAAGAAGTGCTTTGTAGGTTTTGTTCTGTTAGTGCAGAAGAAGGGCTTTTTTGTAACTAGCACATCACCGTGTTCAATTATATCAACTCACTAACTAGTTATGTGCATTCATAGGTCTGCTGATAGGTAGGTAAAATTCTTCACTGCTGTCCCTCAAGGGAAAGCTATTTAATCAGCCTGTCATTTGGGAGACAAATCCTGCTAATTTTGTCCATGCTGATAGCCTCCTTATCTTTAATGGGACAATTTCTGTTGATAATAACCTGGAAGGGTTTGTTTTTTTTTCACCAAGAGAAAGATTGCAGCAGCTATTTAGACCTTATCCCATTCAGTTAGCTATAGTAGTACAGTACATTACAGTGTCTCTTTCATTTTACTGACAAACTTCTGTTTTGATATATTTAATTTATGTGGTAATTCTAGTAATTAATTTCCAGCAATCCAGCAAAACTTGTTGAATAAAGAGGGTCTTAAATCTATCTCTGCAAGCTAGCTGGTAGTGCCAGTCACCTGGCAACAAGAACAAATAGTGTGAGAGAAAGCCCTGCACCAGTAGTAGTGGAAGCTGAAGAAGGGTCCTTTTTAGAGACAAGTGAATTCTCTTTTTGTTTTTCCTAAGAAGCAGTCAGATTTGGTGCATGATGTTGGATGAAGGGTTTATGTATATTTTATGTCTTCTCAGATTTGGCAAAAAACTTAATTGAGATATTGAGATACTGGTTTGGGGTTTTTTTGCTTTATCAAAACAGAGATTTTTATTTTTTTTGGGGGTGGACTTATTAGCCAGTACAACTCTGCTTCTACACTACTGTGGTTTGTGCTGGGTCAAATAAGAGTATCTGAAAAGTAAGAGGCTGGGGTGCAAGTTTGCTTTGTTGAGAAATTAAACGAAGCTACAGTGAGGTGGGTTACTCTATTTTCCTTGTGTCTTACATGCCCTGCAAGTGCTAAGTTATATGGGATAAACAGTGAAGAAGATGTTGCTGTTTCATAATTGCTGTATGGGCCTTCATGAAACTGTAGTAGGCTGCACAGGATTTTTTGCACTGATTTAGTGAAGTACCTTTTAAAACAAGACAGCTGATTAAACCACGTCAGCTCAAGTGAGAGTGCATAATGAGGGTGCAAGGTTTAGGATGTACTATTAGATGGCGATTAAATATAATCCAGCCTTGTAGCCCAACTGGGAGTGAGGCAGCAGAGAGGAAATAATTTCCTCCCAGTCCCTACAGAAAGTCGGCATGCAGTGTGCCGAGACGGCTACCCGTCATGCCGAACAGCACTGTCTGCTTTTGCTCTGACTCAGCGGTAAGATAACTACATGATATCTGATTGAATCGTTGTCGGGGAGGGCAAGCTTAGTTTGGTATGGAAGAGGAGCAGAGTGAGGTTGCGTGTTGTGCAATGACTATAGGTACACTTATCTATTCATCTGTTGCCTTTTTTAAAACTCTCTAGGTCTGGAATTAGTGTACTGGGGAGCTGTTTATGATGAGGCTTCCTGACCTTGCTGCAATACAGTAATTGTATAGAATAATATTTTACTTGCAAATGCTTCCCCATTGAATCGCTTGGCTAAATTCAAATTAAGCCACTGTTCAATGTGAATGAGGATGACAGAATTTAACCATCAGAGAATAAAAAAATCTGCCACAATTTAAATTGTACTCCCTACAGCTTTCCCGGTTTTCTGCAGGAAAATGAGCTTCCCTTGTTGCCAAGAATAGCTCTCTCCGAGATATTCCAGCTGAAGCACGTAATGTATGAGTCAGCCTGAGTTTGCCTCTGAACCAAAAGGTTCATTAAAGTCTACAAAGTAGTACTGAGTTTCAAACAAAACCCAAGTAATGAAATGGGGCAAAACTCTTCAGTTTTGATTAGTTCTACTTTGAATTTTGGGTGTATCTTTAGAGCTTTGGATATAGGAAACCAGGCAAAGACAAAGGTTACCAGATGAATATGAATCCGTTTTTAATAAGCTTCCCTTAGAGAAGTAATCTTAAAGAAACGTCACCTAATTTAAAAATTTATCCAAAGGCCATTGGAGTTGATTGGAGGTTTTTCCATTGACTTTAGCGGGCTGAAGTGTCTGAGTGTCACAGTGTAATCTGAAAATATGTTTCAGTGAAGCAAGCCATGTTTGCTAACACATGCCAAGTAGCTTTTTACCATGTTAATATAATGAAATATTCAATTTGAACAATAGTTTAGTTTAATTGAGCAGTTATCTGATAATCTGCACATGCTTAATGGGGTAAATGTGTGAGGCAGGTGCAAAGAAAAACCTTCAGTAAATTAAACTAATACAACATTCAATGAACTAATGAGGTGCTGTGGGAGTTGCATTTCAATTTAAAAAATCTATGAGGATATAAGCAACTTATGAAAGTTGTTAGTTTTGCCTGCTTTCAGTGGAAGGGAGAATCAGTCAAAGGCTCCTTAAACACATGACTGAGTTGGAAATGAAAGCTGAAAATATGTTTTAATGAAGATACAACAGTTTCTCTTCCAACTGCATTTGGCAGTCCTACTTCTTAACAACCTGCCTGGCCTCACGTTCTACATAGAGCGACTTGGATTTTCTCATAACGCTTTATGAAAGGGCCACCTGTAGAGAATGACCAACATACGTCTCAATTCCTACAGGCACAGTAGAGACTAGCTGTATGTCTGAGAAAACCATTAGGTTTATAGACTTTAAGAATGAATAACTCCTGATATGCTTGCAATAAGCTAAGGGGATTGATCTTTAATGGTTTTCCAGATATGTTGAGAGTTATTCAGCAATTTGAAACTCCAGAGGGTGCAGCTGAAGCGGCCAAGAACAGATTTGATTGTCAGCTTTGCAGAGGTCCAATGAGGATATAGGTCATTTGTGAGAGCAGCGTGTTACAAATGGGCTATTTGAAGAGAAGCAAAGCAATAGGGAGAAGATGTACCAAAGGGAGTGCCATCGGCAGGACTTCTGTGAGCCTGAACCAAAGTTTTTTGAAGTTTTTGAGACTCTCTGCTGTTCATTTAATGAACATTAAACCAGGTGTCATGTCTTTTTCATGATGGTCTAACAATGCTTTAATGAATTGTAATTGCACTTCTTGAATTGCGATTACGATAACATTAACTTATCACCAGTGTCTGTCTCTTTCCGCGTCTTTCACAGGAACAACCAAGGTGAGGCAGAATTTCTCTTGGGTTTTCTGTTCTCCTTATTTTGTAAACTGCGGGAAAATTCTCGTTTGATTAAGATTTTTGACGTGTTGTTATATGTGCTAAAAAGCATAGAGAGCAAAAGGATCCTGATTCAGCCTAGAGTTCTAAAAAACAGTAAACAGAATTAACAAAATTAGCAACGATATACTCCCTTCACATACGGAATGCCTTCCTGAGAGAGAGGGATGGCCTAGTAGTATCTTAGAACTCAGATTACAGATTTTGATTGCTCTGGTGTTTTGCTAGGGAACAGATCCCCAAATAGTAGTAAAATGATATTCCTGTCAGGTCTCATTATCTTGGTATGCCTCCAGATGGGAAACCTGTACATTTTGATTACAAGTCTGGCCCCAAAATAAAGTAGAATTAATCTTTAACAGGCAATCAAACAAGGGGCTTTCCACAAAAAAAGTTACAAATAGTCTTCTAAATCTTCAAAATGATAGGGGCATCATTCTTTACTAGAGTAATTACCAATCACGGCATTAATGAGCTTGGAATTTGCTGTTATTTTGTTAAGCTGAATGCTTATACATGTCAATAGATGTAGGATTATTCTTGACAGGTGGACCTGTAATTTGGCATATCTCCTTTCTTTTTCTCGTTTTAAAAATAATGCTTTATACCAGGAGGAAGTTGTCAGCCTCAATGTGTCAAAATATTTGGAAAGTTGCCCAGAACACGAGTTAACCCTACACCATACAACATTAGTATTAATGTAAATTACGTTAGTTGCTCTATAAATTACACAGTGGTTGTATTTCCCGTATCTCTACTGGTTTTTCCCAAGGAGTATGTCAACATGAAGATTGTGTTTTGATGATACAGTAGACAAGCTATACAGAGATACGCAAAAGTGGTGCCTTTGAGGAGGATCAGGCTGCAAATGGTTCCCATCCCATGTTCTGCATAAGCCTGTCTTCAAACCAACTGAAAATAAAGGCAAAACTTCTGCTGACTTTGGTGGCCATTGAATCCATATAACTTTCTGAAAATAGCTCAAACCCCTACTTTTTCTGAAATCCATGGCAAAACTCCCGAAGTCTTCATTATGGCTGTTGTTTTAGATTCTGTTTTGGAAGTTTTTTTCACATTGCATATAGATATAAATTCAAGAATGAATGAGAAATTCATGCAACCATCAACATCTCACGGCATTTGCTGTTCTGTTTAAAGATTCAGTGTTGCATTACATTGTAGTCTTTTGTTATTTTTACAAGTGCAGCTATTTCTCTCAGCAATTTTTTTAATGTCAGATGGGGTTTTGCATTGTTATGCTTAGAATCAACATTTAGTCTTTCTTAATATGTTGCCTGACAAAAATAGAGTTTAAAATATCCATCAGTTTGGGCATTGTCATTGTGGCAAAGTATTTTAGAGATACCTGCAAGTAGTCTATGAAAATAGGTATTTAAGAAGAAGCATAATTCACTTTGATGAAGTGCTTATTTTAAAGCAAAGACGTTATCTGTATTGCAACCTTGTATGCTTTGGAGTTTTGCATAATTTCTAGCAATCTCAGTGTCTGAATTCTCCTCCATTATGTATTCTGCTGGTTAATTTATGAAGTGTGAGGAATAAAGCTGGTTAAAAATAAATTTACTTTGGTGATACTTAATCTTTTTCCACAATACGTGCTGTAATTAACATATTAATCTGTAACAAATGCTAAAAGTTTCTTCCTAATCGCTTTGCCATACGTTTCATTTGACATTTCAGTTATATTTCACCGGCTTGCCCTATGAGCTTAAAGCGATAAAAAAATTCAATGAAATTGGACATATTCATACTAAGAATCTGATTTTTGTGTAAGATTAATTTGATTTTTGTGAAAAGACTCCATAGCTGGGAAGAATGTGACTTACATGAACAAAAATATCATTTGCTAAATGCCAAGAAGAGGGAATAGAATAAGAACTTGGAAATGATTATGTAACATTTTAGATACACTCTGAGCTATCTCAGTATAAGTTAAGTGAAAAGCATTACAGAGTCACATTAAGTTGCATCTTTATGGGGAATATAAAGCTTACAAATCACAAAACCTGCTACATGCTGGAAATGAATGTATAAATATGCTGGCATCATACTGTGCTGTGGGTCAAATTCCTCTCAGCACAGCAGCTCTACTCAGTTTAACTTTGGGAATAGTTTGAAGAACTTTAACAAGATTGAGTGAGTGATTTGTTTTGTTACAATGACAGCAATATTTGGGGATTTTAGTTTTGCCTTTCAGTGTTGGGAATTAAATGCAGGAGTACTGAGCTTAATCTGTAAGAGTTATAGAGGCAAGGTGATTACAAAAATGCCTCATTTAGTTTCATCAGTGTTGTGTTGTATCAGCTCTTCTCTCTAACAGCTGAGAGCGCTTTTGGTAGACAAATTATTATAGTTATTTTATTGTTTGTATCGGAGTAGCAACTTAATGTGTTAGTCCTGGGCAGTGTTCCACAGTGGTAGAGACAGCAACATAAGATCATGAGTTGGGCCCTGCCTCAAGTAGCTTATAATCCACTGTAAAACAACAGTAGGAAACCTTATGATAAGAGTATTGAGGTGGTACTTACAGCATAACACTCAACATGGTATACCTAACTAAGCAAACTAATTAATCTATTTATTAATTTTGAATCAATTCCCCCAAAGCCTCTGTAACAGATGTTCCAATTATCACAGAAGGAAAAACCTTTTTTCCTGGGATTACTGGAGAAGTATTTCATTAAATAGGAGCAACTGAGGGCTAAGGTGCCAAATTCTCCATTAGTGCTCCTGCAGGAAAGAAAGTCCAAAACTCCAGATTCTCAAAATTACTGTTCATCTGTGATTGCATCCTGGCAGCCAGCAATTACGTTTTCATCAGTAAATGTTCCATAAGTAAAAGTTGTGATCCTGGGCTGGAGGACTAGGGGTATGTAGGAAAAGATCAAGGTTCCAGATCCTGTCAGAGCATCGACCTGAGAAGTGAAAATTACATCACAATATGAATTTGTTCTGTTTGTGGTCCCCTCTGTCATCCTTTCCTGAATTTCTCCTGCCTACTCAACTTCTCCTCATGTTGTATTAGTGTGTTTGAAGTTTCCTTGCAATATTAAGCTGTTTGCATTTGTCTTTTTAACAGATTTGATAAACTTTGGAGTATTTGTCTATTTTATTAGCTCACTGATAACCCTTTTTTCCAAAGTGCTTATTAGTTACCTGTCTAATGTTGCGTCAGTTTTACAGTTTATGCCCAGACAAGCCCTCTATGGCCCACTGAACACATGACTGCTCTTGGAGCAGGTTTATTCAGCTAATGCCCTTCCTGCTTACAGTAACTGAATGCTGGGTGGGAAAATGCACATGGGCTGTCGGTGGCCCACCAGAGGAATTTGGTACTCTATGTGTTCCCCTAAAGCACCCTTCCCTGAGGAGCTCTACTTGAGGGCACCTGGTGAAGATTGGCCTGGTGAAGGCAGCACCTGGATGCCAGACAGTGGCATGTCCAGGTCCACATCAAGCAGTATCTGCAGCATAAACCCTTCAACAACAGCTTCAATAATCTATGCTGCTGTGTAGGAATTATTGATCAGAAGCCTTACTAAATTTAAGATGTATGACATCTATTGCTCTATCCATTAGGCAAGTTACCTTGCCAGAGATGGAAACCAAGCAAGTTTGACGTGATAAATTCTTGAAAAATGTCAGCCATTTCTTGTCACTTATTTATTCCCCAGGCACTGACAAATTAATTCTCTTATAATTTGTTCTAGTATTTTTCTGGGCACTGAAGTTAAACTAGTTTGCCTTCAGTTGTCTGTATCTTCCTTTTCACCGCTTTGTGAAGTTAGGTATGATATTTGCCCTTCTTATTCCTCTGGGGCCTCCCCTCTTCTTTGAAAGCAAGGCTGTGTATGGGAAGTCAGTTAATCATCCCAGTCTGGCTTAGAGTTACTGCTGTGGCATGACTGTCATTTGATTCAGCACTTCTCTGATATTAGCATTTGAGAGCATACGGAAGAAACTGCTTGCTCTCTTTTCCTAGTTAGTATTCAAGGAATGACTGGAGCAGAATAGACAGAGATGTCCAGGCTTAACAGGATTATAATTAAAAGAGAACAAAGAAACTGAGAACAAAGGTGAAAAATAAAAGGGAGGGGTGAGAAAGAAAAAAAGACCTAAAGTGTCAAAGAGTAATAAGAAGTGGATCTCTTGATTTAAATCACTGATATGTTTTTAGGTCATTTTTAGCTTAAAGTCTTACTGTGTCTCCCCCTTTTTTGTCTTAAACAGAAAAAGGAAGTTTCACTTCATGAAGTTGCTAAAAAATACTAAGATTGGGATTTCCTTCTGCCAAGACATCAAGGTATGTTGCGTATGCCTGTAAATATGTGTATTTTATCAATAGATAAATAAGTATATATGCACGCTCACAAAAATTGATAGTTGCTTGTGATAGTGCTAAGCCTCCAACCTGTGTAGAAATAGATTTTACTTGGGATACTGACTGTAGCTCATGGCAGTGACTGCACATGAGATTGCAGCGTTCCTGAATTGCAGTTTAGTTGCTGAAAGAAAAATTCATTACAGCTTAGCACTGGACAGCTGGTACAACCCTTCTTTGGCAGTATGTTGTTACAAATCTCCTCTAATATTCTGGTTGGAAGATGGCTGCCAATGTACTCGGCATCAGACCAGAGACCAGAAAAAGCTAGAGTTTTTAAATCCTCATCTCTTATGTAATGTAACACTCTGTGATAAGCGTTTTGGCTCTCTGTGAGGAGAAGAAAATTATTCTGTAACTGGTGTATTTGTAACCCAAATACATTCTAGTGAATTCACCACTGAAATTCTGCTTTGTTCTTACACTGAGAACACTAAACTGCTAATTTGGATGGGTTTTGTTTAATTTTTCTTTTTTGTTTAATGACCCATTTTCTAGACAAGGTGAAGTAAATAGCTGCTTTCTGTTTTCCAACCTGTTTCATGCAGGTGCAATAGACAGACTCATTCTTCTAAAACATAGCTGTTGGGTTTTTTTCTTAATAGTTGTTAAGAATTGTAGGACCTTTGCTCTTCTTTTTTTCACTTACAGTACACTGCATTTATCAGTTGAACACCACTTATTCACTACGGTTTAGAGGGAATATGCTGTATATCTTCAAAAATCCCTATTAAAAAATAAGAGGTTAACCTTCAAAAGGATTCTGGAAGAGGAGAGTAATGTATATAAATTGTCCATTCCTTCTCTCACCTGTGGTCTCCTATTGATTTTTGCTTGAGTGCAGAAGGGGTTAATTTAGTTATGCCAAGTGTTTCTGTTCTTCTACTTAATGACATCACATAGAGTTTTACTGTAAGCAGAGTAGAGGACCATCTAAGAGTATCCTCCCAGGTTCACTTTTGAAATATGCATCATACATCTTCTAACAGGAGATGCTCAAACAGCTTTGGAGACTCGCATTGCCTGAACTCTGCTCTTGCATTTGCATGATGCTTCTGGCTTATTTTCAGAGACATTTTTATCATGCTAATAACATGCCCTTTTGTGGTTGGCAGGGATGAACCCCTCTGAAAGATCAGGAGTTGTTTTGGTGAGTTTTTAGGAAAGATGGCTGATCTGAGATGAGCACAGGAATGAAAGATGTCATGCCAAAAGCCTATGCTTTTAGGAATCAGTTATCTGGTGGGTGGAGCAGGGCACCAGGCAGAGTTGAATGCAGGTCACAAGTCATAGAAATGAAGCCTCAAACAGTAGCCTCCCACTGGGGATTTGTGCTAGAGTTTGTAAGAAGGGCTGCTCCTTTCTAGGTAGAGCAGGGCTGTAAAGTAAAAATGCAAGGGTGGATGTGTGTCACCTGGCCACACAAAAGGGAGAGGCTGAAGGTGCTGCTGGGCTGAGCCAGAGGAGAATGATGTCTTGTCCAAGCTGTGCTCTGTCTGCACAGCTGTGCAGTGAGTGGCGCTTCGCCAGCGGTGGGGACCTGCTGTCCAGGAAGGGTGAAGTTTTGTGGCCTAAGCAGTGTGTTTGCTTGAGTTCCCTCTGCTTCTTGGGGTCCCAGAAAGAGCAATTGTTTTCCATTCAACTTTCCTGAACCATTTGCACTTCTGTGTACTCCTGTCACACATCTTTTATTACTAAACTGGAAAGCCCTACCTTATTTAACCAGTGTCAGTACAAAACAAGGCAGGGAACCAACCTGCAAATCAGAAAGGAGAAGATAAAGGATTGATGACAGAATGTCACACTATGGGCACAGATATGAATTATGTGATTATGGCTGTAATGACAAAAATGCCTGAAGGAATGAGGTCTGGTTATTAAATAATTGGGTAGTGCCAAGGGTTTTCACATAGCTGGAGCAACTTGTACCCTTGGGGTAAGTGCTATAGTGTCTCCTGGGTGGAGACAGAATATGGATAAAAATTCTAATGTGATCTGGTTCACAAAAAAAAAGATGAAACTTGCACATTACACAGAAATATAGTAAAAACTGGGTGTCATTGAAGGTACAGAGAAAAGGAATATCATTATGTAACTCCTGGGAGGAGAAAAACAAAACCCCATTATGGTATTGGATGTGTTCAACAGCTGCTAAAATATATACCAGATGATCAGAGATGAGTGTATTATAGTACTGCATATACTTTCAGATGCTGGTTACAGACTAGAGACTTTATGAAAAGGCTGCTCTATTATCAACAAAAAGAAGCTATAATAAAATAGGCCAGAGAACTGAGTGGATAAGCTTTTAAGGAAATGAGGTGCAAATTTCTCAGCATATCTGTGTAATGAGTTTGGAATGAGGGGAGAATAAAATAAAGTAACCGAAATCTGGAGCAGGGGGAGGATTTGCCAGGATCAAGGCATGGTCTGCCCTTTTACATGGTTACACTCCGCACAGTACCTGTGTCACTAGGCAACATTATCATGGGGCTTCGGGCAAGTTAATTCTCATCACCCTCTTAATTCGCATCTCAAAGACATTGCAGAAAGCCTTCAGGCTATTTGTGAGAACATTTTTACTTTATTAGGAACTTGAACCAGGGGTGGGAGAATTCTCTGAAGTAGCGAATCTCAATATGAGGAATGAGGATGCTCCACAGGGATTGCTAAAAGGCAACTCTGAAGTGGAATCAACAGTTTTAAAAAACCCACCCATCTATCTAACAATACCAAATGGAAGGATGCTGGACAAATGAAAAGCCAACATGTCACTGTAAAAATCTGAGTTCTGAAGGCAGAGGAGGATGAAATCAAAATAATTTTGCAGGTGATGGAGCATACACGTGTGGTCTTTGAAGGATGTTTTTTAACACTGAGTAATGTAAACATATTTCTTTGTTATCTCTTCGATGCATCTGGAAAGCATACACGTGGAACTCAACAATTTGTCACGTGTATATTTATGTTGAAGTAGGCCACAGATTTGTAGGTTACTTAATGTAACAGAAGAAAGCGAAAATGTAGCTCGTGCGGGATTTTATAACAGAGAATTACATCAACAAAGAGTATAGTTACTAGTAGAAAATAGGAAGTGTGTGGCATTTATAGGTGAAGACAGGTAAGTATCCAAAGAAATTTGAAAAAATACTGAGGTGAAGATTGTAATATCTAATATATTTTTCTTAGAGAAAGCTCTTAAATGTGAAAAAACTGATGTCTTTGGGGCAAATTCATACCTAAAATAAATTACTATACCTCCAATGTTTCAGAATAACTATGACATCCTATATCAGCTAAAGAATCTGTCTAAAATTGTACTGAAAGTAGCATCTGAAAAGAAAAATAAGACATCCTGGAATTCAAACACACTCAAATCAAAGAAGTGATATGATCAAATATTTTAAAATTTAAGCTTGCTGCCAAAGTATAGCTCATTAAAACAGTGATTAAAAAACTGTTTTGTAGACACTGTTGTAGGATCTGAAATTGATTGGATTTCGGATTTCCTAATTTTGCAAAATTTTTGTTACCTATTATCACTTAAGGCAAACACTATTATTAAATTGCATTAAAACTTAAAAAACCCACCTTAGTTACCCATTTTTCCCAGAAAAATGGAATTATAATCAATGTTATCAGTGAGTGAAAAAATACACATGTACTCATGCATAAGCCCCAGTGTCACTGTACTATATTCTGCAATGTTAGAAATCTGGAAAAAGTTTCTGGCAGTATTGCAAAACTATCAAAGATGTTGTCATTTTCACAAAACATTCAGTATTCAAGGAAAAGCCGTTTATCATAGAAAACACATTGTATAACAAAGTTACAATCTCTAATTAATACAGGAGATTTTCACTGTGCATTGAATCCCAAATTTGGAATTATCAGAGAGAAAGGTAATTAAGGATAAAGCTGCTGGAGATAAGTAACTCTTCAGCCATCTTCTGGGTGACATATGAAAGCGTCTAAACACTACTGTGAGCAATTAATCTTCTATAACTCACACAATATGCAGATTAAGAACAGATCTAATACTAAGCTACACAACACATGCTGAAGTTTTGAATCTGTACATATAGTCAGAGTCACATTTCTCATCTTGTCTTAGTGGGTCTTCTATAAAAGGTTAGTTCTGGAGACAAGAAAAATAATATATGCTGTTAAATTGTTTATTAGCACAAGAACTTCACATAGTGGAAGAAATGATTGTTTATTGAAACAAGACCTTCAAGGGACTCTTTAATTATAAAACAGCTTGATATTTTAAAGAAAATGACACAGACAACAGAAAGAACAATTTACTGTGGGTAGCAGGTTGAGTATAGCTTGGGGCCTGTTAATCAGTCATGCATAACAAGTATCCTATAAAGAAACTGGAATAAACATACAGAAAATGCTGCTTCTGTGAGAGGATTCAAGGAAACAGTGCTGGGTTTTAAAATGTACTTAAGAGTTGCATCGTATTACATTAAGAAGAGTAAAAGCAGTATCCATCTGACAAAAATAGATTAATAAAATGAAGACATTGGTTCTCCAGCTTTGGAACACTCTGATAGCAAAATAATTGCAAGTTCTGTCAAAACTGGAGCATGTTAGCTACATACCATCACCAGCTGCAGGCGTTGGTATTGAGACACCAAACAAGGCTTTGAAGAAGATGGTTGTTTTTTTTTTTTGCTGGGCATCTCCAGTTTCAAAGCAGAGAGATAGGAACAGAGAATTTTGCCTTGAAGTTTTCGAGAAAGGAAACACAGACCATAGCTGTTATCTTTTAAAAAGCATACATCTGTAAATATGCGTAAATGCTTAATAATGGAAAGAGGATATTTTCCCATCAAAATTGCACACAGTGATGTAATAAAAAGAAACATAGAGGGGGGCAGAATTTTCCGTGTGTGAGCTATTGAATTATCTAAGCTGCTGTCAGTGCAGGGCCCAACAAGGTTATTCTGGGGTCAGCCCTGCAGAAGCACGAGGTAACCCTTTGCTACTTTTGGGAGACACCAGAAAAGCTTTGCAGAGCATTATTCTGAAAAATCAAAGTCTTTTGAAAAGCGTTGTCTGTCTGGTAGTCTTGCCCAAACACAAGACATTGGGCTACTCTTTGACAAAAGCACAGTAAAATTTATTGGCTTTTTGTTAGTGGTGGTTTGTTTGTTTGTTTGTTTGATTGATTGTTTGTTTTTAAGTGAGGTAACTGGCATGAGGGCTCTCAAGATATTCAAGGAATTCAAGAGCTTACAAATATTTCGGACGTTTTTCAATCTAGATTTACGGCATTGATGTTGGTTTGTTTCATCCCTTGTAGCTTGGCTATGATTATTTTGGTACCTGGTATGTAATTGTGTTTGGCTGTGATAACGCTTAGGTTTTCCGGCCCTTTTATCTTCCCACTGGCTGAGTGGCAGGGCAGCCGTTATTTACAGCAGCAGAATTGTTGTCTGGTTCACTTGTGATTCCCAGTTAGGCAGATAATATTCTGATTAGTATCATTAAGGGTATAGCGTTTGGTTGCCAACATTAACACAAGAGGTTAGGTGGTGCGTTGAAGTCTCTCCACTAAGTGTATAGACAACACTAATGAGATTTCCCATGTTGCAGCAGGTGGTAACGGATCCAGAGAGCAATGATCTAATGTTTTGCAGTGGTAGGATGTATTTCTTCTGGAAATGATTTTGCCGTAGCCATCAATAAGCTGGGCAGCTAGTCTAATATAGTCAACAGTAAGAAACTGGCCCCTCAAAGGGCAGTTTGTCCTATCCTAAAATAAATTAGATGCAGTGACTCACACTGACTGCAAAGGAAGGCTAGATAATTAGCTTAGATTCAATTCTTGGTTTTCAGTTGTCTGAAGTTAAGCTGGGCTGAATGCCTCTTAGATACTTTTCTGAAAGGGAAGAGAGGCATAGAAAAGCTTCTAACAACAGCTCTCTGTTGATTATCCACATTCACTGGAAAACAGTGCTAACATGTTGAGCAAGTTGTGAGATTCTGTGGCTCAAGTGTTTAAATGCTGGCAGGTAAATGCTGAAAATACCATTTCTGCCTGCAATTACACATCCTTCAGTAAATCAAAACAGAGTAATGCACACATCAACACGTGTAAAATGTGTAACTGCAGGGGATAGTAGCATGCATAGCAAGTTACATGGCTAAACGTAGAAATAAGTGAATCTTCCTCTCGGTCCCTCCAGATACAATGGTTGGTCATTTTTCAAGGCCTTACAGAATTTTGGAGGTAGAGACCAGGCTGCTTGCAGCGCTGCTCGCCCTCTGGCAGGCTAGAATTTTAGCCACTCTGTTTGCAGCATCTCCAAATTAGATGCATTTTACCTCATTAATCACTGCTAGGAAATACCACATTTTATTCACCCTGAACCCAGAGTCTGATCCCCATCATTAACTGCCATCTGCTGCTTTGTGATAAAGTTATCCTCAGGCTTCCTCTATCTGAGTCAGGTAAGAATGTCAAAATGGCATTATGGTAATTGGAAAGACTGTTTTGTCATTAGCAAGCTTAGAATAAGAGACTGTACGTAAAATTAGGCGGGTTAGTCTGTTTGCAATCTGCAGGTTGGTTTTGTTAGTCAGAGACTCTAGTGACACACACCCCTGACTTCCAGTCTTTTGCAGACCCATTGCTGAGGCCAAACCCATGTACAGGACTGCCTGGGAAGGTGATGCTAGGCCTTGTAGTCTGAGATCTGGACAGACAAAATGAAACAAAGAGGCTGTTAGCACCATGCTGTGTATCCTTGTAGCCTATTATATATGGTGTTATCATTGGTAGTGACAGACTGTGTGCCACATTGCTTCATTTTAGCCCAGGGAATTTTCTTGACTCCTCTTGCTTGCCTTAGCTGCAGAGCAGTTGGGTAGTTAAAGTCTAGTAACGAAAATAAAAGGTTACGTGGTTATTGCTTAATGATGGGTCTTGTTCACTAACCTTCATCCGTGCAGTTATTTGGAATTGTTTCATTGAATTGTGTGATCTAATGCCTAAGTACAGCATCTCTAGTAAGGCTGAGTGATACATACATGGCAAAAACCTAGCAAATAACCTCCACTGAGCAAAAAATGTAGTATAACATGAAACTGCTGATCGTCAGGAGAGAAAAACATTGACAGACAACAAAATCAAAACTACCATAAGCTAACCCCAAAGCAGCACCTTCAATACTGATCTCCTGGCAGAAGTGTGGGATGCTAACACTGCACCTCAACCCCAAACTCTTCCCTGAGGCATGCATGGCTAGCAGCACCAGGAAACTGTGGGTGGTGACCCCTGAGGGGGCAGAAACCTCCAATAACAGGGATGGATATTATGTAGCATACTCTATATATTACAGTTTTAATTGCATTATTAATTCTTTCTCCTTCCTCTTTTAACCAAAGAACTTGTATTGTTGTGCAGGTGGCATTTTAACTGGACTAGTAATGTCTTTTGCTTGATTTTAATTGGAGTAGCAATAAATTCTTGCATCCTCGTATGAGGTGGTTTTCCTTTTTGCCATGGCAAGTTTTTGAATATAACAACTAGAAGGGCCTTCCTGAGTCCTTCTTTGAGTCCCAAGTCCTTCATTTCCTTTTTGTGTACCCTTGTGGCCAAGAAGACCAATGGTCTCCTGGGGTGCATTAAAAAGTGTGGCTAGCAGGTTGAGAGGGTTTATCCTCCCCCTCTACTCTGCCCTGTTGAAGCTAGATCTGGAGTACTGTGTCCAGTTCTGGGCTCCCCAGTCCAAGAAAGACAAGGAACTACTGGGGAGAGTCCAGCGGAGAGCTATGAAGATGATCAGGAGACTGGAGCACCTCTCTTATGAGGAAAGGCTGAGAGACCTGGGTCTGTTGAGCCTGGAGAACAGAAGACTGAGAGGGGATCCCATCAATGCTTATAAATATCTAAAGGACGGGTGTCAAGAAGATGAGACCAGACTCTTCTCAGTGGTGCCCAGCGACAGGACACGGGCAATGGGCACAAACTGGAACACAGGAAATTCTATCTGAACATAAGAAAAAACTTATTTACTTTGAGGGTGACAGAACACTGGAAGAGGCTGCCCAGAGAGGCTGTGGTCTCTCCTTCTCTGGAGATATTCAAAACTCACCTGTATGCATTCCTGTCTTACCAGCTCTGGGTGAACCTGCTTTGGCAGGGTGGTTGGACTAGATGATCTCTAGAGGTCCCTTCCAACCCTGACTGTTCTGTGATTCTGTAATGTCTCCTGCTACTGCAAGCACGTTCCAACTCTTTTTAAAAAGCTTGTACAATCTGATCTAGAAGTAGTTAAGGTTTATGAGGCTTTTCTGAGCACCTCAGTAAACAGGTTTTATTTTGGCGTTTTTTAAATGTTCATTTGTAACCATGAGCTGTCTTCTCATAGGAGTGGGATAGAGCTTGTCCCTGAAAGGCCTGAATATGTCCACTGAGCATCTGAGGTCTCTCCTCAATTGTCTGAAGTTAGACACCAACATATGTGGCAGGATCAGGACCCTGGGGAAGGTAAGTGAACATGTGTAGTGAGTCTACCCAGTGCTTTGAGGGTTTAGCATCAATGCTCTCCTGCAGCTATACCTCCTGAGAGTTAATGAAGATTAGATCTCATCTAGATATATAGCTCCAACACACCGAAACTTCCTTAATAAATTTTAGGATAGACTTTAGTGCGGAATTACAGTGTAGGTCTCCAGCCATTAAAAAATGAATTATTGTTACTGATGTAACTCAGCAGCAGAGCACCCAGACAGCAATGGCCTGAGCTAATTCCCCCAAAGATTAGTCTCTGTTTCTGGAAGATAAGTGCTCTAGCCTTGTTTCCTTATGTTGGATTTTTATATAGTACCTTGTGTAGCACTGCACCATTTTCGTTTGCATGTACTGTACAGGACTGTATCGACAATATCAGAGAAAGTATTATATCACACCTAATTTGGAAAGACTTGGTGAAGGTTATCTCTGCCTGAAGCAAAGATACTACTAGGCTGAATATAAAGCTGTTAGAATAATTTCTGATGAATAATGTATTAAACAATTTTACATCCCCTCCCCCTCTCCGTGTGCATGAATTGTTTGAAAGTTTTTTTTTTTAAGAAAAAAGGAACTATTTAATAATGAAACCAGAATACATACGTTAGTGACAGGTGGCAGATCCAGAGATAGACTTTAGTCTGGTTAGATGCTTTAAATACTCAAACTATTAGCTACTATTCTTTGCTGGTAAGTTTTGATTTGCAAGTGATTTATGAGTGACCTGTTACAGGCATCTGGCACTCCAGTTTCAAGTTAGTTTGACTGGATGCTCAATCACCTGTTGTCAAGGTGATTGTGATTTCAATCACATTTTTTCCTCCCAAAATGGCGAAAGGTGATTTGCAGGATCTCATGTTTTGTTCCCCCTACTTTTCAGCTTGAAGATGAAATTTAGTTTATACCAACAACCAGAAGTGCCCATTTCTCTGATAGCCATTTCCTTTTTATTATTTGTACTTCTTAAAGCTGACAGAAATAGAAACAAAATGGTGATGAGGTGAATTTTTTTCAGAATACATCCCTTTGTTTATGATGATCTTTGTAACGCTCAGCTACCTGTTTACGGGAAGATGAATATAAGAGGCTCAAAGAGAGAAAATGTCTATGGAGAGTATTTATTAAAGTCTTCAAGAATGTGCTTCATTTGCAGAAATTCAATGATATGTAGGAGTAGTCTGTAATATTCCTGTTTTCATGGTAAGTCTTGTCTTTGCTTTTTCATTATGCCATTTTACCATCAACCATGATGTGGTCACCTGAGGCTTTGGTGTCCTGGTGAGTGACAGCTGTGGACTGACTGTTCAGCCAGATCTCTTTCATGCTTAGGTACAGGCTGATCTGGGTGGCATTGAACCTGCAAAGCAACACGTTCCCTTTCCAGAATTCAGTTCTCTAGAAATGGTTTAGATTCTCTGAATTTCTTTTTGAGGAAGAAATAGTAGGAAAAAATAAAAAAGAGTGAGAGAGAGAGAAGAACTTTATCTGTGAAAAGGGAGAAGCTTATCTCTGCTCATGATTTTGTCAAGCTTGTTCAGATGTAACAACTTCATTGATACCAAGTTGCTGTAATTTTCTTAGAGGAAAAACAGGAAGGTAACTGCCTTCAAAGATGTAGGTAAATATATTTGCATGATATATTCCCATTCTAGTAGTCTCACCTGTGTTTCATTAGTGGCAGTTTCACAGCAGTCTTTCTTCCTCTATATTGTTCTCTTTTTTTTTTCTCTTTCTTAAAAAAGCAAATTTAAAATTGCTAATTGCACCTATCCTTGGATGTGTGTGGTGTATTTCATAAAGATGAGATAGATTCAATTAACATAATATGCAGACAAAGCTCATAATGTTTGAGCCCCACATACACAGGGGGTGCATGCTAAAAATTCTGGCATTTTTTTAATAAACAGAAAGGCATTTGTGCAGGGCTGATACCAAAAGAGAAGGACTTAATGCACAATTTAATTGAACATTTGCTCTTACCTTTACTCAGGGACATTTGACATGAACATTCTTACCATATTTGGCAGGAAGTCCCACTGATTTCACAGATGAAACCAGTTGCGTGTATCCAGAACTAGATGGTTTAGGGAGATAGTGGAAGATGATTGCATATTGTACAATCTCCCAGGCTCTCAGGGGCAATTAGAAATGCAAACCTGTTACCCTGGCAACTGCAAAATTTGACAGGACTTGAAATCTCTGATCTCTTTGGATAAGGCAGCAGCATTTTTAAATTTTCCTCATTCACCTTACTATAGTTGTGATGTTGAATTGCATCAGATAGCCTCTTCTCTCCTGAGAAGACCTCAAAAGATTATAGAGCTAATATATAACAGCAACTGCGCAGAATAGAGGTTCCAAAATTTCACTCTGTGGACCACTGGTGAACTGTCCAGTGCCAACTGGCTGCAAGATGGAGGTTCACTCCCTGTGTTTCCAGCTGTTAATATTTCACCAAAAGGCAGCTAAACACATTATATGTTCTCCTAATAGCTCCAGAGAAAAATAAAATCTAACTTCTAACTGCTAATACCAAACTTGTTCTCTCATAGGTTCTTTCTTCCCCATCCTCTATTTCGTTGTGGTCACATAGTCTCAGTTTTGTCGAATTTGGAGGCTCGGCTACACTCGACCTCAATAAAGTCACCTTTGCGTAGCTGCATCTTTTTGTTGTGAAATTGAAAGTGGGGGATTCTACGCTGGATGGAGCTGGATTCTCTCTGCAATTCAGCACTGCTGAGATTAATACCAAAGAACCCAGTTTAGTTCTGGTGTCTTTATTGTTTCTTTGGGTTTATGACAAGTTTAGAGACAGCAGGAAAAAGGGGCCCTAAAATGATTTTTAAAGACTGGATAGAAATAAAGGTGATAAGTAGCATGTAAAGATGACTGACAACAAATTCAGTTACCATGTAGAGATAATTAAGTGGGGTAAAAGCACAGCAGGTACAAAAAGGTGGTTTTGCTAACAAAAGAGATGACAAGAACTAACTGCTAGTTAAACACAGAGAAATTAGGAGTAAAATAAAAATTTTTAACCATAAGACAAACACTGCATAGGGAAGATCTAGATTCCCTGCCTTTTTGAACTGTTCAAGGAAAGACTGAATTTCCTTTTTTGGTTGACATTAGTTATTTGAGTCAATACAGGAGTGATATTACAGGGGTTTTCTCATAAAAAGATCTGACGATGAATTTATATTCAAAACCTTAGTATGAAAATGTACTTCACTCTTCCTCTGTTTAAAAAAAAAAAAAATTATTCCCAGTTAATACTCAACATCACCATAATATTTTTCTACAGCTGATTGGCCTACTTTAGAGTGTTTTGTATAAATTTATGAGGCTGAAATGGAAGAGTTCACTGAAAAAAATTGAAATGTTGAAGTTTTTTGCATATCCCTGGCCTTGAAAAGGGCCTGTCTTCTCTTTGCTTCCTTGAAGTGGCTCCTGTATTGGGAAGCAGTTTCTTAAACTTCAAGTAACTTCTGGGTATCCTGGGTGAGGTTTGAGAAATGTCAGAATCTTCCACCACCACTTAACTAGAGTCTATCTCAAATTGTTAGTCTTGGCTTACTCTCCAATAACTATTAATAACTCAGCCAGCCATAAAACTCATATTCTCCTAATTAGTGCTTTGGATTCTACTCAGCCTCTTTTCCTTTCAACTTTCAGCAGATTTGGCATTTGTGCCCGGCACTGGTTCATAGCCTTAGGAATAAATCCTTCCATGTAGGGAACTTCCCTATTGCCTAATTTTCTCCTCCTTATTGGGAAAGAATCACCTCCAAACTAAGGTTCTAATTACGTCATTGGTGCTGTGATACAGCTGCTGACTTCACTTACTCTTCTTAATAACTAGCACTAACTAATGACTTGGCTGCTATTAAGCTCTGGCTGATATTAAGTGGCAAACTCAGTGAAATGGCTCCACATGCCTGCAGCTATCTAAACCCCTGTAATCTTAAAACTAGATTATAATTTTATCTTCAGAAAGTTGTTTCATATAATGACATTTACTTTTCTTGCAGATGTCAGTGAAAGGGCTGAAGGATTTCATCCCAGCTGCATCATGGTTTTATTTACTCTTTAGAAAAAACTTAATCTAGTAGCTTTTTCCAGAAGCACTAATCTTGCTTGTATATAGATTCAGAAATGGAAAATTCTGTTTTAAGGTTTGGGTTTTTTTCCTTTTTTTATTTTTTTTTTCATTTCATTTGGGGTTCTGTGCTTGTGGTATGTCAGCTAATTAGTTTTTAGGCAAATTAATCTTCAAGTGACACTAGGAGGTGGGAAGTTAATTCTCACTCATTCCTTGTTTCTTTATGACTATCTAATTATTCATGAATGTTGTAGGGGTTATGTTCTAAAAAGGCAACTCAGCATGGGGTTAAGCAGTGCCCCAACAGAGGAAGAAGGCTAAAAAATTTACATATTTGACAGGCATACAGCTGCTTTGAGATTGTCATTCTCCAATTTTCATTTCTGTCCTGTTGGTATTGTAAATTATTAATCAAACAATGATTACCTGTGCAATCCTCTGAGCTTTGTTAATACGAACTAAGACACCTGTCATATGCTCAGGAGAAGTTATGATCTCAGAGCCAAATTTTCCCTTGCATTGTGCTTATGCAACTTGCTTATGAATCAAGGAGTTTGGCATGCAGGAAGCATAATTTTGCTGTGACAAAAGGAAGACTTGTGATACAGGTTGGGATAAGGCCTTTTAAGAACAGAGGAAGAAATGCTGGTTTGGGTGGGCATAAAGAGTCTGTGCAGTGTAGAAAAAAAGTGAAAAGAAAATCCTGCAGGCACCATGGTTTAAAGGACGAAACTGAAAGTGGACAAAAAAAAAATAAGGAAAGAATTTAAATAAAAGTCTCAGGAAGAGCAAGGAG
Organism: Anarhynchus alexandrinus; assembly: GCA_008711295.1. NCBI lineage: Eukaryota > Metazoa > Chordata > Aves > Charadriiformes > Charadriidae > Anarhynchus > Anarhynchus alexandrinus. Next base: position 5,256,965 of record VUYV01000007.1, on the reverse strand, counting down.
GTATAGAGATAGTTGTGGAAGAAATAAAGTAAATGAGGCAAAAAATTTGTAAAGTCTTGAAAGAGTACAATTGAATTCCAAGGGTGTCTAATACAGGAAGTAAACATTTGTGGAGAGAATAATCGATGTCATCAGATAACAAAAAAAAAAAAGGAAGGTAGGCTCAGCTGCAATGTCTGAAGGCTCTTTGGAAAGAAGGAAGATGAAGCCAGACAGGGAAGATTGGGAAAGGTTTGCATTATTTTATCTTTTTCCTTTGCAGTTGCTAGAGTTGTATTTGGTCTGCAAGGAGTAGAGGTGGTCAAGTGTGCTCAGAGACTAGCAGAAACAAGGACCCCAACAACTCGGGTTCAATATTTACAGTCAGAATGGGGAGGGGAGAAATGCCTCAATATAAAATAACCTTTTCCCCAAAGGTAAATATAAAATAACCTTACTAATTTGGGAAAAAAATGTGGGATGTATTTGTTTTCTTCGAACTTTTGCAGTGAAAATTTTGGCTTTTCTAAACCCAAAATGTATTGTTTTAATTTTGTTCCACTTCAGGCTTGGAGTTCTTCAAGACTGAAAGAGCAAACTGAAAAAATGTTTTTCCCCCTCTTCTTCCCTTTTGACCTTTTTGGAGAAGAAAAGGAAACTGTGCCCAGTGTTGAGACACCAAAGAGATGAGGTGTGTAAGAGAGAGACACCAAGGTTAGCAAAAGGGTTCTAAAACTCAAAAGCCAGCTTTTATCTGAATGCAAACCAGAACAGAGCAACGTTTGAAACAGAGAAAACTCAGCAAGACAGATTAAAATGACAGATCTCTCGCCTTTCTGCTGTTTTCTGGCAGGACCCTTGAGGTCTTTCTCAGTCTAACAAATTTCAGTGTATTTCTTGTTTGCATCAAGGACTTGAAGTCACTCTGGGACATGGGGCTTTCTTCTTTCCATCACTTCTAAAGCTTGACTTTGCATCTGCTCCCTACCAAGACCAACAGACTTGTGTTGCAGGTTTCTTGTTTTCTGCCTGGTTTTCCCACCTTGTACTCTAGAATCTGCTTTTCCTCATTGATTTCTGCACTTTCAGTTGCTTTACAAGAAGTAGCAACTCCTGTTCGTGCCAGAGGGCCTCACCTTGACCTGGCCAGGTAGATGTAAATACAGAGCCTTCTTCCCATCTGCCCCGCTGCAGCCTTTTTAGCAGGATATAGCACACAAACTACACAGATGCCATCCATCTGGAAACATTTCCCCTCCCAATACATGCTCCCTCCTACCTTCGCTTTTTACACAACTATAAAACAAATACTTGGGATATTTTGCTAAAAAAGAAAAAGGACCAAATTAATAAATTAATAAAACTTTCCATTATTGCAGGGTCAAAAAGCCACTGTTCATGAAAAGGTTTATACCCTGATTGTTTTGAAGCTGGTTTTAACTGTAAAGGTACTGAAAAACGGCCATGTACTGACCACTCTAAAGCAGATGGGTTTGCCCATCTGAGTTTCAGGTAAACAAATGATGAAGGCATTAGTAACATATTTGGCTGTTGGTTCAGAGAACAGAGAAGAAAATGGGATTTTCAGTGGTGACAGAAGAAAAGCTGAGGATCCAGATAGAGGAAGTAGTATTAACTAAAATAGGTGAAGAGGTAATTAGCCTTCAAACTTGTCAGTTTTTCTAAGAACTGTAGATAAGACTACAGAAACCAAACAATAAGTACTAGCTTTCTCTGTGTCATTTTATTTATGATCCATCTCAGGCAGAATTTATTTTTCAAATGGTGTGTATCCAGCCAATTTCACTACTTCCCCCTCCTCTTGTTAAAATCAAAGCAATATAGCTTTCTCAAAAAAAAAGAAAAAAGAAGCGTAATATCTTGATGGTTTCTTAAGAGATCTCTTCTCACAGTTATAGGTATGTTAGAAAGGAAATTGATGTATCTTCCTTTCTTCTTTGCATGTTCTTGGTACCACAAGCTGTGCACAGCATGCTTTCAATTAATTTAAACTAACTTTCCATCTGCTCCAACAAATGTAGGATTTGAGTGAAAGACAGTATGATGGAGTGACATGAAATACGCTAATAGCAAACACTAATGTGAAAGCCAGTCTTCTGTGGAAAATGTAATATCCATAGCACACTCTTTCTACTCCATATTAAAGGCTCACTTCAGTGAAAAATGATTATTGTTTTCAATATTTGCCTAATCAAGATGGGAAACGAAAGCTTTAGCGATGGAGATAGAGATTTACATTTTACAGAGCGTGGTAATGTGAAGAACAGGATGTATCAGATCGATTCCTTTTTAATTGCCACTTTCATCAAGCTTCATGTTATGGAATTATTTCTTTATGTTTCTACACTTAAAACAAAAGAACACAAATGCTGAATATGATTAGAACTTCGAAAGCTTTGGCTTTGTTATCAGTTTGATCAGAATACCGTGTATTTTGCAAATATTCTATTTTTCCCCGACAAATTAAAGTTCCAAGAAAGGTATTTAAATTAGAAAAGCCAAAGCCGCAGCAAAACAGCTACAATGGCTATATTCAAGTAATAACACAGACTAAATTATAGTAACTATGGACAACAAAAGCCTTTTGCTACTAAATGTATGCACTTTACAGATATTACTGTAGGCCTTTGTGTGTGGGTTTTGGTGGCGGTTTTTTTGTGCTCTGGGTTTTTTGTTTGTTTTTGGTTTTGGGGTTTTTTTGTAGGGTTTTTTTTTCTTCTTTTTTTCTTCAGTATAAAATAGGAACCTAACTGTGATTCTGCTTTCAAGCAATAAGTGTTTAAAGCCATGCAGTAATTAAATTCTACCTGCAGCCTAATCTTGTACCCAGTTGAACCCCTGAGAATAGAGTTATGGCCTTTTTCCCCAATTTAAATTAACATGTGAATTTGCAAAGTGGAATTTATTTTGGACCCTGGTTTCTCCTCCCTGTAGTTCTTACATTAAGTACTGTACTTTTTACCCTGGTTGGACCATTTCAACTGACCAAATAAATGCAAATCAGAATTCTAGACTTGGTGAGATGCATCGGGAAGCATGGTGGCAGCATTACTGTGAACAATAGCAAGTAAAAGATAATAAGCTTATTCTTGATAATTCGTACCTCAAACTTAATACAACTTGTACCTAAAAGTAGAGTTCCAGAGAGGATAATTCTTCATAATCTTGTGCAGATCCGTGGAAAGTGATGTCATATTTTCATGGCAATTATATACCTGAGTCCAACTTGCAGTAAAGACAGATACTTCTCAACTGCTGCAGTCTATAGCTGCCATCTCTTTCTAGGTTAAAATTCCTCAAGCACTGACAGGATTTCGTTGTTTGTTTGAGTTTGGTTTTGTGTTGTGGTTTGGTTTTTTTTTTTTGTTGGTTTNTTGGTTTTCTTTTTTTTTTTTTTAAGACATACCTGGAAGCCCTTCATTCTTGCAATGCTGAGTAGGAACTGGATTGCAGGTGTCCTCAGAACCCACCTATGGATCAAACAGTGTAAAAGATAACCAGTGGATGCGGGACAGGGTCCTTCAAAGTGAGAAAATAAACACTGCATTTCTTTCTTTCCCTGGGAGTATATAAGCATCTAGCAACTAATGTCTAGCATTTCACAGCAGCGTGCCATCATCACCACTTTACGGCAATTTTGGGGGAGACATTGCTTGCACGAGGTCTTTCATTCTGCAGAAAAAAATTAAAGATTTCCCAGGGCAAGATGATATGGGAGTAGAAGCTGTTTAATTTCCTTCAGTTCCTATTTAGTTTTCTGCAAACAGACCAAACCAAAGAGAAGTCTGTTCATCAGATAGCTACTTTTCTTCATTGGATATGTTTTCGATGTAGCAATGGTTTCAAAGATAGAAGAATGTGAGGCAGGAAGGGTTTATAATACTTTTATCTGACCAGCTGAGACAGGTGAGTAAGAAAAAAATGGACATTCTTCTGGATATACAGTAAAATCATTCTTCACTGATATTTGGCAAAGTTCCTATGTGTCCAAAAGCTTGTCCGTTTTCCCAATCATGTCATATGGTCTAATAAAAAGTATTAACTTTCCCTACAGACCTTTCCTCCCTACTATTCTACAGGACATTTATACGCCTACAGCAGATAATGTCCTCACAATTTATATGCTCAACCTGAAACCCTTGTAAGAGGAGTAATTAGACAGGCTTAATTAAAGCTGGCATGACAAAAATATGTCAGTAAACCTGCACAATTCTGCCCAGAAAGGCATTTTCAAAGGGCTCGGACTGCTGTGTTAGTCATGCTTATTTTTCAAGTAGTATATACAAGAGTATAATATTTAACCACTAAAAAATGTTTTGCCAGTTGGGACTGTTTCATGCGTAACTCAACCATTTAATCAATCTATCTCATTCATTGTTAGATTACAATTGGTGTGACTGCAAAGAAGGGAGAAGAAAGGAGAAAATGAGATGCTCCATTAGAAAACACCATCCAGAAGTGACAGATTAAGCTATTTGAAATGAAGGCAATCGTGAATGATTTTGGGGATATTTTATTTTATGCATAAATTGGATCATTGGCTGAAAAATAATCACTTGGTCCATCAAAGACATAACCCAGAAATGAGGTGGAGATAGAAGTTAACAGAGGATGAGTAATAGAGGTAAGAGATCAAGCATGCAGCAAGGCAGGGATGATAATACAAGTTATTTAACATGGGGAACAATGGCAACTAATGGTAATTAGCAGTAAAGCGAACACATTTTCCCTTCATAAATTTGGTGTTGGTGTCAGTGTGACTTGCCTGAATTGCAGATTCAGGAGAGAACATGGCTCCAAAGTGCTAACAGGAAAGCAGGAAAGAATTATCAGAGCATGACTTGTGGGGGAGAGGGGGGGAGTCAAAGAAGAGTAGAAGAAGAAAAATCAGAGAGGAGTGTTATCAGGAAAAATGTGCAGTCTATTGGTGTATGTGCTTCTAGATCTTTCCTGTGCCCAGCACAATAAAATTCCCTTATGAATATAACTCCAGAGATGGAGCTATATATTTTTAGCCTGCAGGTTCCAAATTACACATTGATAGTCATTACTGAATGAAAGATGTCTTTGTTGTGGGACTAATTGCACTCCCAAATACAGTCCCTTACGTCTCTTACAAGATGTAAATCATGTCCTTAAAACTATTCCTGGTTTATTATATGTGTCAGCTAGGATTTCTTATCATGTTATACAGAATGTGGTATCTGCAAACATTCACTGTTATGTTTGGGTAAGTGTGAGTTGACAGAGATGAAGCAGTATTTTATTAAAAAGTCTCCCTCTCAGAAGCAAAGGAAAAAAGATATCTTCTCTCACATATGAACATATGTGCCCATACGTGCAACTGCCATACCTAAGGCCTAATATCAGCAGAGGAGAACTCTTCTAGATTATCCTAATGTTTGACAGCCGTAACAGTTCCCTGCTAAAAACCGCTCCTAGCCGTGATGGAAGAAAGACTTTACTTATGGGCAGCTTCAGAATTTCTTGCATTGTTAACAGTGGTATATAGATTTTTGCTGGAATAGGAGAAAACGTCCTGAGTAATAGCTCAGATATTATTTTCAATAATATTTTGGGTCTCGATAAAGAATAACATATATTTATAATTTAACCTGCCTGTTTATGAAGCAAATTACCTGGGTCCATTATCTGGCTTTTCTGCTTGTTTCTTAGGAGCTTTATTTGAAAGAAATGTATATGGTGTATATACATTTATATATGGTGAGTGTGTGCATACCTCTCAATTGTTATTTAAGCAATATGTATAAGTGAAAAATATTTTCAGACACAGATTATTCTTTGTAGCATACAAGAGGCAATAATTGAGCTCTCAAGTATTCGATATTATTCACTCAGTCATGTGGCGGCAAATTATCTCTCTCACCTCCCCATCCTTAGGAATGCTCATTACTTGAAATAATTTTGTGTCCCAGTCCTGAAGGATGTGAAGGATAGGATTTAAGATTAAGTACAGCTGTTTGTGACTAGAAAGACATGTCAATCTTGAAGCTTCTAGATTCAATTCAGAAGTTAAATTTGTCTAGTATTATCATAAAATGGAAATACACCATCCTACTGTCAAAGTAGTTAAATATTGAGAAATAAGACCATGGTTAATAGGACATTAATCATTAACCATTATTAAGAGACAGTTTGGATCAGGCTGAAGGAATTATAAAAAGTATAAATGAGCTCTGAAAAAGCCAGCTGACTTTGGGTGACAAAGCTATTGAGTGGACAGGAAGAAAAAACTAATCTGTAGCTAGATAAGACTTGCACAAGTGACAGACCCATGGACTATAATGAATGAACAACTCTCTGGCTGATTGATTTACTCAGATGTTAATAAACAGTTTGCTATCCAGACTTGTCCGCAGTCGCAGTACACCACCGGTCTCCTGGGAGTCATTCATTGATGGACTTTGGGCTGTCCGTATGGCAGCAGGCTGGAGAGGCCACTGTATTTCAGCTAATTCCTACTTCTGATGAAGAACGCTTTCTTGAACAGCTTCTTACAGGGAGAATACGCTGCCCTGCAGGATGACTGCAGGGGCTGCCCGGATGGTGTGAAGGTATGCACAAAAGCGGTCAAATCGCAGACCTTGTCTCATCTCCCGATGAGTGTATGAAACATCTCCAGGGTGGGAAAGAGCATTGTTCTGCTTGAATGCAACCCACAAAATGTTTTCCTTCAGAGCTACCATATTAGATATATGAGTAAGAGCTGGGGTTTTTTTAGGGCTGTATATCATTCCTGGGCCACTAAATAAATGGAGATGTCTTTTCATTTTATAGTAGGCTGTTGATAATACAAATTTATTTATAGTGCAGGTAATCGTTAAAACTTGTAACACTTCTTAAAATGCTTTTAGACATTAAGTTTTAGCTTCCCACTCTAAAAAATTTGACTATTATTATTAAATGTTTAAGGTATTCCACTCTTACAAGAAAGATTTTCTGGAGTACTATTTACCATGTCTTTGTTCAGCTTAATTTTATTTTATTTTATTTTTAAAAAAGCAAGTCTTTCCTACATGATTAGAATACCTTAGAGGTAATTATTAAGATTAAGCACCTGGCTTATATAAATTGTCATCTCAATTCACATTCCAGTAAACCAGAATTGCAACAAATAACAGGTTTTTCTAGAATCCTTTTAAAATGCTAAGTTATTTGTATACTCCAGTTCTTCATATTCTCATTTTTGTCTTGGTTTGTGAAGACTGGTTTTAAATTAGGAAACAGGTTTTCAAGGCTCATGGTAGGTCTTAGGTAAGGTGCAAAAATGATACTAAAATATGCAGTGATAATTGAGTGTCAATTTAAGAACACGTTTGCCATTGAACAGGTGCCTGTTGTTTCCTGTGAACTTGCGGTTATTGTTAATACACTGTTAACAGGTTCCCAGGAGTTTCTATGCAGTTCATTTCACACTTGGACGTTGCAATATTTGCAACAATTTACAGAGTTCGGCAATGTCCAGGAGACTTTGGCAGGGACAGACAGGCAAAATGCTAATAAGGAAAACAGAATAGAAGTCGGAGCCAGGATTCGACTGTTGCCAGACTCCGTCAGCACTACACAATGTTGACATGAAAAAAAGAGTTCTTTCATCTCCCCAATGGGGATTTGATTTATTTATTAACAGAGAAATAACAGAATGAAATACAAGGGAGGGCTTGAAAGAAGCCCATTGTGTTAGGCCAGTGACATCTCTCTCAAATGAATGAGTATCCGTGAATGGGTTTTGCTTCATAACACAGCTATATAACACAATGATCTAACAGTCAGATCAGTGTTTGTCATCTTGCAGAGTAATTTACAATTCTACAAACTGGGAGGAAAATACTAGTGAATAAAAGCTGATCTGATTTATAGCTTTGGTGTAAATTCACCAGTTGTATAAATACATATGAGGTGTAAAGCAGTAGCAACCCAGCCAATTGGACTTCCAAAATCTTAGGTCAGTTAAGCATTAGATGCTAATAAATGTCTTAGACCTACGCTTTCCTTCTGGTTGGAACGGTAAACAGTAAAGTTGTGTTATGTGATGAAAGACCGACCTCAAAGGGTGGAAATCAGAGTAGGCTGGATTGTGAAGTTCCCACCAAGATATATAACAACACCCAGGCTTCTAGGGGAACAGCTCATGAGCACAACAGCATCATCAAACTTTAGTTTGGCTTTTATTCTGAAGCTCGTCCTGCATTTGGGTGTAAACAACTATTTTTAGCAAATGTCTGCAACAGGGCCCTCTGCTACTTAACGGTTTGTGTGATGCTGGTACTATCAAAAGTGTGTGGCAAGTTTCCACAGTCTCGACTTATGTGCCATCCTAGTTCTAAACAAGTTAACTTTTGGACTGAGTGCTTAAAAAAGAAAAAAAAAAAAAAGAAAAAAAGGGCTAGCAGGCTCCTTCAATGACATTTCCTTAGAGTTTGGCATCCTTCTTTCATCTCAATTATGAGAAAGGGAGCAAAATACTTTTCATAAAAGTCAGGTTTATAACTACTAAATGTCTTCTGACTCACAAGAAATTGGACAGCTTGTAAGAATGGTTCTTGACAGAGCGGCCTTTGGTAAGAACAAACTAACAGGGATCTCCCATAGGGAAAAGATGCTACATGACTGAGGAGCTAAGCCAGCTGAGAATTTTATATTATTAAGTCTTAGGGTGTTTCAAATTTATTTGTGTAAAGGAAAGATGCAGAGTGCCAAGAGAAACATAAACAAAGTGAGAGTTGACTGTGTTATGGGGTTAAGTAATATATGAAAATATTCTCTTTTTTATTTTTTTTTTATTTTAAGGAGTGGTTTTCCAGTCTGTGTGAAGACCCACACTAGAAAATATTTTTTCCTCTCCAGATTTCATTTGAAACTAAAACCCAAAAACAGAACCCTCAGCGAAACTCTGAAGTAGCAGGAAATCCATCTGCTAGGCTAATGACGATGACTGGTACAAGTCCATGCTGCCTACTGTCCCTCACTTGCATCTCTTAAAGGTATTTGAATTGCCCCAATTCCCATATTAATTAGTCTGTAGTACAGTTTAATTTCATCGTACTATTTTTTTCCCAATGAACTGAGCTTTTAATGAGTATTCATTGTTTAATAACCAATTAAAAATAGCCTATTATGTGTGATGACACTCATCACCTTTGTGTGTATATATACACACACTTATTTAAATACTTTTTGATTTGAACAATAAATCTATTACATTCATGTATCTATCTTTGTTATAAGTGAGTTACACCTTCACTAAATAATGGCACTTAAATGCACATACTACCTCCCTCTCTTATTTAGCCTGAACAGGACAGCAGACGAAGAACTGAAGAAAGAACGAACTGAAGAAAGCAAGTCTTGGATTGCACCCACTCAAGCCTAGAAGACAGAGTTGTGTACAGCGCACATTTTCATTAGCTTCAAGGTACTCAGTGCTCATTTGCTAAAGAACAAAGTACACAGTGCCAAGGAACAGAAATTAAGACTGCGAGAGATACTGCAGCTCACAAGTTGTGTAAATGACGATAGACCACTACAATTAAAAGTAGGTTTGTCACAGAACTGATAAAAGAGTAAGCCCTGATGGCTCTTTAATAAGATGCCAAGCTAGAGCATCAGTGCAAGAATGATGACTGGATGTCAAAGGCACAGAACCAGATGATGAGAACTGTCTTAATTGAGAGAGAAAGGTGTGTGTGTTGGGGGGGTTGGGGGGAAACCAACCAACCCAAAAAAGAAGCAACCTTGCCAGGTAACACTGTTGTTTTGTTTGCTGGGGCGGGGGGGGATCTACTCCTCTTGTAGAAATGCTGCCGGGCAGCCCAGCAGCAGCGGGGCCTGACGTGCACGCCAGGACTGATAAAAGGCATTGTGTCTGGCTGGAGTCTGGGCAGTCTGACAATTGCTCAGCTGCCACAGGGCTACCTAACCTCCCCGGCCCTGTGCCCAGGTGGCTGAGGCGGTAGTCCCGCCTCTGGGAAGGGTTCAGCTCTCAGGCCGGTGCCTGCCTGAGGTGCTGGCATGAGGTGCCTCTGCATCCTGGCTCGCTGGTCATCATGCTGAGGTGGCTGCGCTTGCCAGGAGGGTAAGTCTCCAACTGGCTCTACTGCCGGGATGGTTTTGAACTGTGCTCTCTGATGGTTTCTGTATTTCTATCTTTATATTGCGGTTCTGTCCCTCTCGCTGAGAGTGAGGAGAGGGCACTTTGTTGTCTGATGGGAGTAAAGACAGAAGAGAACACAGCTTGATGAGTACACATAGGTCAAAATCCTGCAGTCGGCTCTGCCAGCGCGATGGCGAGCAGCTGCACTAAGCCCTTGGCAGGGCTGAGGATACAGGGGTTTTTTTTGCCCAGCTCAAAGGATTTCTCTCTAGAGCTGTTATTGTTTTGACTTCTCTGTGCAGGATCCAAGAGCAAGCCATTTTCATATGGATTAATGGAGTTTTTGCCATTAGTAACAATGGCAAAACTTGCCAGGCACCATGACTGGGCTTTCCAGCACTGGTCTAGTTCTTACATGATGCAGCTAAGAGTCACAGTTTGAATATGTGAATTTTATTGCACCAAAAAGTCTAAATCTTTCCTTTACACTTATTGTCTCATAATAAGGGTTATTCTAATTACTACAATATATTGTTCTGCTTTGCTTTATCTGTGAACTCTGTCACGTTCTCTAGGATCCCCATATGAATTAAGTATCCCCGATCTTGTTCTTTTTCTTTTCGGCAATCCTGTATATGAAATGTTGAGTATCTGTTAATTGGGGCACCTGTTCTCTAGAGGTTTTGCTGGTTTTGCTCAATGTGAAAGATAATAACAATTAAGTTACCTTGGAGATACTGGAAACGTTTCAGTGTATATTAGCTCAAGATGACTTTAAAAAAAAAAAAAAGTTTATAGTTATATAATTATTTTATCAGCTGGGGCTGGGGGGGAGAGTTTCAGCTCTTAGGCTTTTTTGTGATGCCAGTGGGAACTAGGTGTTCAAATCCCACCAAAAGCTAACTCCCTTGGTACTAGCCAAGCCAATAATACTTGCTGTAACCCCAAGGCAGGTTATAACCCCTGTTTTATGGCTACTTGGAAGGTGTCTTACAGCACTGTTGTTCTACTGCAGCTGATCAAGTAGCACAAAGTGTGAGACACAGCTGATGTGATTCTTTATTTGTGTACAAAGAGGCACTATTTGATTTGCTGTCATTTCCAAGTGCAGGCTAGACTCGTTATTTTACCGCTGTCCCCAGCAGATCCGTTACAGCAAGGGTGAAGTTGGCAAGATAACTGGAATAGCAAAATTAGCCCAGTATAAAAGTTTCTCCCAAGTGGCTGCTGGCATGAAGCCAGATAACAGGTGTAAACAGTAATGGACACATTTATAAAAGTTAAAATTTTAAAAACCTGTTAGTGACATGAAGATTTAATCTAGTCCATAAGCATTGTCTACTTACGTTTCATTATCCTTCTGTTAAAAGTATATGTGGTCAGCTTGAAAAGACAACACTGTGAGAGTTTTGTTTTGGTTTTTCGTTTTTCTTTAAATGTACCACAAAAAGCTGCTTATGAACATCCTCCTTCCCAAATCAGTTACTCCACTATTGTAACCATATTGCAGAACACTGTTTGCAAGCAATTCGTTAATTATAAGTGTCCAGCTATATGTTACATTCTCTAAAACAGAATGTAAACAAGTAAACACTTTTGCTCTTCTTGTTTTGGACAGTTGGTCATAAAAAGTACATGCAGCCGCAGCCGTGTTGGTGAGTAGCCCACAACTGCGTGTGGAAACAGTAAGTTGCAAAATGAGTCATAAGTAATAGAACACACTGCCGTACGATGTTGAAGTGTACTGGACTAGAGTAACTTACTTGCTGCTGTAACCACAGGAGCAGCGAAGGTCATCAGGCACTGGGAGGCAGATGAGCAGAGTCCGGCCAGAGGTGTGGCGGTTGGGGAAGAGCATCCCAATAGTTTTACAGCAGGAGCAATGACCCTTGCTTTGTTTCTGCAGGTAAGAAGGTTGTACTGAAGCCAGAAGGGACTGTTCTGCTTTACTATTGCTGGAGAAAAAAAATGTAACTGGATTGAACTGTGCAAAGTTACTGAGTAACAGTAGACTGCAATCCAGAAGGTGTGGTGTTAGATGAGGCAGAAGGTTGAAAGGGCAATAGAAAAATTTCTACCCAGCTAAAAACCATTCAGCATTTTCTATCTCTGTTAACGTTTCCTTGCTTATGATTTAACTATGTACTGTTTCAAACACCTCTTTCAAGATACAAGCCACAGCATTAGTTTAGGACAGTGATCTCAACTGAGACCAAAGGAGGTGACACTTTTTTGCTGTGGCTTTCAGGTAATGACCTTTTGCTCAATTACACCACAAGTTTCATGTACGCCTTTTCATCCTCTAGTTATTACAGACCACATAAAAAAAGCCCCTTTTAGATTCAAAGTGTGATAAAGGCCATAGGCAGGAGCTGGAGGTGGGCCTTGGTGAAAGCGAGCTGCTGTGGTTTGTACTCAAATGTTTCCTTCAAATGCTGCCCTCCCTCCCCCCACTCCCTCTGTTCTCAGATGTAGTAAAAGGCTATTTTCAGGGATATTCTATCTTTATGTGTCTCTGTCACTAGATAACTTCCTAGATCTAAAAAAACAACTGGCAGGAATTTCAGAAAGCCAACAGGCTCTAGCTTTGTGCTGGAAAAAGAATTCCCTGGCAAAGAGGCAATATTTTGCCCTATAGGCAAAATAGGCACCACAATAAAATAGTGCAGTGATGCAAATCTGCAGGATTTCTGTTCTTCCTAGCCTGCTATTATTTTTTTCTGCCCTGGATTCTGGGACAGAATTATTATTTATTTATTTCACCTACTGGGCCCTTATGCAATGGCTGGGAGCAGGTGACAGCACAGGAAAGCACACCCACTTCCTTTCCCTTCACCTTATAAGAGCTCAGTGAAAAAAGAAAATAGTTTCGTACAAACTTTAAGTCCTGCTACTTGGGAGGGCAGCACGCTAACAGGACAAGCCTCATCAATGAATGACGTCTGCAGTTCCTGGTGCAGAAGGGCATTAAAGCAGTGCAAGCTTTCTTGGGGCAACCTGGCCCAGAGCAGTTTGGGCTTGAAGGCAATAAGGGCTCTACATTTTGGAGTAAGATTTTCTGAATCAGGGCAACAAGCAGACCCCGCCTGCACACACATCTTAAGGAGGAGTTACGCACCGGGAGGGAGCACATCAGACACGACGACAGACCATGGCAGTACTGGCTGTTAAAAGCCATCTTGTAATCGGCTGTGATGGCAGTGACAGAATGCAGTCCTGTAGCATCCCACGGTGGTCCTCGCTGAGCGATGTTTTTTCAGCCTGTTCCTGTGTTGTTTGCAACGTTCACTTTTTGGGGCTCTCTATTCTATATAAGCTGAACTGATGGTGGTAGGTGGCGAAGGTGGCCAGGTGGAGCAGAAAGGAAATGCAACAAAAATCCATTAAAGCTCCTGCAGACAGTCCAGCTGAGGGACAGCTGACCCAGATTTGGCTCAACGCAACTCTCTACGATGAAAGTGGGGCTTTAGAAGGCAAATAATTGCTTTTACCTGAATGGATGCTGAATAATCTGCTGCTGTTTTCTCATGTGGTCAACCTTATTTACTGCTCTACCCTCCAGAGTCTCATTCCATAACCATGGCATGGTGATGACGAAGGCTGTAATTTCTTTCTTTTACTTAGAGCAACATGGGAGCTTCTGGAATTTGGCGCAGGCTATTCCAGCCCTTTGGCAGCCTCAAGGTCATTTTGTAGTCCTCCATTCCCGCTGTATTGCGTCAGGAAGGTCTACGCCCAGACAAAAGGTAAAAGCCCATACATCCTTTATTTGAGCATTTCACAAATAAATTACAAGTTTCTTTGCAACCACGTCATAAATCAAAACGTTTATTTACACCTCAGAAACAGCAAGCAATTCAGCAACTAGGGCCCAAAGGAACGATTATCTGAAAAAGTAGCTGAATTAAGTATCTTTAAAAATCAAACAAAATATTTATTTTCCTCCTTGCTTGAACTTCAAAAAAAAAGAAAGAAAACTGTAACAAAATATCTTGGTGGTAACTTAAAAAAGACAGAGTTTGTTATGGGGCAAATATGATTTTACAGGAGGGTTCTGTCTGAAATGGCAGTAATAACACAGCGTGTTTGTACTGAATTCACCACCACAGTCCACCAGACGTGCTCTTATTCTACAGTCCTAGGCGGGGTGTGTTTGCAGGTACACACACAGAGTCTGTCTTTAGACTACATTCATTTTAACCCCAGGTCATTGAATACAGTCATTTGCTCAGAGGAGGAGTGTGAAGTTTAGAGGGTGGATGAAACTCCCAAATAGCTGTCCCACTGAAAGCACGGTAATGCAGAATTCTGGCTATAAACCCTTCTCTTTCCACTACTGGTGACCTGCTGATACATAGACAACTAAAAATGAGTCAGTAAACAATTATGCATATCTTCAAATGATATAATTGTGTTACGAGGGGACAGCCAAAGGTAGCATAAATACAACATGAGAGTTGGGATAAGCCTGGGTTTTGGTGTGTGGTTTTTTTCACCTTTTTTCTTTTCTGATTTAACAGACTGGTACGGTGTATGTAACCCATGCTGTCTCTTAACTCATGTATTCATCTATAATTAATGGAATTAAACTGCTTATCCCAAGTCCCCATGTTGTAGTAGTCTCCCTCCATCTGCATATATTTTATATATATATATATTTATATGTGTATGTGTATATCTCTATATATCTACATATATACACACACATAGCAATTGTGCAACTAGTAACTTTCCACTGAGAGCGTGAGTGTATCCATTTCATTTGGACAAATATAAATCAAGTAGCATATCTTGATGTGAGGCAAGAGAACAGTGTGGTCAATGGGTTATGTGTTTTACATAGCTAAATAGTCAGCTATAGCTTCTTTAAATAGAACAGTTATAATGATAATTACTAATGTAATTTGCATGTTAATTCTAAAGATTATAGATCACAGAGTTAACTGAAAGAAAATAATTGCTATTTTAGTTATTTATCGTTTTGTTAGCATTGGACAGTATCTCTGAAACAACACAGTTTCTAGAGATGCAATAAAGGGAAGATAGGATCAGAGTTTTGCCTTAACTTGGTGTTCACAAGTTGATGTGATTTTAATTTATCTTGTGGTTTGTTTCTTTTTTTTTAATTAAATAAAACACTATTAAATCCATTCAGAAAGAAACTTAGCCTTTAGACAAACAGTGATGTAAAATTATTTGTGTACAAAATTCCGCTATGTTTCAAGTGGCTGAGTGTATTAGTAGCAATTGAGAAGATTGGCAGTGTTCTCAGTATTTCAGACAGGAGGTCTTTGCAAAGGAAAAGACCAATGATGTAAAAGTTGTTAATATAACATATCTTTCTTTTTGTAGTGATAAAACATTTAAGCTAGGGCCATACAAACTGATTGTAACTCTATAATTTAATAAATGAGGCTTGTATTATAGTGATCTCTAACTGAAATGACTACGCAAGAGACCAGGACGAATTCTTTGACTACAGGCCAGAGCCATTTCAAATAAAGGCTAAGCCAAATGATGCTGGGTGCCTTAGAGACACGTTAAAGGGGCCGGTGAAGGAAGTGAGTCATCTGCGGGAGGCACTGAAGCTGTAGGTTTCTCTGTCTGTCACGAAAGACAGACTTTTGATGATATATAAGCACTCAACGATCCTGTGACAAATATTGCTGCTTTACTGTTCACAGCAGACCAGTAAAAGCAATATGTGGGGAGCTTTAGATGAAAAATTTCATCTAAATATGATTAACTGAATCTCAAACAATTCTAGTAATGGCATTGCTCTTTGATTTATACCAGTGTAAACATGATGAGAACAGGGCTCAGAAAGTGTATTAGCCAGCGTTCCACTCCTACCTAATTTTCCTTGATACCCAGTAGGAAATTCAGCTCATTTCCCTTTGTTTTAATCTTCAGACCTACAGTTACTGAAAAAAATGTACATTAATAAATGCACATAGGCATATTGCAAAAGCACACGAGGTGTACAGACAAGGGTTCAATTAGGAAGTACACCACAAATGAGACCTTTGTCTTGCTAATAAACTCCGCTCACTGATTGTTATACCCAATTTGTGTTTTAACAGCAGATACTCTTTCCAATTGAAATGATTTTTTTTTGCACAAGTTCTGTGCATGTTACAAAATGAAAATCAACTAGTTCACTGCCTTTCTGATTCTAGACAGCACTGTACGTCTACAAACATAGACTGAAATAACTGTCGTAGTGACCAAAATAACTACATAGAAATAAGTGCTACGTTATAAAAACAGCAAGCTTGGCTGAACAAATGTTAAACATAATTAACTATAAAAAAATGACAACCAATTTTTTAACTTCTTTACTAATAAATTATTGTTGCTCCTTTATTTCAGGAAATGGGCATCATCTTTTGAGCCAGAGCTGACAATGTTATTCAGGTAGGAAAACTCAGATTCTAACACCGTTCCTTACTTGTATAACGCTACAGAAAGTGCCACAATCTCTTGTTAAATGGGGTTTGTTCTCAGGTACAGAGAGGGAGAAACATTAACATGGCAGCTTCACCTTCTCTTTGTATGCTTAGGTAGTCCAGTGATTAGCTCCATCTGAAGCCTAGAGACATACAGTAAAGGCTGGGGGCTTTAATCTAGGTGCAGAAATAAAGTGATAATGGTAAATGAAGGCTTTGACACATCTTGATTCAGAGTTTCAGCCATGATACTGACCTCTCTACATGTCAAAAGATTGCAGCATTATCCAAGAGGACAGATCCCTTGTCTTCGGGCACAAAGTGGTAGAAAGAGTCTTCCCATTGTTAGTGTAGTTCCAGGCAAAAGAGGTTTTTTTTGTTCCTCGTTTTGGGTGCCCTTAGAATGATCCACCAGATGCTACGTGAGCCTTGGTTTAAATGAGAGAAGGGTAGTTTTATTTGGTACTTGATAGAAATGGCACTAATGTCAATGGGTTCTTTCCAGAGGTGGGTTTTGCTGGACAGAGAGAGGATGAGAGCAAGTAGAGAAAGAGTATTTGGGGGGAGGATATTATAATTTCTTTTATTCAAGATAGAGGTATTGTAGATCAAAGCATCGGGTGCAGTTTATTTTTGGGTGCATTTGGATGCATTCATTAAATATACATGTTGAAAATCCAGTGGTGTTATGCATTTTTTTATTTTTTTCCTTTTGAAAAATTTGCCTGAAAACTATGTATTTTTTTAAGACACAATTGTTGATGATAAAACAGCAGCATATGCTTATTACAGGCACGGGCAGAGAAAGAGAACGAGAAGCATGCCCATGTTAATGTTTGAGATCAGGCACTTTCCCGCTGAAATGCCTCCAGCTGCCTAACAGCCCATTCCTGAAGCCCTGGCTCAACAGAAGCTCCCACGCACCTCCAAGTCCCACTTTGGTAACTGAAACACCTCGAGCGTGCTGCGAGAGAAACCAGGTCAGTGGGAGATTTACTTGGTCAGGACTGCAGGAGTTAAGCTGGAAGAGAAAAATAGGTTCCTGTCTGAAGGCAACTTGTATCTTACCAAGAAATCTACCACGTTAGGAAAGTTCACAACACAAACTAATTTTTCCTCTGCCGCTGTTGTTATTACTCCTTTTGATTAAAAAAAAAAAAAAGACCTGTTTCATATTTGGTACAATACAGGAAGTCAGAGAAAAGCTATTGTACAGCAATTTTTAACCACCAACACACATTTTATATCTAGTGTAGCATTATGGAAAACTAAATATATGTTTGGACTTTTTAATGCTTCCAAAAAGCTTTACTATTGAAACATATACGTGGTGTGGAAGATATGCTCATAATCTCACTGTAGTAAAGACAACATACAGTATGACTCATAAGTACTGTAAAAATGCTAACTAAAGAATGCAGCTGCAAAGTTCTATTGCATAAGGAAGCTTTCTTGTTTAAACTTTAAATAAGCAAGTTTATTAAAATATTCTAAGACACTTACCTTACCCTAGTTACTGGCAAGCTCTAATAAAAGCCACAGTCTGTCACTAGTATACTTTTTGTGTTAATTTTATAAAAATTTGGTGTGAGCTTTGATGGATCATTTACAATTTATTAACAAGATGATCATCTTGATACAGTTAGAAGGTGGGTTTTTTTAACCTTACATGCTCACAGAATAGAAAAGGATTTATATTCATATATAACGAACACCCTTTTTTCCCATGTCTGCAAACAAGTGTGGTAAGTTTACACACACAAAGAAATGCTCTTGTTACTCTTAACTGGAAACGGTGTGTACATGTGTATGTATGTATATATATATTCAAAACTATATATATGCGTGCGTGAATATATTTATAGAATAGGGCATCTGTCTTCCTCCTTGCGCTTAGGTATGTAATGACAGCTGCACGGAGGCTGAGAGAGAGACCAGCGCTTCTGAGAAATACTTTGCTTTTGCTGTTCTAATCAGCTTCTCATATGCAGACATCTACCTACTTAACTGCATCTGCAGAGCTGACATAGATTTAAATTTTATCAATTGCCCCGGCAAATAATGACCTGCAGGAACATAAAGGAAGCTGACTTTAGCCCCTTTAAAATCAGGTCCAGCACTCCCATTGCTGTAAATCGTGACCCACAAGGTGCCGGTCGCAGCTGCTTCCCGCTTTCTCACAAATCAGAGCTGCACAGAACCTCCCAGCGCTGCTCCCACTGAAATGGGGAGTGAAGCACTGTGCTCCTGCGGGATCGTAAATTCCATCTGGGGCATAAGGAAAGCAGTTCCGATCAGAAACAAGCCAGGGGGACTTGCATTTCTTGTTTGCTGAACGTGAGGTACAAGAAGTGACACCGCAGAGCCCTGGGCCTGCTTTACTTGGTGTCAACAAAGTGGCTGTAGTGGCGGTGTGATCGCAATAGGCTCTCTCCTTCTGGCCACACTATAAACAGCAAATACAGTAGGTTTAGCCGTGGTAGAATCGTTACAATTCATCTGTGGCTGCATTACTCTGCTTTGTCCCTTGCACACTCCAGATGAATATCTTATAAAAGCTAAACCTGTCGTATAACTCTTCTCTCTATATAAATATATATATATACATACACTCATACATATACAAATACTAACCCACAGACAAAATATTTTCTGAACAGTTGAATAGCAACAAGTCAACAGATAGAAAAAAATGGAGTCAATCTGTTTTCTGCTCCCCCAAGGTCCAGTTTAGATGTCATGGTCTTTTAACATTCAGAGAAAATGCGCATAAACCTTGCGTCTTGCAAGAGGAATCCATTACCAAACGGAAGTTAGGGTAGAGGCTGTCAAACACCAATGTATAGTCGGACAGATTAAGTGAGGTTGCAAATTAAACTGAATCTGGAGCAACTGAGGCCTGGTAGTGAACAACAGTAACTGTAAACTGCAATCTTCAGATCTGACGTTTTCTTTTTTCTCGTTGCCATAGCAACTCGGTAGGACAGCTTCAAATGTCAGGAGTTCTTACAGACCTAAATGATGGAAAATGTGTGATTATTACTACGCAGATCACAGTGTCTTTTCACTTTTTGGTTTTATCCCGCAATAAAATTACTGATTGAGTGCATGCACATTTGTCAGTAATTAAATATAAATTATCCAGGTTCAGAAGCAATTATTTGTGAAAACAGAAATCTCCAAAAGGAAACCCGAAATGTCACCTGGGGCATTCAGAGACCTTTGCAGGGCAATTCGGGAAGATACAGTGCAGAGGTCTGAGCGTAAATCTCAAGCCAGGACCTGATTCTCCCCATTTGACACCTGGATCATGTATGTTAGCGCAAGCGTGCAAGTGAAATGCCAGAGTCACTCCCTTGTGTGCACACACATTGACAAGCAAAGAGGAAACAAAAAATATCTTTTAAAAAATAACATGTTTATAGTGCCTTATAGTTTGTGCATAAGCCAGGGAATAAAAGAGCTGGCATATCATATTAATGTTGCTACAGAAATATAAATCTTTTGTGGACTATCTAACTTTTTTTTTTTTTAAATAAAGGGAGGGTGACAAACTTGAATGCTTTTACCTATTTTAGATGGGCACTCTGATAATGCAAAAGAGATTCAGAAAAACAGAGACCAGGAGCAAATGTAACATTAGCTGTAGCTAATGGTCACTTTCCTCCAATTTCGCTAGGACACTAGTAAATTGCAAATATTCGGCTTCACAATAAAAACACATAAGAATAATATTAGCGAAACATAGCTAAATTTCATCTGGCTACTCTCAAGCAAATACAACTTCTGACTTCACAGTGTTAGTTTACTGGTTGTACTGGTTTTGGCTGGGATGGAGTTAATTTTCTTCACAGCAGCTCATATGGTGCTATGTTTTAGATTTGTGACCAAAACAGCGTTGATAACACACCAATGTTTTATTTATTGCTGAATAGTGCTTACACAGCACCGTGTCAAGGTTTTCTGTTTCTCCTGCTGCCCCACCAGCGAGTAGGCTGGGGGGGGGCACAAGAACCTGGGAGGGGATGCAGCTGGGCCAGCTGACCCCACCTGACCGAAGCGATGTTCCACACCAAATGACATCATGCTCAGTAATACAAGCTGGGGGAAAGAAGGAGGAAGCAGGGGGACATTTGGAGTTATGGCGTTTGTCTGCCCAAGTAACCCCTGCGTGTGACGGAGCCCTGCTTTCCTGGAGATGGCTGAACATCCGCCTGCTGATGGGAAGCCGTGAAGGAATTCTTTATTCTGCTTGTGCGTGCAGCTTTTGCTTTGCAAGTTAAACTGTCTTTATCTCAACCTACGAGTTTTCTCACTTTCCCCCTTCTGATTCTCTTCCCCACCCTGCTGGGGAGTGAGCAGCTGCCTACTGGGGTTAAACCACCACAGTGCATTGAAGGGGTCATGCTCTGCCCTGGGAGGAGACAACTGCTGTATCAAAACACAAAAATGCAAGGCAAACATACACATCAGAACTCACAAACACTCAGGAAATGTTTGTCTAATATATGTTGCATTTGTACATTTAAATGATGCAATATCAATAGTTTTGTCCCAACCACAGACACATGAAGCAGAAACGGTAACGTAATGGTCATTATTAGATGCTGCCTTTTAATTATCTGCTTTTCTTTTCAGGCAAATCAAGTTAAATATAATTATTGAGAAGGGTATTTTGTTTTATCTGTTTGTTTCTTGGTATTATCTTGGTATTATTTGAATTGCATTCAATATTATATGCTTCCAGGTAGAGGCCTGTCCAGCTGGGCTGTGCAGCAAGGCAGGCACCTGCATAGCACGCAGCCGCCTCTCCGCTCCCCTGCAGCACCACCTCAGCTCTGTTAAACAAAGGTAAGTAAAGCAAATTAAGCAAGTGTAGGAATCCATAGAGGGACTGATGGATGGGACTCACTGAAGTGAGAAGTATCACTGAGATTTCAAAATAAGATAAAATCTGGAATTGCTTGGCATCTGGAATTTTAGCACGTTGTTTAAGGAAAAGGTCTGGCCACAAAATTAGGATCCAGACTTACACATAGGAAATTTGTGATCACAACTGCCAAAGTTAGGATATTTTTGGATTGGGGATTCCAGCTAGGACTAAATTGTCATAAACAACTTGATCTCTTGGGGTAGTGAAAAGCAAGAGTTCAGGACTCTGATCTCACAGACCATCTGAAAAATAGCGTTTCCAGATCCCAGTGATGCTTAGTATCATTAAAGGGCATTTGTTCAATCCTGACTCAAAGGAAATAACGCTAGCTTTTGAACTGGCAAAGCTACTCTGAATCTTTAGGAGATCCCTGTAGGTCTTCCTGTTAAGGACAGGCACTTGTGTATGATTAATGAAGAACAGCTGTAGCACTGAATTTCTGTAAGATCCATAGGCTGAAACTTCACTAGAGGAATCTGTCAGCACAAAATTTATAAATATCACACAAATTCAAGCAGCTAGTGACTGCTTCACCAACAGCTTGTAAATAAAGGGCAATATATGTTGATTGATGTGCAGACCTGAAGAAAAGCTTGTATATTTTACATCACATTGACAGATATAATGAATGTAACTACCTTATCATACACCTTGACTTTTCTGAGTAAACTATGTATTAAAAATAGTTAGCTCAGCTTTAATTATGAATATGCTTTTTCCTGTGCTAGGTTGTTATCTATTGAAGGCTAGCTTCTCTCTCGCAATATAAGTGTGCTTTTGATTCTCCCTGTTACCCCGCCTGCCTCTTCAAGCCCCACCCCAGCTCTTCTCCCTTTCACCTCCAAGCTCTACAGTCCCTGCCTGACTTTCTTTCTATGGGAATTGCATCTCAACTTCATCCTTTCTGACCTATCAGCTGCCTTCCACCCATTTAATCACATGCCTGGAAATATGATGTTCCCTTGGCTCCTGTGACTATCTCCTCCTGTCACTTCACTATGATTTCTCCAGTCACTTTTCCAGCATGTCCTTCTGTCTCATTCCCTCCAACCCAGGTTTCTGGGGAAACCTTTTCCCCCCACACTTTAATTTCTTCCCCTTCTCTGTGACACTGTTCATACACATTCAGCAATCACTGCAGTGCTGACAGTTCAGAGATCTTACTCTCTTTACCTGCTTTTCCATTTAGACTAAAATGTCGACCTCTAGCTCTGATACCTTTTCGATGTTTAGCTGACAGCTCTGCACAGCTAAAACTGAGCTCTTAAATCTTTCCCCTAAAGCACTCCCTTCTAGTTCTTCCTTTGATTGCTCAGGACAACACTATCATCCTGCCTCCTATTCAAGCTTAAAAAGAGAAACAAACTGAAGAAGGTTTTTGTCATGGAATCTCCTTTCTAGGTCTGTATATTTAGGTTATGTCTTAATCTAGAAGATTCTTTTTCACACATCATCCCAAAGGGCTTTTTCTAGCCAAACAGCTAAATCTCCTACCCAGGCTCTCCTCCATTACCAGTTTTGCAACATCTTTTCACAGCCCTTGACAAATTCAAACTACTGTGCTCATATCCTGCCAGCCTTTTGCTGTACAGAGCATGTTCCTAGTCTGCCACTTTGACAGAACCTCCGTTACTCCGACTCCTTCATGGCCTCTTCCCTACTGCACATATTTTCCTGGACTATCCCTACATGACCTGTTTTTCCTCTCATTCATAGTCCGCGATGGCAGCTTTCACTGACATATTTTCAAAGAAACCCGTTTGGGCTTTTCCCCAGGCTTTCCCATGTAATAGGAGTGGCTCCCTGCAAGCACCCATAAAGTGCTGTCTCCTTAACGTCTGCTTTTGCTGACACCTCTACAACAGCCCCGGCATTGGCACAGGGTGCCAAGACTACTATGAACTCAGCTCTGCCCTTTCACCAGCCTGAACTGATCTTGCGTAGAGAATTATCTTATTCCAAACATTGTTTGGAAAGATATTATATACCCCTCTGCTCATTAATGATGACTTGACCTTTTTGTAAAGGAATAGTTTTTCCCTTTTAAAATCAGATTCAACATTCAAAATTGTGGCTGTAAAGTTTCAGTAGTTCCAGTAAGAAGACTCGAGATCAAAGCTTGCTTCCTTCTTTCTATTGCACACAAAGTTGATAAAAAATTGTTTATGTCCAATAGAGAAGTTAGTCTAACTTTTAGTTTATGTGTTTAATAACAAAGTTTATCAGTTACAAATTTACTTTCTAAAAATATTCTGATATAGTCATATAAGGTGTTACTGGACAAGCATTCTGGCCAGTAACTCCCTTGATACAAAATCTACAGAAATCAAGAACAATCAAAGTATCGTGCAGAAAACTCAATGATGAATGTAAGCAGATCTACTGAAATCAACAGAACTGCTCTATTATAAATTCCCTGGGGATCTGATAAGCGTCTGGCCCATATTTAAAATCTCTCTGTTCTCCCAACTGGATTTCCAATGTTCATTATTGTTTTCTGTTTAAGAATTGTAGTTTTCTTGTTTGGTTGTTTTTGTTTCTTTTTTCTTTATTCTCAAAAAAAGGACCAAATGAAAGTTCCAGAAATGCACATACACTGCCAAATTATTAGGGTGTGCTTCTTATTCGAGTCCCATCTGTAAACAGCTAAGCTAAACACTACTGCCTTGCAGTGTTTATCCACTGACTTCAGTGGGGTTGTGTTGATGTGGTGTCTTTTTAGGGTTTTTTTGGACACATTCTTATGTATTTTATTATCACGTATGATTTAAAGTTTGCAGCTGGCAATAGCACATAAAAGATATTAGTACTTAAGGAATACTGTGAGCATAAAATGTGCAAATAACGTGTACAGGGAACACATTGTTAATCCCTGCTAACTATCTCTTTTAGGAACTTAATGCCCTGGTAAGCCTGTGCCTGGCAGGTTTAGATCTGTACACTAATGATCATTATGCCTATCCCTGGACAAGTTCAAAGCCATCCCTAGACGTGTTCCAGGCCAGGTTGGATGGGGCTTTGAGCAACCTGGTCTGGTGGGAGGTGTCCCTGCCCATGGCAGGGGGGTTGGAAGTAGATGATCTTTAAGGTCCCTTCCAGCTCTAACCATTCTATGATTCTATGCCTAGTAATTATTTTATTTTCATTGTATTGGCTGTTAAGAACAACACTGTCTCCATAGCTGGTCTCAGCACTCAAGAATCATTACATGCCATGTGTTGTTTTAAACGTGATTTCTGTTTACCTACAAGAAGTAATTTGTGGCATACGGCTGCAGGCATGAAAGCCACAAAGGCAGTGTGTGCATCGTTGTTCTTATGTGGTCACCCCCCCACCTTTCCCTTAAGGTACCCGGGGAATGCACAAGCAGCATAAAGCCAGCACAGCTATGTATAACTTCTTTCTCCAGAAATCACTCTCACTGAAGTCTCTAATGTGATCTTCACCATTTTTATCTCACAATTCTCCTCTGCTCTACCTCTTAGACACTCAAGAGAGACATTCAGCCATGTTCCTTTTAAGATAACAGTCAAATACTGAGATAACAGCGAAACAGGCAGGGTTATTTTTATGTGCTTACTGTCTGAATTATTACTATTATGGTTAATGCGTCTCAGGTAAGAAAGCACAGTTCGTTATCATAAACAGACAGTGTCTGTTGGCATTAGTACTTTGGCTTTGGAAAATGATGTTTGCTTTTACTGGTCGAGAAAACTGACAAACATTGTACACGTTTATCTGGATCTCATGTACTAATAATATGGAGTGTAATAATGCTACAGGAATACAGGTCTACATATGCAGTTTAGGGTAGGGAGATTCACAACGTAGAAACTTAAATGGAGCAAACCCCCCTTTCTACTCCCACTGAAGTCTATTGATGTTGACTGTATTTGGAAGGTCAAAAGAGTTGTTGATGATGGTGGCAAACTCGACAGGACAGATCTGAATCATCATCTGTTCATGGGGTTGTGGATGCTGAATTTGTTCAGAAAAGGAGAAAGCCACTTAATACACACTAAGTGTTTATAATATTGACTTCTTCAATGACTATAGCTACCTGTCTGTTTCACACTGGACTAATTTAAGGTTTATTCCTTATGATGACCCACATGATAGCAGAAAATGGATAAAAAATGCACATAATTCTTTAAGAGAAAGATTTCATAATGCCCGACCCTAGGCAAAAGGCAACTGGTAGCATGTAACCTCATTCACTATATTTCAGGTTGCCAAGAGCTCATATTCCAGCAGAACTCTGCTAATCAGCCAATAAATAATATCTTGTTTGCAAAACAACTTCTTCCGATCTCAGAAAACGCTTTGGCTTTTCCCGGGCACTCTGGCTTTCCCTTTTGCAGCCTTAGCTTTCTCTGAATGTGTTGAGATATTAGTGATTCAATTTCCTGCTTATTTTAAAGAAACAGGTCTAAACTGAGTAATTCAAAGCCTTTGAAAGATGTGTTCCTTCTGAGACCAAACTCACCCCTATTACACAGACTATGCTTCCTACATCGCAGTTAAAACCTCATAAAAATTAAAGGCATTTAAGTTTCATGCTGACCCGCTGTACAGGAATGAACTTTACCCAAGATGCATTCATCCTCTAATTCCCATTTAACATAGAGAAGAGAGTTAACACAGCTGGAGTTTGGACTTCAACTCATGCATGCTCCATTTCTTTCAGATTTCATTCAATTACCCTCTCATCAGAAATATTACATTAATCTTTACATAATTAAAAGTCTACATTACATCATGGACTTTATTGAAACCTCAGTAATGTTAAAGAGGTAATGCAAAAATTGTAGAAGAGATCAGAACCATGTTTCTGATTAGGCAGCTAATCAACATCCAGGTACTTCTTTTCTGGATTTACCATCTATAAAAGGACATTAATTAGATACACAGTTATTAGTTTAGCCTTCACAGAGAACTTAGAAAAACATAAATGATTTTCATGTACATCACTGGTTGATTTGTCATAGGTAGTTTTCAACAACAAAAGAGTCACAGTGTTTGTACCATATGCCTATAAATTATAATATTTTTGCACTTTTGTGTAAAATAATCATTTAATAGCTATGCTCTTCTGTGACCCTGTCACTTGCTTTGCTGCAAGTGCCAAAATTCAGTGGTCATTGGGTTTCGACTGCCCTGGTATCGTGTTCTCAAAAAAAGAAGGGAAGCTTTTCATCCCAAATCTCTCTGAATTTGAAAGACCGAAACAACTATCCTCAGACAGATACCATGTGTCCTTGTTCCCGCAGTTAAGAAATTTGGATTTAGTATCAGGAATAGCAGTAGGTATGCTTGTGACTAGAGCAAATTAGTGATCTCACTGAACAGTAATACATTGTGGAAAAGTTTATAAGGAAGACAGAAGTAAATGAGTTTATCCTGAAATTTTGCAGTTTATAACATCATATATAATTTGTTTCCCATTTGTATGAGGAAATGATTTCCAAGTTCTTAATGATAGGAAAAACACAGTACGCATTAGTACTGCGTTTGTGAAATGAGTGCCTCATAATTCTACTCAAAGCTCCAGTAGGCTCTCATATATCAATGTCAATATTTAACTTCAGGAGCTAAAATGCCGGCATGTGCTCTACAATTGGCCAAAATTGGCAAGACAGTGGTGAAACACGGCAATCCAAACTAATCAGCCTGCACAGGGGGATAAGTTGCTCAGGCTGAAGTCATTTTCAAAGGGTAGCTGTCTGGCACCAGCAGATGATATTTCCGAGAGTGTGTCTCACACTGCTAACTTATTTATTACAAGACTATACTGGCAGACCTGAAACAGCACCGATTTACGCCAAAGTGCTCTTACTCTTCTGGCAAGGGCCTTGCTCCCTGTTGAGTCCTTGTTTCTGCTTCACCTCCTCCTTGCCGTGTACCCACACACACTCACTGCGTAACGGGCTGTTCTTATGAAGTGTAAAACGTATGTGCATGTAAGAAGCGCCATCTGAGAGAAAAGTTCCTCAGATGGACTCAAAGACTCACTATGTTTGCTTAGAAATTCAGAAATGTGGACTACCCAGTCCAGTGCAGTGCTGCGTATACCAAATAAAGCATCTTCTAATAAAATTCCTGTTCACTAGGGATATGAAGTATCTTACTGGGGGGGGTGGTGGTGGTAGTTTCTAGGGTGAAGCAGCTAAGATATCCTTGATTATTATTATTTTTTAATTGATATGAATTTTAGCTGGATACTTTGCCAAAGCAATGTCACCTTCATTTGGCCAATAGGAAACATTTGCTTCCTTTCTTTTCCAGTTCTTTCAAAACAAAACAATTGCAGCGGTGACTGCCTGCAGTCTGGAAGCCCATTTTCTCATGCTCTAATCTGATAAATTTAGCTGAACAGTTGAAAATATTCAGCAAGTGAAACGAATAAGTACAGTTTTGAAATGGCAGCACTGAACAAGTCTCCTAATTTTTCATATTTACGCTGAAAATGAAATGCATCAAATGTAACAGCTAGCCAGCCTTCTACAGCAATGGATCGCTGCTTAAGCAGTCCGATCTCATCTTCCACAGCAGCACAGCTTAGTTTACTATCAGTTTTTAATAAGTAGAACATGAACATAAGTAGTCCAGACACATTCAGATCTGTAGGTATACACTAATCCCAGCTTGAAATACTAAAAGAATCATTTGAAAAGACTCTTATTAAGAAAGAATAAAAATGAGAAGAAAGCATCCTTAGAAGGCATTGAAAAGGAGAAATCAAATTAGAAAATTGCCAGGTTTGGCTATGTCGATATCAACCCAACTACTTCAGAATTTTTTAAGAACTCATAAGCATGACAGCTTACATACGTACTGGCCAGTGACATATACAAATTAAGTGTAGGGGTAAAGTAAGGTTTTAAGATGTAGACTGAAATACTCCAACATTAATAGCATTTTAAAGGACTTTGTAAGTATCAGCTGTGTAGTAGAGAAGCAAAAGCAACATCATCTAACTTTTAGGCACAGCAAATCTCCCCCGTTCATCTTTCATATCACATATCGCACCTAAAGCTGCATAGCAAGCTGTCCGCATGGAGAGCACATTGTGAGGTGTTTGGGTGTTACAGAGTGAGGAAATATCCAAGGACAGAGACAGCTAAAAGAAACAAAAATCCTCTGGTGTATAGTGGCCATTAATGACAGCAAAAATATTTGAACTGATTGTTTATTCAGTTCTAGTTTTTAGTCATAGTCCGCTTCAGAACAACTCCGACGATAACTATCTGAAGTTATATATTTATGTGACTTTAAGAGGTTGTTCAGAAAAGAAATACAAAATATTACATATCAACAGTTACTGCTGAGAACTGTTGAGAAAATGAAAACATAAAATGTTCATTTGAATTCGCAACACTGAATGGTCTATCAAACCAATCTCTTTAAATGTTCATTTCATGTCTACAGAATGACCATCAGGAACAATATTAGAGCTCTTATGGAAGGCGCTGTATTTGCTAGTAACGTTTTTCTCATTGCATTCCAAACACGCATCTTCTAAACTGTCGTATTTTTTCATGTCTATACTTCTGGAACATGTTTGGATGGTTTAAAATGTGCGTAAAATGCTATTTCCCACCTAATTGACTCAATAAAATGTCATTAAGTATGTTTTAAATATACTGATGTACAATTTGAGGGTATTTCTATTTGTCATGTCTATATGACTAGGTATATAAACATCCTGTCTCCAATTATGTACATACATATGGACTTCTGTGCCATTTCAAGCCCCATTAACTTTAGGTGGACTCCCAAAGCCAACTGCACAACAAATTGCAGGACTGAGTACACCTGCAGAGAATTCAGTAGACCAGACGCAGAGGTCTGTGTTTAAAGTGAGATTCAAATAAAGACTCTCCCAATTTGCATGTAGTCCCTTAACCCCCAAACCGTCCTCTCCTTACTACAGTCTGATCAACCGAAGTCTTTAAGAAGAAAATTAATAATGGTATTTTTCTCATACACACATTTGAGAAAGCACCTATATTCACTCAGAATTTCTCAGTAACACTAATGATGTTAATATGGACAAAAGCATCTGTAACAAAGACAATAAGTATTAGAGTAATAGTGGATATTGCTTCTGTTATTATTGGTTTTAGGAAGGGAGATTTATATCCCTGGAATTCACTAAATGTCGGCAATTTCCAATTACTCGGGTAGCATCCTTTAGCTGCTGCTTTAAGTACCCTCATGTGTGTTTGCTAATGCAAGAACGTTACTTAAATTAAAATAGTGCTAAAAAACACCCCAACAAACATTGTTTCACAGAAAAGCTCTCCCCATCTTGGTAGTTTTTGAAATTCTGGCCAATATAGAGATATTTTATTTCTCAGAAATGGGAAAATTTATCTTGCAAAATTTTCTAGTTTTGCTAATTAAACTAATTTTTTTTTTTAAAAAAAAAGTCACTGGTCTGAAAAGTAGAAAATTTCTACAAAATATTAAAATATGCTAAAACAACCTAAAAGGCAAACAAAAAAAAAACCAACAAAAAAGTATTATTTTCAGCAAATTCACCTATTGGGAACGGTACCTCTGAAGCTTCCTCTTTGGAACTACACAGACCAGGGATGAACTGTTTCTTTTTTTCTTGGGAAAAACAAAAATCCTACTGTAAAAACTAAATAGTAGTTGAGCCCTGAAAAAAAAAAAAGTACATGATTGTCTAAAACTAAGCCAAGTATCTCACAATAAAGGCTGAAAACTGTGAATCTGCAGGTAACAAATCTGCACTTGTAATGGAAAGAGCAATGACCTTAAAGGTCTTTTCCATTTGCAACCTGCTACGATTGGTCTTAGTCTCATGCCATTCAGGAACGCATTGCTTCAGTCTTCAGACGTTTGATGTTTCTGCACAAATAACATAGGATATGCAAGAGATACAGATGCTTCTGTTGCTTTGAAAAATGAACTAGGTGAAAGATAACACTGCATTTTTAACTCTGGCTGTCTATGTTCAGGTAAATTAAAATCCACCAGTTTAATATATATTATATATATTCAATATATACACATAATATACGTACATGCAAATACATAATTTTTAAGGAAAAAAAAAAGACATTTTTGTCTATTGACCTTGTAGGTGCATTCCTCAAATCAGAAAAACATTATGGTGGGAGAAGCATTGAAACAGGAAAAGTTAGTGGAAATTAACAGGAAGTTAAATTTAAGGGTATCTCTAAGGCTTCTTTGCAATCACAGTACAGACATCTGTGCGAGTCTCTGTTTTTCAACACACCTGAGGCCTTTCACCCTCAGTTTAACAAATTAATTTGAATGTAGAGACCTCCAGCTTATTTAATTTCTTCATAGAGGTATTTCCCCCCCAGCCTTTCACCTTACTTTCTGTTCATAATAATGGAATACTTTACTTACTTAAGCCCAAGTCAACTTACAACTTTGTCATCCACTGGCTAGGTTAACAAAAAAAGTTTCTTATCAATGGTTGACCGTCAGCTAAGATATCAAATTCTCATTTCAAGATGAAGTGTGTAGAGTCCATTTTTTTTTCTAACAAGGAAATTAAAGTAAAATATTATTGCTAGTGTGACTGAGCTACTAATAGAATTGCTCGGAATTCTACTTGTTCAGGACATGACTGTTGTGCCTTTGGCTTTTATTTTAGTCCCTTAATTTGAATCTAACTTGGTCTTTTATGTTGGCAGAATATAAAAGGAAATACAGAATGCAATTATCATTCTATGATTATGCAATTAAGTGAAATAATTATTGTCAAATCAGAAGTCCAGAATTCAAACACTCCTTTAAATAATAATAATATAAATAATTTGTAATTGATATAAAGCCTAGTCCTGCCAGCTAGAGTAGTTCTTTCTCAGTTTCCCATAGGGCCTAGGGCAGTTTTTGTTGTTGAGTTCATTATGACAATATACACAAATTTGGTTTTATCTTGATCTTTTACTTTTTAGCTTGGTTTGTTTTCTCAGTTACCTGCATGTAACTGAAGTCCCAAAAGCTGTTTGATGTATGCTTTTGATTTGGCTCGTTCTGACCAAGTTCCTTACGGAAACTTAGTCTGCCATGTCATTGCCAGTGGACAAAAAACAGCTTTACCAGCCTCAATATATCTTGAGAAGAGATTGCTTTTAAATATTTGTTAAACATATATTTACAATGATTTGTTGTGAAACTGATGATACTTAAGCAAAATTTTCAAGGACCGCTATTATCCCTTTTGGATATTGGTTCTCCCTTTTAGCTATTGTTCAACCAATACCTAAATGAAATCTCAGCTACCGATTTGTAGGTTGCAATAAGCAGCACATATTTTTTCTCTCTCCCAATCCCTCATCCTTATGGAATATTGTAGATACTCTCTTACTAAAAATGTTCAGGGGGCTTCCACAGGGAACTTGTTTGTAATTTTAGTGTTGTGGAGCGCATCATTTGGTTGCATTCATTCTGAACAGAGCTATTTTAGCAGTGTCAGTTGAAAACATGAGATGACTGAGACAATACAGCAGTAAGGGACAACACGGACAATCTCAGACCCAGCACTAGAGGTGCTACATAACACAATTTCTCTTTCTCCCACTTTTTTTCTTCCTCAAGTAGCCCTCCCTGAATAGGAACCCAGATTTTTTTTTTATCTGTTCCTTTTCCTCGATCTGAATAACAAAATTCTAAATTACATCTGAGCATTTTGGTCCTGTCTTGTCTCCAGTAGTGGCTAGGAAAAGCTGACAGAGGACAAGATGCCACTACAGTAGCTGTCACCTTAAATATGGTGTCTGCATTAATAACAGTTAAGACTTAATATTCTTTTGAATATTTGTTAGCATTAACTATTATAACTTTGGAAAGTCCTGTACCTGTCCACTATGCACCTTTCCAGCTTGACTTCAGCGATTCCCAGTGGTAATAAGTTAGGTTAAGTACAAAATATGCAAAGATGCTCCTTTTTTTCAATCAACTCTGTGTTCAACGTCTTTTAATTCCACCAAACACCTTATTGTTTTGTTGTGGAGAACCAGCAATCTGCCCGTATACTTATATTCTCTATTTCTGGCTGACAAGAACTCCTAAATTTCTCTTGTTCCAAGTATATCCACCTTTCCAAGGGCTTCTGGGCAACTCTGCAGTCTGTATCCCATTATCCCTCAATATACTGAACACAGTAGGGCAGCTACAGAATAGGCGGAACTGCTGCTTTTTGCATGCATTACAGTTTTAATCAGGCTCTTCAGTTCTATGCTCAGATACTTCAGAAATCTACCACATATGACTTCTTCCATGATTTACAAAGGAGGCACATCTTCTAAGTATAGATAATAATTGCACCGTTTAAATGATAATACCAAGATGTTTTGTATGGGGAGGAGACTCATGCAGGGCATTTTTACCATGAATGGCTCTTTCACAGGGCTATCTATCCTCACACCAGATGTCAAATACAAAAAGTAATACTTTGGCATGAATAACAAAGTTCATTTGACTGAAGGATTTACCTCCTAGGAACAAGAGCCTCATAAAACATAAACATTGGGAGGAAAGTGAGCCACGTAAGGGCTTTTGCAAAAATTAAACTCATAACTTGCCACTAGAAATGGGATATTTCATCTGTTCAATAAGCACTAAAGTTCTCTTTGTTTTTATGGCATCGTAATCTTTGATTACTCTGATAAATATTTGGGCTATACAAAACGTTGCAATGGAACTAATCGCAGTTATAAAAAAACTTATGTGTGAAAATGAATTGGGAATGCAGTGACACCAGCACATTTTAGACAAGTTCAAATACAGAACCACATTATTTTAACTGGCTCCTGGACTCATTCTCTTATGTCTCCATGTAGTCATTTACACCTGAGGAAAATGGTTACGAAAGTTGTTATGCTTGCTGCCTTTGCATAAGCATGATTAGGTAACTGTACTGGACATGGAACACCAGCCTCGCTCTGTGTGAGTGGCTGAACCCAAACCACACATCTGAATAGCAGCAAATTTAAGAAAAAAAAATGTGGTCCTGTGTTAAAGATTAGGTGTCTCCATGCTGAAGTCCATTTGTGGAACTCACGCTCTCACTCACAACTGTGTATAACACAGCCTCTATCCCAAGAGGGAGATCTTTCCCTCCCCTTCCTTTCAACTCACCCACTATCTCCCTTTGTTTTGGTTTTATTGCTCAGACAACAGACCGGAACATCATACTGCTGGCAGATTACGTGTGTAATCTTACTCCGCTCTTTGTTTAACATTGCAACTCTCTCCATACTTATTACAGTACTCTGAACGAATGTAAGGCTGCAGAAAGGCTCTAGGCATGTCTGTATTGTTTCACAGTGTAAAGACTATTCAGTGCTATTTATCCTTTTACTGCAGAGAGGGAATCCCTCTCATTCAGAGCACCACGCATCATTCAGATGCCAGGGGCCCATATTCTGCCCACAGTTGAGCTGGAGAAGATCTGTAGCCAAGAAGAGCAAATCAAGAAGAGCTTTCCAAAACCTAGAACTGCTTTTTATAATTCAATGTTAGGAAAATGATCAGCTTCTTTGGGGGCTAGGAAAAAGCAACACGATTAGTTTAAAAAGCAAAAAGCTTTTCTCTACCTCATTATATTCTGAGCAGATGCATTAATGTAAATAAAGTTTAAGTGCAAATCATGTCAGGTATGAAGGTAATTTCTGTGCTGAAAGTCATGCCTAGTATAGCACCAGCAACATTTATGAAGTGGTAACAAGAATACATTTGAATCAATGGGCTGCATATTTATATCACCGATGTGATAGTGTCACATACTGTCAAATATTTTTAACATATTACCCCTAACAGCTGAAGTCTGTGTTTGGTTCCAGCAGACTAAACCCAGAATAACTGAACCAAGGCCAATGGAGATACTTCAGATGTCACTGACTGGAACAGAGAACGTGAATTTGCACTTAGCATTTATATAGTCCTTTTCATCTTCAAAGAGCATCACAAACATTAGCTAGTTCTAATTCTCTCACAATGACCTTCATGCTAACCTTTCAGGATAAGTAATATGCTATAAGAAAAAAACTGACAAGATGTGTAATCAAGCATAGACCAAGCCTCAGATGTGTAAACTATCTCTGCCTTGACCTCTAGCTTTGCCTCATCAGGAATATAAGGCCTTTCACCATGTCTCAGGTATTAATTCACCATACAATGTATTTTACTAACATAAGATGGTGGTAACAATCCTTGAATCACAGTTACAGGACAGAGCTATTCCTTTTTAACAGATAAGGAACACAAAATCATAGCGCATCACAAAATTTGCTGGAATCTGTCACAAGGCAAGCCAGGCTAGATGCTGGGATTCCAGGGCTTTGAATTCCTACTCTTCAGTCATTCTGGGATTTTTTTTTTATTCCTTCCAATTCAAATTGGGAACTTTTTAAGTCTCTGTTAGAAAGCTTTCTCAGAAGCAGCAGAAGCTTCCTCTATGTATCAGTTCTCTCTGCCCTCCAACCCAGACTTGCAATTTGATTATCAATTCTGGGTGGCTCTAAGCCCAGAATCTTGAATAAGTTCCTCATGTTCCAGTTGCTTGCGCACTTTATACAGAGGAATAGATTGAAGCAGACAGTACTTATTTTCATGGTGACCCAGAAGAGCTATTGTTACAAGAACACCTTTAATCTCCTGTTTCTGTTTTTGAATTGAATTCAAGTGGGGAGAGATGAAAGAAAGCGTCTCACAAATCTGCTACTACAGCTGGTACTTCTTAGTTTATCATATGCTAGCTCTAATTCTCTTTGATTCTTCTTAAAATTATTGCTTCTGTTTCTTAATTTGACAACCAGGCATTTGTTGCTATTTTTTGACTATGAAAAAGCCCTCCCCTCCCTCTTTCTTATAGCTACACATCCTCAGGAAAAAAAATAAATCCAAACTTACTGCATTATGATATCAATGTATGAATTTAACTTCTCCCTTGGTAGGTTTTCTTATGCAGCATACAAATGAGCAACTAAATAATACTTCATTACTTACAGTTCAGGAAAAGACTTACAAAATATGCTGAAGAGTGAAAGAAGGATGAGGGTCATGCTGATATGAAGGGCATCGGTTGCACTGCAGTCCATTTTGGATTTCTTGCAGGAACACACTTGTAATTTCAGTTCTGTGGTGTTAGTCAGAGGTGGTTTTCCAGAATCTGTCACTGAGATTGGGATGTTGTAATTGGCTTTTTTCAGGTTTTGAAGCAGGATGACCTGGGCATGAGTATCTGCAAAGGATAAGGTAAGAATTAGCCAAATAGCAGTTGTTTGGAAGAGAAGAGGAATCTGCAAACAATATGAGATATGCCACAGTTACTCATGGAAATTAAGAAGAAAATGAGAATACGGAAAAGATTAAAGAATTGGACTGGAGGTAAGAAGAGGCAGTACAGAAATTCTTTCATGGGCTGAAACCCCACCAAAAGACAGACTTTTAAGAGCCCCTTTTGTTTAAATACATTATTTGGTCTGCAAATTATTGGCACGATTTGCCTGTGAAAACTAATGTATTAATGAAATGCTACGGCATGTCATCCCCAAAGCAACACAAGAAGGAAGAATATATCTATTTGCCAAAGAAAATAACCCTTCTTGCAAGGAAGTACAGACAAAGCTGCTTAACTGCTTTCCCCAGTTTGACTGAGAAAGCAGCGAAGGCAAGTAAGGTTGCCCTTCAAATCCACAGATCTGCTCCACCTGAGCAGCGTGGGTAGCCAGGTGAGCGTGCTAACCCTTTCAGGGGGTTCAACAGAGTGGTGGCCTGATTTTTGGAGTACAGCAAAGAAAATGACTCCTCCGCTTTGTCCATGACAGCCTGCAGGCAGGTACAGACATCACATCCATCTTTCATTTTTTCTAAGAATGTGAAATGAGCTGCTAAAAGATTTGATTGTGACAGAGATAAATAATACATGCTAGAAAACTAATAGAAATAATCTACCTTAAAAAGACATGTAGTACTTTGTGCCCACAATTTGCCATATGAACCTTCTGCAATTGCATAGCAAGTGCTTTTATGCTCTTACCAATAGTGTATGGTCCCAGTGCATTTGGGTATTTTATTCGAGAAGAGTTCAAATACTTAAAATCAGGAAGTTTTTCAGGCTAAAGCCCTTGCAAAAGTTTCATGCTGTCCTATAGTAAAGCCTTGTGCATCTCATGCAAACAAATTCCTTGCCATGAAATATGGTCACCTTTACAAAACTGAAAGTCGTTAGTAGCCTTTCTTTAACGCAAAGCTAAAAGAGAAAAGTTTGGTCAACATAATAATAAGAGGAAAAAAGTTCAGATTTCAGCGAAAATGCAGACAGACTATTAGTATGTCCCACCCGGCAGCTGGTCCGAGCACAAACAGCACAGCGTAAAGCAGCAGCAATGGGTCCGTCCTGCAAGACTTCCACACACAACTGCTCCTCAGGGCGAGTAGACTGGGATGGATAGGTGGGAGGACTAAATGCATAAGCAAAAAAGTAACAGACTTACTGTTAAGCTTGGTGATTCTCCACAATTTTTCTGGGCCAGATTGCTTACTCAGTTCAAATTTGAATGGATCGGTGTTGGGGTGAAGGTCTTTGTCTGATGCTCCTAGTACCACTACCCTGAGATCTTTTGCATCGTCACAAACTTTTGCCAGTGTTGGATAAAGGGATGGGACATTGTCATTGACGTCCTCCAAAGTGATGTGTAAAGTTCCCGTACCTGTGGCGGGAGGGTTACCTATATGAAAAAACAAACATATGTTTATTAAATCATACTTCCATAAATACTTGCTCTTGCTTGTACCTGCATGCTTGCAAAAGGAAATATTTTTTAATAGTTCTTACCTCTGTTATATGAAAATTATTGTGTTAAAAAACTGATGGGTCACTATTGTAAATTCATTGCTGTATTTTCAGAATGCAGCCTGTCTGGTTCTCTACAGTATGGATAACTATTCTAAGGAAACCTCTGGGAGAGGAATATTTTGAAGTTAAATGAGATTAGGACATGAATAGATATCTGGAAAAGAATCTGTTCATAAACACATAATGAGAGAAACATAGTAGGAAACATGCCCCAGATAGACAGCGTGGTATTAAAAGAATCAAGAACAAGACAAGTAAGAGGAAAAATGACAGCAGAGAGGAATCAAATTGTATGGTGGGTGCCCATAAACAGAACAGGACCACATCATTCCCCAGCAGCCCTTGGGGCCACATTTAGTTACATCAGCAGAAGTGAAACCTGTCAACATGCAACTCTGGAAAATGAGATCTTTTACCTACCCAAAGCCACCCTGTGTTAGCAGCGGAGTTTCAAGTTTTCTCAAATTATTTGCCAGCCTGCCTCAGCCCTGACCTGAAAGAGCCAGCTTCAGAGGTGAGGATGTTGTTTATTCGCCATGGTGCTGCTACAAGCCTTTGCGCCAAGGCTGTGACTGACAAACCAGCCGTGGCGCTGGAAGTGTTTGTAACAGAGACGTCTGCCCACTGGGAGCCGGGCTGAGACTAGCACCTCATTTCACAGAGGTCAGAGAGGAGCTGACAAGTGGTAATAACTTTCAGTCACTACAGATGTGTGCCACGGTTGAGCCAGTAACCTACGGCTTTCAGCCTAAAGCTCAATATCTTATTACAGATCCCTTTGCCAGCCCATTTTAACCTACCTCAAAGTTTTCTAAATGCACATTCCTTCATTGTATAGCGTAGTTAATAATTTCTCATTTGAAATGCTGCACCTCTGGGTTGTTTGTGTTACTCCTTTTTCTGGTTTAGTACACAAGATCTATGATCTCTGCAGTTCCCTCAGCTATAAACCCTGAGCAGGTAGAAAGGATTCAAGAGGTTGCACTTAACCTGTAAAGCACTAGTGCAATGTGTCATGGTAGGTGTAAGTTTAGCACTGAAAGAGGTACACTTTAGCATAATTACCCTGCCTATAGCAGCCCAATAGCTATGGAATTATTGCTGCACTGTGAGTGCATCCTAAGGGAGAAGTAAATACCCTGTGGTCTGGATCTGATAAACTACTAACTGTAGCGGAATGCAATTAGTCCTTTCAGTAACGAATGTTACTAATGGTGATACTTCATCTGTTTTATGCACACATAAATGCATAACAAAGGCAGAAATTTCATAGTTCTTTAGTTTTCTCCCCCTCCTCATCTTACACTTTGTCATCAGAAGGGTTAGGGTTGAGTTCTTCTTAATGAAAAAGAAATTATTTTTCACTTTTTATTGGACTAATTGAATTTGCAGAAAGACTCCAATACATTTTTTGTTCTTGATATATTATTAAGTAAAGTCATACGGCAGAATGGATGAAAAGACATTCGAGTATTTGAAATATGATCATAAAAGCCAGCCTTTCATGCACTTAATTAAACTGCTGTCTTTAATTTTGAATGCATTATTTCCACACTGGACTGATAATGTCTTATGCACTGCCCTTCTTATCTTTCTCTGAAGTCAGTAATATTAAAATCTGCCTTTTGAAATTAAGAAGCCAACAGCATTATGAATGTACTGTTATTTTGTGAAACGCAGATATGGCTGCGTTTTCTCTGCCATGCTAATGTTTCACTATCTTTGTATGGCTTATGGGCCAGTCAACTATTACGCACAAATAGAGAGAAAGGAAATTGCTTCTGTCCATTCCAATGACTTATTCTCTGGTTGGTTTATTTATAATGATTTAAACAAAATCTTCTGGTGATTTATGAAGACCTCCAAAAGAAAAATAAGCAAATGTCAAGGTCATAAACTGAAGCTTGTTAACACGCATATCATAAAAAATACAACAAAAAATGAATCAGGGAAAAATGGTCACAACGTGTCCATTGGGAATATATGACTTTTATAAATTTGACAGTATTATGCCTTTGAAATAATTCAAAAATCCCATGATCTCCAGACAGCTTTGGTTTTGAAATGAAAGATTTCCATAGCATATTTTAATTCTGCAATAAAACTTCTCCTAATTTGTATTGTAAAACCTTGCAGCTGAAAGCAGAATTGATGCATAAACCAAGACACAAAGGACTCTGTCCAACAACCCTTGGGAGCAGCTTTCCAAAAGAGCTCAGCTCCCATTTCTGTCACGGAACTGAATTGGCCATTGCTTCTGAGGCTGAACACTTTAAACCTTTAGGTGCCTTTAGAGCCATTTGGGATAGAGATAATTTCAAATTCCTGCTAAGGCTCCCACAAGTGGCATAGCTGTGCATACGCTACAACAAATGTATGAATGAAACATCATTATTCACGTGTGTAAAAGCTACTAAAACAGAGACTGAAGGATGGCTAATTTCATACTGAAAAAAAGTGAAAGGTTGGTATTGAATCCTGATTTTAATAATCTAAGGCAAGACTGAGAACCTTAACAAGTGATCTTCAATGAGACCAAAATGTAACTAAGATCTTTCTAGTAATGTAACTAAGATCTAGGTAAGGTCTGTGGGACTGACACTTTGATCAACAACACTAAAAAAGTCCAGATTCATCTTAGAGCGTGCTGCAACTGGAAACGTGTGATACACTTATCTCAATCGGACCAGGGCTGGTAACATCTTCGTACCCTGGCATTGGACTGCATACAAAGCTTCTAATAGCAGTCTTCAGTTAGGCAATAGCTACTGCTGTTGTAAGATGCAACAAGTGCAAAATAGACTAAGAAAAGTAGTTCTATTTCACGAGTTAGAGAATGCCATAGAGTATGATGTGGTCTGTTGTCTGGGAACTAGAATCTGTAACGCAAGGGACTGTTACCAGAAGATGTAGATGTTAAATTGGATTTTAATGCTGTCAGCATAAATGACCCTATTGCTACCTTTATTTAAGAAAAAGAGTTTCAAAAGAAATATTATTGAAACAGATACTTTGTATACTTCTGTACATGGGAATTTTAATGAAAAGCCACGCAGAATTGTATTAGAATTATTAGTGTAAAATCAAATTATAAGCCTTCTGTAGCAACACACGGCCAAGAAATTTTAAAACTGGCATTCAGTTCTGGTCCAAAAAAATTCCCGTAGGAACAATGATGTCAGTTAGACATCTAACTACTCAAATGAGACTGCCAATCAGGTAGTTAGTTTCTTAAAAGATACCAATTACGCACAATGATGGCCAGGGACTAAGATGACATTTCTCTTAAGTATCAAGACTTGCATAAAATGGCATGTCTAACAAGCAATCATATGGTTGAATGGCTGATGATGCATTTAATCTGAGCATAACATTTTTGTGGACATGAAGAGCCATTTCATGTTCCACTTTCTAGTTTTTCTACAGAAATGTGATGCTGTTGTGTACAGATTTCTAATATGGCTGAGTTCCATGAAATTAAACACAGTATCTGGACTGCTTTGAAACTGAATTAAGACATTTCTAATCAGTATACATTCAAATATCAACAGCTTTCATTTATTTGAAATGAAAGCAAAAATACAGATTAGGAATTGCCCCACAGCAGGTGAGATTTTCTGGTATGTCTTGCACAATAAGAAGCCAAACACCCCTAAAAAGTCAGTGAAAGTTGAGGGCTTAATTTTTGGGGGTATCCAAAGAAAAACTCGTAGTGTGACTGAGGGTTGCCTACACAGCCTCCTATTTCTTTGCATGACGTAAACACATCTGTACTTCTATGTTATCTTCCTACTGTTAGCACCATAAAAGGCTGATAGAAGGACCCACATTGCATGAGTAAGTCCAAAGTCATGTCTCAGTGTCTCACCACATCTTGTTCAACCATATCTACAGGAGCTTTAGATAGTCAATGCAGATGCTAATAACTATGTACTCTCAAATCATTAATATGAAAATTGTTTTTACATGTTTTGACTCAAAACATTACTTTCATGGAGCATTTTGAGTTCATATATTTTTTTCACTTAATGCTAAGGAAGCCTTGGGGAATACAACACTGGCTACACGGGTATTTGGGCCACGTCACCCTGCTATTTTCACATTCAGTAGGATTTTTCTCCACTAACTGAGCGCTAGCAACAACAGCAAGAGTGAAAGAAACAAGTAAGGCACTTCACTGTTGGAATCACAACAGTTATCATGTTTAGACACTATATTATCTTCTAGGAATACAGCTGAGCATGAGGGTAGTTAAAAGTCGCCATCCAGCTACACTAAATTGCCAGTGTGTACTTACAGAACCTGGTCAGAAACATTGTTCTAAACTGGTAGAACATTTTCAAGATGGAAGAGTTGTTTAAATGTATCTCAAAGAGAAAAAAAGTCATGTAGATTTAATCCTTTTCTTCCAGCTTTCCCTTTCCAATTTGCAGGAAATCTCAAGATTAGACTAAATGACCCTGGTTACATTTTCCAAGGATTCAAAAATATATTCAACACTTACTTAGAAAATGAACAGGTTTGGACATTTGAGATTATGGTGAGTAACTAAACAAATTGGATATAATAAGAACATTTGTTCAGGTAAATAAAATTTCATTTAATTTGTGAAAACCAACAGAAAAATCCTCAGGAAACATTTTTCCTTCTAGTTTGATTCTTTTTTTTAGTTTGACACCAAACTTGACTTGATCTAAAATAGAACAAGTTGCACGAGGGAGAACAAGGATTAACAAACACAAAAAAGTACGTTTCCACATGCGATGTGAAAATGGGCTTTGAATAAATCAGATGAAAGTCAGTTTACTTGTAAATAATGTAACTTGTTTAGTGGCGCAGCTAAGGAACAAAGCATTGATAATCGACTAACAAGAAAAATGCCGGAGACACAAACCAAAAAGTGTTAAGACTGGGAGACAATGAGATTGCATGTTTTCACTTATATTTAGAAAGTTCACCTAATGGTATCAAAAGCTAAACATAGGAAGTCTTCTCTATTTGGAACTCTAAAGGTTTGTATCTTGGTCATTACAGAAAAGGAATATTGATGTGAATGCCTTTACGTAACAAAATCTAATTAGAAACAAATATGAAAAAAAGGAATTTCATTTTAACCATTATACCTCAGAGACCTTGGATTCTGGCAATATTTTTCAAATTTCCAAAGAAGAAAAATCAACCATTCTAGAGAATCCAGTTGCCACACAGATCTAAGCCACAGTGTTGCTGGAAGCCAGAATAATTTTTAGGAAGAATGGAGCATGAACTGTCCTTTTTCACATGCTCATTAAAAATAGTAAAAAGACTTCTGTACTCATTTCTTCTTATTAAATTAAGCTTCCAGCAC
Source organism: Anarhynchus alexandrinus (assembly GCA_008711295.1). Lineage (NCBI taxonomy): Eukaryota > Metazoa > Chordata > Aves > Charadriiformes > Charadriidae > Anarhynchus > Anarhynchus alexandrinus. The sequence goes on along the minus strand of VUYV01000007.1, from coordinate 5,214,257 downwards.
CATCAAATTAATACATATTATCTATGCCCTTCTATGCCATGATGCAGAAATTACAAGGCCATTTAATTCCTAGAGCAAGCAATAGGGTATCCATTGCCACATAGATTTCCTCTCAAGTTGACAGAGTGGGAATTCATTTATTCTGAATTTTACTCGCATATTAACGGTTTACCATTTAGCAGCAGTTTTTAATCCACTTGCACTATCACTTAAGTAACCCAGAAAGCTCAATTCCAACTTTTTTCTCCTCTTCTACTTTTTTGCTGGCTAACAAAGTTACACAGGTATAAAATGAGTGAGCAGTTACAATAAGAACAATTTTTCTTCGTATTTGAGCAGGAAAGAAAGCCTTTGAGAATGTGGGTTTGCTAATTTCTGGCACAATTACCTTTCCTCTGAACCATCATGACTAAAGCCTTATCTTTTAAAACTTCTATAAACGACATTTGAATCATAGTCATATTGAGGTCAATTTGGAACGACAATGATGCCTACAGAATTTCCTTCATTTTACTCCCATGTAACTAACTGTAAAATGTAGGACTACCTGGGATCGCTCCTTGGATATAGATTTTTCACCAATTTCTCTATTTTCAGCTTCATATTTGCCTGAAGGAGAATACAGCAAGAATGGAGGAGAATAAAGACTGAAAAGAGCGTTGTAGAAGTTCCCAAATTGTTTGGAGGGAGCTACGCAGCAAGACTGAGCCATATGTGGTTAGGCTAAGTAACATGCTCTCTCTTTAAATTACTATACCTCAAATATGGACTGTGAGAAATAATGCTTCATGCTTTCGAATGATACTGCTATGAAAATCTAAACGCAAATTTCTGTCTCCTTCCTCGTGTGTTTTTTTCCCCCCTCCATATGCTGTTTTTCTAATCAGAGAGTGTGTGTGTACTCGGTGATTTGGCAGGAGGTACCCTCACTGCAGGCATGAATCCCATTCAGACAGGCATATTCCATTACATTTTGTGTTCAAGCTGAACTCTGTTAATGGTTCAGGCAAAGTCAATGGAACCAGTAGAGTGGGAAGATACCAAGATCTGGGTGTGCTGCTCAGAATCTGACACGTTTGAAAACTGGTCTCATAAATGCCCTATGCTGACATTTTGTATAAAAGAGGTCCCAAATTTCCCACAAGCTGAAGTTTCCTATGCATTTTCTGTATGTACTGGCATAGAGATATCTTTCAAAATTTATAAAATAAATAGTCTTTAAAGTTACAATCCTTCATTCATTCATTCACTCAAATAATATACGCAGATCCTATTTTTGAGTAATTACATTTCGAAAGAGCACAGCTCTTTCAGCATATCAAATTGCTACTGACATATGCCATCCGTCTTAAATACTGTTTTCAGCATTCTAATTTCTTTTTCTAATCATGAGTCCATGATGACAAATTAAAACAATATTTTGTGTGCAATTCATATTTTACTGAAATTTAAAATGGCAAGAAAAGGATGAGTATTCAATTTATTTTCTCTTCTCAATTAATACAGCAATTAAGATAAGGGGTATAAAACTGGCTTAATTGGGTTGCCATGGCAACTAATTGCCTGATTTCGTCAAAAATAGCATGTTTTAGGTGGAATCAATCTGTGGTAATTTAATTATGTACATCATGAAGCAAGAAGACAGGTTAGATACATGTAAGGAAAAGTTCTAATTGCAAATTGTTCCACATCTCTTTGTTACTTCAGTTTTTTTCTAGATGTTGTCTGTTACTGTTCATTACACATAGTACAGAATGATAATTTTTCTTTTTAATGATTAGGAGTATCGAGACTTGCACAATAAACGAGATTTGGAATTGCTTGGTGTAGTTCAGCTGGTCCTTGGAAACAAGGAAAAAAGTGAAAACTAGACCCTGACTCTCTTCTTCCTCATCTTGCTTTGCATGTGCAACAGGGAAATTGAAATAGCGCCACTCAGCTCGCTAATTTATACTCGTGCAACTGGCCACAGTCAGAGAAGCAATATCCAAGTTGTTTTTTTTTTTAAACTGGCCTTAAGTCAAGGCAAGCACTGAAATCACACCAATCTACAATCACATCTTTTTATAGTCCTCCATTTCTCTTAACCTTTACCTTGCTCAAATATGTATGCTCCATTAAATAGAGGTTACTGCTCCTGAAGCTTATTCCCTGCGGCTCAGCCCTGCTGTTGGACATTGTCCCTGTGACTGGGGGTGGCTGCCATGCAAACGCTGGGGATGGTGATGTCATGTAGAGGGAAAATCACTTTCAGAAAAGAAAACATTTTTTCACTCATGCAGTATTGCTGTACGAAACAGTGCTTACTGTGATTTAGTGCATTTAAAGCTGTATCAGTTAAAATTTTTAACCCTTAACTCCATCTCTGATCAACATCTGGAAGAAATGCCACAATTTTAATGACATTTGTCTTCCTCTATGTTTAATGTAGTAGAAGTACTTATATTCCCAGTTTTTGTCTCAGTAGTTCCCTGGTGATGAGAATAGCAGAGGAGGAAGGTGTCACACTTAGACTAGGAGAGAGTATCTGCCTGATGGGAGAACATTGCTGCCTGGCTCTGTGTGGGTGGTACTGCACCAGGGTGGCACGAGAAAAGTGAAGTTGATAACTGCATTTAGCCAAATCAGCAAGCCTGGCTATTACTGTTTCAGCACTTGTCACCAGCAGCTGACATAATTGAACAGCATAGGTGGTTTTTCCATCTATCAGGCAAACAAAGGTAACCAAAGTTTTTCTTCTAAAGAGATAGAAAAAGTTACACAATGGGGACATTATCTAGGGTATCACGCCCCTCTGCAATAACATGAGTGATTATTGCATAACTCAGGTAAATTTGGATATATTTTATTATTCCTCCCTCTTAAAGGAAAGGGAGAAACCAATTTTAGCTTTTATAGATTTCACACATTTTCCAGATTTTTTTTCGCTTCTCCTCCAAAGTTTTAATGTTTTTTTCCTCCCTTACTTTTTCTAAATTGCGACCCAAACTCCCAGAATACAGGGGAAAAAGGACCATTCCTGGAGAGTTTTTAGCATGACTGACTTTATAAGAAAAACGTACAGGTATTCTGTTTAATGATAGTCATCCCAAATACTCCAGTGTATAATAGAATCTGTAGGATGACACTACAACATGGTCATGCAGCTGATCTCCAGGAAGGTCTGTTCCAAGCAGATTTCTCAAACTCAAACGATTTCTTGTCTGTATTTAACATAGGTGTGTTTTAGAGATATTCTCCCAATAATTGCACTATATGCTTGTGATACTGCATTGTTTTTAGTGATTAAATGCTAAATTCAGGAAATAAAATGATCACCATTATTGGCACTTTTGTTAATGGAATGAAACCTCTAATGTTTTCCAAGTTTGCATAAACCTGACTTTGTCCCATTATGAGCTCATTCTCAGATTAAACACAGTTCATGACACTTTAATGTGTTAACTCTGCTTCATGATATTTCCTACCAGTGTTTAATTTCTTCTTTAATAGACCAGAGGCTCTATGTCCACACAAGTCTTTAATAAAGAGTTTTCAAATTCTAAAGACACTACCTTGACCTTTACTGAAATCAAAACTACAGAGAAAATTAGGATATTCATTCCAAAAAGTCCTTTTTAAAGTGAAATTTCCCCCAATAAAAGGTCAAACTTTATTATCTATAAAATTAATACTGTGTCCATCAAATTTGCTCTTACACATTGTTTCAATTATGTTTGGGAAGGTACAGGAACTGTTTAGATCAGAAATAACATAATTCATACTTAACTACCTTTCTCTGCAGTTAATTTGATAATGCTGAAAAATACTATAATAAAGTTCAAAAAGAATATCATATACAACTAAATTATTTCCTGCAGCGGAATGACTCCATTTTCTGTGGTCCATTCATGGTCACTGTCCTACTGGTAAAGAATAGTTTTGTGATTTACTGAAAAAAGATAAAGATGTGATAGATTTATATAAAGAACTACCAAGCATGAAGCTCCTGGCTTTACTTCTGACAAAAATCTTCAACATTTTACAAATAAGAAAAATGCCCTGGCACTTGTCCCCTGCACCGAAGCGTAATAACAAGGCGGCAGTGCCTGCTGAATCCAATGACAGAGTCTCTGTTGACATCAGTGAAGGGGTATGAAAAAAGTACCACTGTGGGTTTTGTTTGCAGCTGTCTCCACTCTTCACCCAAGATAGCACAGGAATGTAAGGTGTTTTTAAAAAATGGTGACCATGGAATATGTTGGGGCAACAGTATCTTTTATGTAATTATAAAAAACCTATATGCTATGAACACTAATAGAAAATAATATGTTTATTTAATGTCTAAGGTCCTTTAGCAAGGTCTAAGTTAGAAGGTTTTATTTGATTTTAGAAACTGACCTTATTACAAATACTGTTAAAAATAAGCGCACAACTCACAGACACCCTTCCCCAGCAAACATCGTGTTTGCAATCCCTTATTCTGACAATTAACAACGTTAACACTGCTGAAACTCCTGCTAGTGCTGCCAGAAACTGAACCTGGGGGGAGGTGGATCAGGTATGTTTGTTTGTTTTGTTTTTTTTTCCTCTCCTCCCTTTTTGCCCAAATCCTGTTAGCCCAAGCAAATCACTTCCTCTATTGGAAATGCCAATTTTCAAATTTTAAATTTACCACCCTATCTCATTTGGCAATTCTTAATTCTGCCTTTGGGTGCCCTCTCACATAAAAGTCCTAACCACATTCCCTGGTATTAGATAGGCTACACTTACTGACCTGAAGAAAGCGATTTGAAGTTTGTGGAAAGTGCTGTTTTAAAGAGAATGCATACAGTTATGTTCAATCTGATCTTTTTTTTTTTTTTTCATTTTTAAGTTGCCATAAACTTCTTTTAAAGTCCTGAAAGGATTCTGAATTCATTTCATATTATTCTACCACCATTTGGCTTGTCATCTAATGTAATACCCCTTTTCAAGATGGACATTAGCTATGATGGCTAGAAAAAATGAAGTGGCTTTCACAGCATTGCTAGTTACCGTTATCAGTGGCCTGGAAATAGGTTGCGGAACACCTTTCAGGGATGTTATCAGTCCCAGTCACAACTACAGGGGACAAGGCAGACCCCCAAACCTACCCGTGGAAATCAATTATAGAACTTCCTTGGATGCTTTAGCCACAGAGTCTAGATTGAGAGTTCAGACTGGCAGCTCTGCACTTGCTGTGCAAAGACAGCAACCAAACTGCAAGTGGACCATGTGCGGAGGGCAGCTCTCCTGTCTCCCCGCAGGCCTGCCCCAAGGGCAGCGCGGCCCCCGGCACCCCTCGCCCGGCCAGGTGTGGCCAGAGGCAGGTATCCGTGTATCACTGAGGTTGAGGTTGGAGCTCCTGCTCCTCTCCATGCCCCCAAATTCCACTCTCACATTTTTATACAGACCAGTGGATAATTTTTCCAGTTATCAACCTGCCTCTAAGTTTAACGTGTTTCACAAGCTGTTTGCTAATTAATCCGAGAGTGATACAGACCACAAGGTTAATACCAGCTATTTAAGTTCTGCTATTTATTGCTACTTCCACATGTGGCTGAGTTACATACAGTGAAGCAGTACAAGACTCCTGAATGATCATTATTAACACCTTCGTATGACAGAACTAAATGCACACATGTGGTTTCTAATTACTTCATTCAAAGAAGTCAATAATGTTGGAGTAGATTAGCTCCTGCGCTCACGGTACTGCAGAATTACAAATAAACACAGGAACAGCGGCTTGAATTACGTGCTGACTCAGTACCTCAACTGAACAGGATTCCTGTTCTCTAACCCACATTAAATATCTTCCCTTGCTCTGCTGTTCAGTGCACAGACACCTTTCCCTTCTCTCATGTTTTCAGAATGGAAAAAAAATCTGGGAATTAAGAGGGGTCACCTAGCAGTGAGGTTCTTGGCTTAAAATAGATAAGCAATGCGTGTTACTGCCCTAAGCGCAACATAAGGTATACCCAAAAATCCACTTTCATTCAGGCTGGTTTCCACAGTTGGAAACATTCAACTTCTTGTTCCATCTATTCTCTTTGAGGATATTTGACTCCACCTTTAAAACATATGCAACTTTGTCCTTTTGATAATCCCCCAATAATATTATCCTGAATTTTTACTTTCATTGTAAGATGACATTTCCCAGTGTCCCTGATTTTAAGATACATTTAAAAAATCTTTATCCAATAGCAAGTAAAAGACAGAAATAAGTTTAATGCTACATTTTTCCATGGAAATTTCCGAAGAAAAATATGTGTATGAATATATAAGTAAAACACCATCTCAGCAGATTTTTTTTTCTTTTATACTTAAGGCGATATTTTCTTTTTCCTGTCAGGCCCTGCAAATGTTCCCTGAGTCATGTGGTTACAAAAATGTAGAATTACTCTCCTAAAAAGAACATTTTACAATTCATCACCAGGGCTAAACCAGCTGCAGCTGTGAAAAGCGTTAGCATATTAGCTGTTATATTACAGACAAATCTTTTATTTATTTTGAGCCTTTAGCTCTGGAGATTTGGAATGTTCAGAATTTTCTCTTTCTTTCTCTGCTCCAAAGTCACTCACTGAATTTTCACTAGATAGTTTAATTTTGATTATATTTGACAGAAGGAACTTTAATCCACACAATACATAAAAAATTCTGCATTTTAACAAGGGGTTTTACTTATGTTTTTATTGTCACTGTCACTGTATTGAATAGAATAGAATTCAGCATATCAGGGATGAGTTGTTATTGGTATTTAGGTGCCTTAGGCTTACTAAATCCTCAAATATTGTAAGGAAATTAACTCTGATAAAGGTGATTTATTACTTTCCAAGAATGTTCATACACCATTTGCATCTAGCATTAAGATCTCAGTGTAGGAATAAATGTGTGAGATGCAACCTTAAATCAAAGCTGTCTAAGTTTGAAATTTTACGTTAATTCCTCTATTTCCTGTTTGTCACAATGATCTCTAATACCTTTAGGTGCCCACCTAGCAAAGTGCTGAAGTGTGGGCTCAACTTTACACGTGCACCTTTCTGAACAGTAAATTTCAAGCAGAGAAAAAAGTCGTATACTTTAATGAATCTGATCCATAATGGTTACTCACCACTGTCTATTGCCAGAAAGAGAGCAGTGTATATGTTGTTCTGAACATAAGGAGATTCCCGATCCAGGATAGCAGTGGTGCCAATGGTACCATTGGTTGGGTTAATTTCTAGCCAGCCTGCTGGATCCTTGTAAACTGAGTACCTAAATAAAAATATAGAAGTTGTTAACAAATTATATATAGAGACACGAAAAAGTTACATTACTAGAAAAGAATATGTCTTTGCACTTACTGGCTTTCATGGGGTCGATCTCTTAATACTTAAAAAATACAATTTAATCCTTGTGCCTTCCCTTTGAGATAGTTCATTATTGTAAGGCTTGTCTGACAGATGGAGATACAGTGAGAGTCAATTTCTTTGGACACGTATGTCCCAAAGCTTGGGACAGAAATCAATATTTAAAACATTATGCAGGTCCTACTGCTGTGTTACACAGCAGAGTACCTGACCACTTTCACTGGCCCTCTGCGTCAACACTGGTATTTACAGATGTCGTGAATCCTCCTCCCACAGTCCCCTTTTTTCCAGACTCAAAATTCTGGCTGGAGTAGGAGTTATAGTTTTAATTTATTTTTTGAGTGTTTTTCTTTCTTTTTTTACAATTAGTTATTTTGGGTGAGGCTGGAAATGTGGGGTATGGTAGGAAATAGAGAGTTAGACTAAGAATTCACTAGGTGTAACGGGAGCTGGTTACACGCAGATCCAGTTCGCGTACATTCGTTCTGCAGTCTGTGATCTGTAGTTTCCTGCTTCTGAGGATTAAACATAGATGCTCAGAACCTTGGAACGATTCAACCACATATATTTTGTCTCAATAAGGATCTGAAAATGCTGTCTGTAAAGATCTCAATACAAAATTCACTGTTGTGCTTTCTTTGCATTACTAGGCACAAATATTTAGACCCTGAAACTGGAAATATTTAGAGATATGGTGGTGTTTATAAACTAAGAACTGCCCTACTTGACTGAAGTAATAAACATAAGAATGTTCATGATTAGGGCCTAATTCTATACTCAGTTAAATATATTAAGTAATATAACAACACAGAGCTGAATTAACTGGCACCAATTCCTTCTCCAATGAAATGTGTTAATATTTTAAACCAAAACTCCAATCGTATAATCAATGCTTAGTATAATAACCTGTTTATCTTTTTTGTAGTGAATTGTTATAGGTCATAAACAGCTATACAATCTTCTATAGACATTTTAAATTATAAGTAATTGATATGAAATCTGTTACTGTTTAATGAGTATGTGCCTAGCTAGTGCTAGGCATTATCCCGTCATAGTGGCATTCATCTGAAAGTTGACCTAAGTAATAATGTTGCCAAAAATAATTTATCAGTGCAACTCTTTCCTGAGGGAATAATCAAAAATAACAGATTGTTAGGGAGGTAAAAAAAGTAAGTAAAATGAAATAAAATGGCAGTTGCTAGAAGAGCAAAGAATAAATTGCAGGCCAACAAAGAAAGACATTGTCTCATTGAATGCTTATTTCAGAGGCTGGCTTTGGTCTCTTGTGCCCTCTGGAAAGTGGAAAAATAAGTTGTGATTAGTTGCTAGATCCCTCTAGCAGACTGTTAAGTGATGCCCGTTATCATAGCTAACAATGAGGGGGCAATGTGCAGCTGTTCTATCCAGCTGCCTCTGACCCCCCATGCTCATTTCAGACCTCTCGGTCCCGTGTAACTTCTGCTTTTCCACTGTCCAGATATTTTGATCAGGCAGAGTTTGTGAACTTTGGATTTTTGCTGGGATCTCAGGAAGGCTGAGCAGAGCCACAGCTCAGAGCTGTCAGATGTCCAAGATGGCCATTAGCGTCATTCATTATTCATGCAGCAAATTTTACTGTGTTTGAGCAGCAGGTCTGATCGTTGGCCAAAGGTAAAAGAAAAACAAAAGCAAATGCCTTAGTGCATGGCTCAAGCTTAAATTCTTTCATTAAGACAGCACTGTAAACCACTATTGAACGAATTGAAGAATGGATCTCTTCCATCCCTCATCACAGGAACTTCCCCTCCAACATTTGAAATAACGCCATGGGAAGGTGTCATTAAGCAAAAATTGGGTTTTTTTTTTTACCCCATGTAAGTTAGGAAAGATTAGAACGGATTTGACTTATAATAGCCTTTGAATAATAAATGTTGGGCACGGACACCATACTATTCAGCAGGAAGAAAACTTAATTGTTAAAAAGGGAAAAGTTCCAGACAAATTGGTTTCCTCATGCATAAATGAAGCAGTGCATGTACAGGTACTCAGGCCTGAGAAATACAAGACAGAAACAGACATCTTTTCCCACCCCGCAGATCAGGTATCCATCATAACTGGATTAGCTGGAGCCAGAGCAGGACTTGAATTTATGCCTTAGAAAGCACAGGGCTCCAGAATCCCTATGAATTTGCCATGTGGCCCACAGGTCCATTTAAATAAACTATTCTATAGATTGACATTATACTTCAAAGATTGACAAAGTACTCTTATTTCAAAAGATTGATAGTCCAAGGAAAAAATACTGAGTTTTGTCTTTTAAAAACAAAATTGCTTTTAGCAGAAAGCCCTCTTTTAATTCATCAGAGAAATACCTCTCACCAAAAAAATCAGTAGTTGCCTCAAAATTTCTTTGGTGTGCCCCCAGGGGAACTGATGCTCTCCTACGGAAGACGAAGATGGCTACTTTCAGAGGTGCTAACAGACAGCACTGTCCACATGACTGCTGTTCTTTACCAAGACTTTGCTTCAGGCTTGAAAAATGCAACCTCCTCCGGGCTGCTGAACCAGATTGACTTTTCCATGGTACATACAAATACACTGGTGTTCAGGCAGCCAATTTCAGGATCAAAACTTCAATATATACAGCCATGAAAAATTCTACATTTTTATGAGCAATTATTATGTTCAAATAAATTAAAGGACAAATTTGGAAACCAGAACCTTTTGGAATTTATGAGAAAAAGAGGCAAATACAGAAAACCTGTGGCTTATTCATGCTCCCTCAAAAGTCACTCAGAGTTTCACCACTGGCTTCCCCAGGAGCAGAAATTATCCCTTAGGGAATATGTGGGAAAGAAACAAAGGCAAACGCTGGTGCACAGTGAGCCATTCCATCAACCCAACATGTCCTTCCACTTAATAACCATTTAAACATTAATCAATACCTCAGCTTTATCTCCTGTAAAAATGAGTTACTAGAATAGTAACAATGCAGAATCATTATTTCATTTCACTTCTTTGTTTCTTTTTTTATTGTTGTTTTTATAACTTTGCAACAAAGGTATGCACAAAAATATGAAACAAGGGCGGCCTAAACAATTCCTAGTCTATTGTAAAACTGCAAATTCTCAATTAACCCCGAAACAATTTAAGAAGATTCAACACTTCTAAAGTAATGAGAATTTAAAATGGATTTTATTATCTTCCCTGATTGCTCTACAAAGCACTGTTGGCTGTGCAAATAAAAAACTGAATTGTATAACCTGTGATTTGGCACAGGATATTGTGAAAGTAGTACTTTGTCTTTCCCACCACATTTTTTACTTATTGTAAGAGTATATTGCAGTACAGTTAAGATGATTGTTCTTTGTTCATTTTTTTGAGGGCTCTGCTAGCAAAAGGTTTAGAATAGACTCATTAAGAAAAGCACTATAAAAAAAATAAAAGTACAGAATACAAAGTTTCACTTCCTACTTTTGACTTTAGTGGGATCTGCTGATTGCATAGCAGTTCTGAAAATCAGACCATTTTTTAGGTGGTTAAACATAAACTTCTGTGCCTGTGTGTACCTACTCAGTTTTGAAAATCGTAAGTGCATTGATAGATCTGTATGGATGTATACAGAACTGTGTTCTCTGGTGTCCCAATTACTGTTTATTTTGGACTTATTCTACATTGCAGTAGTGAAATTTAGTACTGCTTCGTGGAGTTTCTTTGCTTCATTTTATTTTTTAAATTTTAAACTATGCAGATGGCTTACAGTTCCCAAGGGCTTACACAAGGCATGGGCAAGTGGCTGTACCCCACAATTTCGACTGTGACCTGCTTGCACTAGATTCATGTCCTTGCACTATCTATAAGCCAGGTGTTGCAAAGGAAGCAGAAAAAACAATTCCCTTAGACTGGAAATCATCTGCTGCAAAGTTTATGTATACACGTCAAATATAGACCTACAAACAGATGCAGAGATGCTATAGATGCAGAACAAGAGAACACAAATCAAAATATGCAATTGGCCTATTTGGTGCAGAACTAAAATAAAGTAGCAAATCTATGGAAATAATTTAAAATTTATAAATGACATCTTCCCCTTTCTGTAACAGAGGGCAATAATTCAGAGAACACCTCCTGGGGTCGCTAGCAGATGTGCACGGTGCCGGTGGCTGGCAGCTTGGTTAGCACAGAAGATTGTTACACAGAACAGTGGTGATAATATGGACATAGAAATCTAATCAGAGCCACAACCTTGCACTAGCCACAAAAAGAATTTCACAGCCGACAGTGCAATAGCCCAGGGTGCCGTAGGAGAGCAGCCAGGCATCTGGGCACAGAGTCAGACGCTGCTCTTGGCAAGGACTTCCAGAGCTTGGTCGTTGCCAGACTTTTCCCATGTGGAGTCAAGGGGCCTTGGATCTCACGCTTTAACAGAAAGGGAAGGAAGGCAAAATGAAGCAATGCCAAATCTGTGCTGAATGACACATCTGCGCCAGTTTGATGTGCGGCGTTGACAGGAGTTAAGGTGAGCAATTCAGATAGGCCTGTCAGGGTGGCGGTTTTCAGCCTTGCCCATCTGGAGACTGCTCAAGTCATGTTGTACAGAGACTGTATGACCAGAAAGGCGCGACAGAAAAGAAGTGGTACAGTGGCACTGGCTCCATCAAACATCTGTCTGATTCTGCAGTTAGGCTTTGCTGTGATAATGCGTAACAGGGCAAGAGGGGTGAGAGACCGTAGGCAGCAAGTTGACACTGGTGGACTAGTGAGCAAGGCTGGTCTGGCTGGATCGGGACTTGGAGAACTGGAATTCCATAATGGAATTAGGGAAGCCCTTTCATCCATGCTATGCCCCCAACTCAGCTTTAAAATGGTGAGGATGTATTTCTGCCTTGAAAAGCTGTTAAAAGGATAAAACCTGTAAATCATTGCAAAAGGACTGAGAATATATAGCAATGAGGGATATCAAAAGTACTGAGATAGACAGAATAGAACAGAATAATTTGAATAGCTTTCTAAAGATGCACAAAGATATTTACTGGCATTTTCAAAGTGTTCATCTCATTACAGCAAGTCCACCTGAAAAATCAAGAGCGACTTCCTCTAGAAAAGGATTCGAGGGTATTTGGGAGAGACCAATGTAGCAATTACAGCATAAATATACGCACCCGTGTAAACAATGGTGGTTCTAAGAGGAAGACAAAAACACTTCCCAAAATATAAGTGTAACATTAAAAATCTAGATTAAAACTGTATTGTGCTTCATATGCTTTATGTACGGATGATAGAATGTAGAGCTTTAGAGATCAACCTGCTTCCCATCATGCTCCATCTTTTCCACTGTGCTATCATTACCTTTTGCCTGCACTAATTACAGCAGCATATGGCACTAGAAAGAGTAGAAAGGAAACCTTATTGCAACGCAGCAATTCTCCAGCTGAAATATACTCCAGACTCATTAATGATAACACACTGCCATTTTTCTGCTATTTGACTATATGATAAAAAAGGTATTCCTGCTCCCATACTGGTTTAGGTTATAAGCTTTGGGAGAGCAACTCACATTTCATATATATATATATATATTCACAGCCTTGCACAGCAGGGTCTCTAATTGCTAACCCATGCTGAATGAAATAGTAATTCTCTAACATATATTACATCTAATGCTTTCTAACTATATTAATATTTGATTTTGTAAAGATATTTTTTAGGCAACTTCTAGGCTTGTTTTTCTATTTTAAAACGTTTGGGTCAGTAAAGCCATTGCAAGAATATCTTTGAAGAAGTTGTGGGTTTTCACTTTTTTCAGTTATTGAAAAACAATGTTGATGAATAAGATGTATTAATTTAAAGGTGCAAGTGAATATGCAGGTTTGCTTTCCATTTTATACCCAGATATAAAGCTAATGCCTAAAATATCCCCTAAACACTATGTTGGAGAGGTCAGTAACACATGATCCATGGTCCTTGTGTTTAGCATGAGAAAGCATGTCCTAACAATAGAAAGGAGGCATTATTAGTGATAACTGAATTCACCGTATTAACAAAAAATGTTGGCAATGAAATTGAGAGCTTGCCAGTAAGACTTGTATTTACCTTATCACATTAGCTTAAAGTGTACTACCAGCAAACAGTTCTGTGGAAAATCCGTTATTCAAAAGGGCTTTTCATACCTCCTTTCAATACTGCTTCCTCACGTGCTTTCCCATTTGGATATCCAAATTTCTTTATGACCCTTGAAGAGCTCTACAATTTCTACTGATCCATATGACAGGATGTCTGCACATCCTTCTATATGAGGTAAACTCCGAGGCTGGTAGTTTGCCGTTCCAGTTGGAAATGCCTGGATCTGAGCCCGCATGTGAGCATTACGCTGATTCACATCTCTTTCAACAGTCAGTGATGGTCCGCAGTCCAACAAAGCGCCAGTGCCAACCACTCATCGCCGGTGCAGTTGGCGTTGGTCTGCCCTAAGAGTTTTGTGCCTTCTTTCGCAACTCCTCTTAAATGAACGCATGCAGTTAGCGTGGCAGTGTTGTCAGGACTATAAAATTACTATTATGGGCACAAGATCGTGACAATTTCAACATAACTCTGCTGTGTCTTAGGGTGTTCTGTTATGCAGGCATAGCTGAGTAATAATTCAAAGCTAAGCCTTTTTTCATAATTTATTAGCAATTCAAATAACACTGCCTGAAATAACAAAAGCATGTCAACAGGTAAATGGCTGTGTGTTAGGAGAGAGGGGCAAAAACTGATTGGTACCGTTTTTCATACATATGCAAACTACATTGCTGTTGGCAAGAGGATACGCAACGCTCCCCTGGCACTTGCTAAATTCCACATTGCTTTCAACACACTGCTCTGTACCTGAGCGTGTGGGCCTTGCGCTTCCTGAGGGAACGCATCAGGCAATTTCACTCTATTTCTAGACATATTGAGAGCTCAATTTGCTGTTTGCAATAGGGCTATGGTTTGTACACGGGAGACTTGGCTACGACGCAATTCAGGTATACGTGTGACATTTGAGGATCCAGAATAACAGTTTGGCAGTTTTGGGGAACTGGGAACATTAAGTATTCATAACAGAGCTAATGAAGATCCCTGTTGAATAATGGCAATAGGTTTGTCATCCAACGTATAGGATACTCATAAGATGATACAACACCACGTGCAGCCCTGCCAAGTCAGCCAGCTGAATTGGTTCTTTAGTTGTAGCATTTTTCTTTTCACCCTGTAATATGAATCAACAGGAAAAAAAATATCCTGCATTAAGCTCAGTGCTATCAATAACAACCTGTCACCAGTACCAGCTAATGCAAAGCTAGCCCAGATATCTATCCACAGTGCTGCGGACACAACCTAAAAAAGTATTTCCATTGCAGGTAAGGACTGAAAAGCAGCTGGAGGATTTCATATCACAGGGAAAACAGGAGCGTAAGCGCTTCATCACAGAACATTAGTGAGACAAAATGTAAGCAATTATTCATCAAAAAAGCTACAGGCCAGGATATACAGGTTATAAGAGAAATGATAAAGGCAACAGTACCGATAGCCCATTAAACGGCCTTTTCAGATCTTTTCCAGTCACTTGTAGAAATGTACATGTTGATTACTGATCCTAAAGGCTTTCAGAAACTGTCTTCTATATGTCTAACCTTGTGATTCCACAAAATGATCACTGACAGTTTTAAAGACCTGTTTTCAATCTTAAACCTAACTGCATATGGCCAAAACCTTGACATACACATATCCCTTGTAAACATACTCTATTAACACAGTTAGGAATCCCCCAACAATCTTCAAAAGATGCTATTAAAAAGTCAGAAAGGAAATCCAAACTGTCATCTGTTTGTACTTTCCATTCCCCATATTTGACTATTTGACTTACACACTAGAGTTGGCAAACTAAGCATAGTTAGCCATCTTTTCCCATTAAATATATGATCATACAAAATGCATGGTTTTGAATTTGGATTGAAATGCTGTTACTAAAAGTGTGGCTATATGCTAAATGTGCAGTAGGCTGTAAAATATCTCCTGCAGTGCTCTCCTGCAGAGATTTGGACATGCTCAAATTACTTTGGCTAGATTCTTTAAAATAAAAAAAATAAAATATAAAAAGCAAATTTAACTGAAATATACTATTATTAATCAGAATAAACATATCATTAACAGAATCTAAAACCTGAAATAAATCACATTTTCTGGCAACATTGTTGAGGAAGGTATTAGGTCAGATGCATTTTTAAACTTACTGAAGATAGAGGATTTATGCAATAGCCATTTTTCAGCTTCATGGAACAGATTTATGGGCTTGCAGACTGTCTGTATTTTCACAGGCTGGAAATGTCAACTTGGAGTACAATTTAAAAAAATAAATTAAAATACCCATCAATGTTCTGCCACTCTGTACATTTTTGGTCACTGAAAATTCATGTTTCTCTTTGATAAACTGGACATACTCCAGGGTGAATTCATTAGCTCCGCACCAGTGCATAGCTCAGCTCTGCAGGTCGGGCGTGACAATCTTTGTAGTAACTCACTGCAGCACTTATTTCCCGAGTGTTCCTGAAATGTCTCTCAAGTTTCTAGGAGTTTATGTACAAACATAAGTACGCACATACTTTATTCTAACCCTATCTGAATAGGCATCATACTTCTCCAGCTTTAATGCCAATCTGGCACTTGAAATAACGTAATAATCCCCTCCCAAGTGCATGCGTATCTGTTAGGATGTAGAGAGGACCGGACATATACACTACTAAATTCAGTGGTGCTGCACAAGACTGATATATGTTGCTTTTTCAGGCTTAAGGTTTATACACACTCATGTTTTGGTCAGATGTTTGTTGTTAATATCAGTTTTCCATTGATTCAGTCTCAAGAAAAACTCATTTCAGCTTGTTCTAAAGAAATGTGTATTTTACAGATAACCAGAGCAGGAATGCTGCAGTACAACAGGGCTGAGCGTAGCACTGAAGAAGCTCAGCAATTTTTACTAAAACTCCTCTGTGGTGTATAAACACAGAATATTCTCTAGAAAAACTTCCATTTGAGCCTTCTTCCTTCAGTCACCCTTTCAGTTTATGAGTAATATATAGACATTTATGACAAGAAAAGGAGTCTGCCCAATGCTTTGGAGGACAACTTGTCTCTGTTACAGCCTTTCTGCTGATATCTATCCTATGTCAGTAAGTCACAGGAAAATCTGCTGAAACTGGAATATGGATTTTTCAGAAATATTTTAGCTATTAGGTTTATTATTTTTACAATTGAAAGTGTAATTTCTTTGATACGTTATATTTAAAAAGGCAGACAAAATAATCAAATGGAAACTCTAGACACTACTTGGTCTATACCAATATGCCATTACACTTAGAAACACTGTAACATTCTATTTCCAGTTTACAAAAGTAAAATTTCAATTTAAAATTATAATTTTAAAAAGAAATCAGCTGGAAATAATAAAAATTAAATCCCCCTCTGCCTTAAGTATATTTTCTACAAGCAACAAATCTTGGCAGGAATGATTTTGCTTAAAAGCAGAACAAACAAAGGAACACAAAACTTGCCTACTTCAATCTTTTTTGCAGTTAACTGGGCTGCAATACAGATATTGTTTTCTATGGGTGGGAGGAGATTATAATGCTGAGGTATCTCTATTTGTGGAATTTTCTCTTGGCTTCACTCAGAGCCAAGCGCGGGCCCAGCAGACAGAATTAAGTAGCGTACCTCTCACAGAAAAGTTTTTTGTCTCGTTCAAGTAAAAATGAAGTATTGCCACTGCGAGCAAATTGGAGCATATGGGACCGCACAAAAGGTCAAACGAGAGAGCTTCAGCTGCTCATCCTTACTGCTAATGACAGATCGATACGTACCCAATATTGTCTCCTGCTACTCGCTGAATCAGAGGGAGCACAGTGGAAATTAGAGTCAGTGCTATAAAAGGAAAGGTTAGTGCTGCTCTGCATCAGGCGTGGAAGGCAAAGAGCCCCTTTGCTCAGACACTAGTCACCAGGCATTTGTCAGGCTGGGGCTCTAATCTCATCGATTTGAGCACTGGAAGTGGCTCCTGTGCCCTGGGGGAACAGTTTGCAGGGCTGCGGCCACCCTACGGACTGTATTTGCTTCCCTTTCCCTCTGCAGGGTGCTTTTAAAACTATGCACCCCACCTCACCATCGGAGCAAAAAGATTCATAGTTTCAGCTTTATTTTGCTTGTCACATCAATGATTTAGCAGGTTGGCTTTCATCGCAATTCTCTCTCTACAATGATACGATCAAAACAGAATGAAAAATTAGATGAAATTCAGTTTCTAGTCCCCTGCCACTGAGAAATATCAGATGAGGAAATGGTTGACTAATTAGTTATTTGTGTGGAGAAACAATAGGAGTAAAACCCTTGGTAAACATGAAGAAAGTAACGGCAGAGTCATTACAACTAGAATAATGAAAAACCCCAAACGTAAAACCTACAGCAATTAATCAAATGAAAATACTAAAATTGTAATAATGAGGCAGTTAAATAAAATGTTATGAAAAGGAAAATATTTTCTGTTATTATTGCACAGCCTTTCAAACATTTCTCTATACCAAGACCTAATTTTCATTTTTTTTTTTCCTTCAGGACAAAAAATCCTAGAAGCCGAAGTGTAACAAAAAAAAATCCACAAACTCATTTATGTATTTTTTAATCGGAAGTGATTAGGGCTATGGTTAAATGAACCCAGAGGCTATAACTATCTGAAATATTCCTAAAGCTAGGGAATAATACACCATATCTGGGACTAACACACCAGTATAATCAGGTTGTTACTGTTAGAATAATTGTCGACACATGCAAATCAGTAAAAGTTTTTTCATTGTAGCAATTGTGCCTCAAAAGCTAATCAACATGAGATGAGCTGGAGGTTCTTTTATAAACTACCTAGAGAAGGGTTTGGCAGTAAAGCTCTATCAAGTTTCTGCACATGCCACATTGCAACTGTGCTTCCAGCAAAAGCGGCTTCTCCCACGGCAAATACTGCTTTCTCTTTCAAGCGGGGGTCCCGGTAGCTCTTGAAAAGATAGGAAGTTTTTTATAAAAGCCCAGCAGATTCACGACTAAAATGTCACTATCCAACACAGCCATGAAATAGCACGTTTCTACAGATTCAGCACGAGTTATTTTTTTTCTAGGGGATGGGCAGAAAAGAGGTGAGAAGCGGCTCACTACTGCGAAGCATTAGTCTGTCCGGATCAATACGACTCCTGTCGGATCGTGGATCCTACTGCCAGGAACTGGCTGGTGCCAGCAAGGGATTACTTCTGCCAGCTGCCATAAAACCTCAGTTTTGCCCTGGCTAATACTAAAGTCACAAAGAAAACGCCCTCGCCTGGAGGTGTCCCCCAAAGACAGGACAGGGGAGCCAGGAGTCGGCTCCAGCACAGGACTGCAACCTGAACCGGTGTGATATAAACACAGTCACGAGATCCGGTCCTGGGCCCTATTAACATCAATTAACTTTGGGACTCGTCTCATAAAGAAGGAAGGGAATTAATGTTTCTGCAAATTAATTTCCAAAAGGAAAGTGTAACGAATTGGTGAATATGCTGAATAATCATTTTAGCACAGTTTATGTCCCGTGCCAATCTAAGCCCTTCGCAATACTGACGCCTTTCACAGCAGCGGTTGGTGAGCAGCCACCCCCTGGGCACCGCCGCATCGGGTCCTTTCGCACTCACTTGCCTCTTTTGTTTCCCTCGCGTTGCCTTTTTCTCATCAGAACTTTTCAAAGAATTACAGTCCAGTATAAATCTAGAAGACATTGGGATTAGGTTATCCCAGAGACGGGGAATAACTCCTTGTCACCCTAAAAATAATTAAAAATAAAGTCTAGAACTATCATAGGCCATTCTCCCTACTGCCAGTGGAGCAGGCAATACCAAGGAGGACATTTTTTGAACCGGTTCCTGCAGATTTAGCAGAGTGACTTCCTTCGATACTAAACACGTGCAATTTTTCCCGTTGATTACAGATGTTCATCGGAAAGTGAAGGACACTCACAAACAACACAACTGGAAAGAACGATGTCTAAATCTGAACATACACATGTGGGATCTCTGGGACCACAGCTTCTGGCTATCCTCAAGGCATTCAGAATTATTAATAGTGTGACTTTCCTCTGTCTTACCCCTTACTATGTGCAGTAATTTTTACCTCTTCGGTGCTAGAGAAAATGCTAGGAAAGAGTGCTGAAACTATTAATTTCATGTGAATTTAAACTGAAATGCTCCCTTGATTTATGTGGGGGAACCTACATGGGAATTTGAAAGAGGAAAAAATGTGAGGTATTTTTGTCATGCTCATTAGTAAAGAAAACAATTACCTCTAGCAGAAGATTAAATTATAATCCTCAAGGTGAAAGATGATGCTTTTTTCAGTGTTTTTCTTTTTTAAGGACCGCAACTTTTACTAGAGAAAAATGTGCCCAGTATTTATGAACTATAGCTTCCTTTTGCCTTTTTTTTTAAATTATTTTTTAATTAGTACCTGGAAAAAATAAGGGAAGGGCAAGAGGGAACAACAGAAGTCAGGACGTAGATGTTAGCCAAAACAGTGCAATTCCAAATAAAGGAATCTTATGAACTGTTAGCAGAGTTGAAAGAGACTATAAACATTGCTGAATGGACAGTTACTTAAAAGTTAATGAGACCTTGAAAATGTAGTAGCTCAGTGAAATCTATTCTACCATAGAAATCTGGATCATAGCCACAAAAAGCAAAAATATTAACAAGATAGACATTTTGTTAGAAAATAAGTTCCAGACTCACAAACCTCAACCTTGAGATCACCGGACAACGTTAGTTAAAGTTGTAAAAGAGATGCCGCAAAGGAAATGTCTGCTCAGTCTGTCAAGCCAAGGTCAGAAAAGATAAAGTGAAAGATTCCAAGTGATGAAGAACAAGAGGCTGAGTCTCTGTCTTGGATAAAGTGGGAAATACTCATCCCTTAAACAGGAATGTGAAGTATCTGCTGTGAAGAACACGTAACAACAGTAAAAGACAGACCCAGTGATTCACAGAAAAGAAACCACATCAATCATGTGGCAATTTTCTTATTCCTAAGAAACTCTGTGAAACAAAAATTTCATTATAAAGGCAAAACACTTCAAACAAAGTTACCTGAGACCTGGGTCCTAGTTCCATGAGATTTTTCTTCAAGAAAAAAATAAATAAATTAGGACTCCCCCGGCTATTATCAGGTATTTCAGCCAAAAAATTTACATAAAAGTATATTTGCTGTGATGAACCAGCATAAATATATTCACTAGCTTTTTCTTAGCTTAGCAACAAAAGAAAAAGAAAAAAGGGACTAGCACAAGAAAGGAAAAAATTTAACACACACAATAAATTGACCGTGCAATAAGTAGCAATTCAGAAAGAAAATCTGTGAAGAAGCTGATACTGCCAGAAAAGTAATCGAAGTAGTTTCCTGTGCTGACAGAGCTGGGGCATTCCTGAGTTGGCTAAACTTGCACAGGACTTATTTCTAAGATTCAGCTATTTTTAAGGCGAGTGCCGTAACACCAGAGATGATAGGAGAGCAATAATGTTCTGCTGACTTAGAAAAGCCTCAGAGTTTCTTGGCAGGTTGCAGTTGGGGGCCTGGCAGGAAAAACAGCCCCGTTCCTGCTTGTTCCCCCTCCTTTCCCCATCAAGCACACAACGCTGTCCCCCCAGCTCTGTTTAAACTGCATGTAGGTGACAGCTAGTATCGAATATGCACCTGGTGCAGGTTTCCCTCTCCAGAACCGCATTTTGGTGCAATATTGGTTGCCAGTCCTCTGATTATAAGAGTGTGTTTTCATGTATTTGACAGGTATAATCTTGAGTGGCAAAGATCCACGTTGGAATCCAGATTTCACCAAAGTAAAAGGAAAACACTGATCCTGGGAGTAGAGCTGAACCTGATCCAGGCAAAAAACCTGGCTCGAATCCTGTTTTTTTTCTTGCATTAGAGCACTGCCTGAGCCATTATTTGTAGTCTTTGCTGAATGTGGAGCTGATCCCCAGAAGTATATTTCACGTTACCAGTTCACAATAACAACTGAATTAATAACTGACATCTCTTAGAGAGGATTTGTTCAACAGGGAGAGCCATGCGAACAGTCTGCAGCACCACCTCTCAGCCTCTCCTCTCCTCTCCTCCTACAGAGCCAGGCGCTGCTACTGCTGCCACAGCCTGCAGGCTCCCGTCGACCCGCTCGTCCCCAAGCCCACCCCGCTGCACAGATCCCAGCGTACACACTGAGACGCTTCCCGATGCGGTTGTGTTTCTGTACCTCTGGGATGGGCGCCTCTGGGTAGAGCTTTATCAGCAAGGCCTGATGGCTTCGCTAACCCCTCTCCTGTACCCGGGACGCCAGCTCTAAACCAACAAAATGCCACTGCGTCTCTCCTCTGCCCGCCACCAGATCCCCCGAGCAGGCAGCTCGACAGAAGCAACAGCAATGTGCTGGAAATTCAAGTTCCTGCTGGTACGTGGCACTGGGAGGAGAAGATGGGGAATAAAAGGCTTATCCTGGCTCGAGCCCTTCATGTGGACTTCCTAAATGCTACATCTAGGGAGGAGATATGGGGATTTCCAAACCCAGACAAAATATTTTAGAATGAAACAGAATCAAATCAGAATGATTTTGGTCACAGTTGGGTGCCAACCAACGAGTTAGTTAGGAGTTAGTTAACTCCTTGTTCCCTATTTAACCTACTAAGCATCTACTATGAAGGTTGACTTCTCTAAAGGTCAGTGCAAAAGCAGGAATAAGGATGTGGGTTTTTTAAGGAAAAGATTAAGACTTTTAATAGCCTACATTTTCCTATATTTCCTCTAAATTCCTAGTGTTTCTTCATGAAAAATATTTTATACACACCCAAGCACATGCAAATAAATCTGTCCATGAAGGATTTCTCAAGGAAATTCTATGAGTCATTCACACAGATGTGAGAATTACTCTGCGTAGGCATTACTTTGGGAGAATTATAGAGGCATTTTATGTAAAAACTTGTGCTAAATTGATGTCCTATTAAAAAACATATCCTTACCATTGCTCAGCATCAGATCATGTTTTCAGCTGCATATTACAATACATGAACATGATAACATTAATTTCATGCCAATGTCTATGTGAAAAATATATGCAAGGCTGTCTAATGTTTGATTAATGGTCTGACTTTATCCCGAAGAATTGGAAATTCTCATAGGGTTTTATAAATCAGTGAATAGCCGACAAATTAATAACTTTGTTTCCATAGAAATAGAACTCAACTAATTCCATAAAATATGTCACTCTGCTATTATTATTGTAGCAATTAAGATGTTTTTCCTTTTAGTTCTTTAGTTTAGCTTTTTTTAAAAATAACTGTCTTGATTCTTTTGTACAGTTATGTAGCCCAGAGGAATTAATACCCACTGAGTAAAAATACTTTCCAACCTTGCAGCGTTCAATAACAAAGAAGGAAAGGGTAGGTGAGAAATTCAGTAGCATGTGTGATAATGTAAGTATATAAAATTCAAGAAAAATTCACACTACTGTCCAATCCAATCCAATAATATGAACAGGAAGGTACATTTTATTCCTGGCTAATAATAACACAATTTTTTCATTTTTTTCCAGCTGACTTTGAATACACTATGCACTTCATGGGTGCAGTTCTTAGAGAAGAAACTTAATTAATTCTCTTTCACTCTTTTTGTAAGGTAATCTCCTATCTGAGGTTTATTTGACTGAGTACACTGAACTATACAAAAAACACGCAACCACTTTCTGTCCTAAATGTTGGAGCAACGTGTGAAATCATGTCACATCTTTTCCTTTATTTTAGCCCAGTTTCTTTTGTTTGCCTAACTCGCTATCTTCAGTGACCATGGCAATGACGAGGGAAGCCTGATTTACCTTTTCTAATCTCTATGAATCAGATTCTCAGGCATTCAAGCTGTCCAAACACACTTTAAAATCCATGGACTTCCCTCCTAGCTGTCTGGCCCTTATCACTTTTCAAGATTGTGTATAACCATGTCTTAGTTGTTTTATTTATAATGCCATCAAGTCTAGGTTGTTACATTTGTTATAAGTTGCTGCGCTGAATTCCCCCCACTCTCCCTCTTTCTGTCTCTGCCTTCAAGGGATGTTAGAAAAATGAAATACTACTTTTCACTTGTTGAACAAGAACATTAAAAGTCAGATTCCACATTCAGTTATGTTCACTCAGTGGGTATTCACTGTAACGTCCCTTGTCTAACTGATGTTACTGCAAAATAAATTTGGTCCTGTACATGTAAATATTAATAGAGAATACCGACAAATTAATTTCTGCTTGGTATTCTGAAAAGCATGTCACAAGGTGTAGCGGGATTGAGAAAATTGCCCTTTTATGTATATTTCAACATATAATATACGATCTATGAAAAAAACCCGTGTCTTTCAAAGAAATAGAAAAGTAAAGGACATTCTTTACAAAGAAAATTATCCTTTATTTGCTAAAATAAAGTGTTTGTGTGGCATGCTACTCAGTAATAATCCTTTGGAGGTTAGAAAACACCTTTTTTGTTAGGGTAAGTATCTTGTGTGCACCCGAATGCTTCCTCAGACATACTGCCTCCAACAAATCTACTCTATACAGCACAATTTTTATGTCATGTTCATCATCATAATAGCCGAGCCCCTTTCAGATGTACATTAAGCAACATGACAAATGCGTGTCATTTAGGAAATCTGCTGGCCAATGATGGAAATCCTGAAGAATTTAGAGGAAAAAAGCTCCACATAAGTATTCATTTATGGTACAGAAAGAGCTTTCGTTAGAGGTTATGGGATTAAGTACTGAAAAGACAGGAAATGGAAGAATTGCAGTTGTTTGTTTAACCTTAATTTGCCACACTGACAGCTGCTGATAAACTTTCTATCTAGGCCTTGCTTGGCTGCAGTGCGGTACCAATGAGCCAAATACTTTACCAACAGTCTTCCGCTATTTAGTCTGTATGTATGTAGCTTTATTTTCTGCTTGATATCTATTGCATTCAGTGCACACAGTATATAGGGCTCTGCAAATCGAAGGTATTTAATCCTCTCCTAAGCTTCTTATTAACTATTATGTCTTACTCTATGCTGTTTAACCCCGGATTGTATGCCCAAGAGTTAAACTTCTCATGCACTTTTCCCTTGTCATTAGGGATCCCAACGTTTTGCCAGCTGCCTTCAATGCATGTCCATAGTATCACTGTGGGATGAATTTTAATGTTTCAGCTTGACAGACAAAAAATGGAGGCCTCGAGACCTTTGAAACTAAAAGTGTCTGCTATTTTTTTTCCTGAAATGACAGAAACTGAAATGAAAAAACTCACCTAACTGCACAAAGAAGAACTTGTTCAAAGGGTTACAGTTATACAATGATTAAAGCTATCACGGGCTTTCTCTTTTTTCCTTGTACTTGAAAACCTAAACTCCGCAATAGTTTCCATGAGTCAAACTAACACCACAATTGACATGGAGATATGGAAAACTGAGACAGCATTGTTTTCTTTCTTTATTAAAATGTGTTTTAAACACTAGTAAACTTAGAAGCTACCAGGGCCAGAAGCAACTTTTAAGCGCTCCATTTTGAAGCTGCAAACCTCGTGCCCGGCTAATAGAAAAATGTCTTGTCTTAGCCCTGAAGCACAATCAGATAAACTCTGTGGCTGCATTTCTTTTTTATGTATAAAATGCTACCAATGACCCGGGGCTCAATCTCCAGAGAGGCTGGGCCTTAGGCAGGTAGAATTCTATTGGAAATTTCCCATTTGAAAAGGAAAAGAGGAAATATTATTCTGACGGACCCATTACAAAAGGTAAATGTGCAAAAATTCTCCTGGGTTTGGAATATTCAATGAAATCTGGGTGAGACAGGTTAGTATCTCCAAGGCAATGCTATGCTAAATACTACCCAATGGAGCTGCCCAAGGGAACAGATGGATAATAATTACCTAGCTGTACATAGAGTAAGGCACGCATGTCTCTGTAGGCATATTTACCTAGAGCATAATGGTCATAAAATCAGGAAGAAGTCAGTCCTTAGCAATTCACATTTGAACCAAGAATGAATCAGCAGGCTTACTGCTGCTTAACAAAGTGCATAATTTCACTCTTACTCAGAAACTGCTTTACAGAAATTGGCATCCTTATTACTAAGTTAATAGAAAAAATCCAATTGAACTCTCCAAGACTTTTTTCCTATTACAGTAACATTGCAGAGCTCCATTTAGTAAAAATGAGTGCTTAAACCTTCTGACAGTCTCCTCACTGAACTTAAATTCTACTCCAAGAATAACCGTCTGTGAGTCTGAAAGAAGATGAGATTCTTTATGCCTTGGAATGCACAGACTAGGGATGTCTTGTGGTTAAGCAGTGGTTGTAAACATACAGCAGAAGTTCTGTATATTTGGTAAAGCTTCTGCTCTGAGATGAAATCCTACACCCGGATTCAGTGGGAATTTTGCTACTGAACTGTGTGCCCATGGTGTATTCTGTCCTTATTTGGGAGATGGCAAATTAATGAAATACAGCCATAGCATCGGCACCCCATATCTTCACAGCAGGGCAAAAAGCTATGAAAGAATTACAGTGTTTCCCTTGCCCAGTCAGGATATAAATTGCAGACAACATCTGCTCTGGTGTCATCTGAGATCTACACCTGCTTTAAAGACAGAAGTGCTGAACACCACAAGAACAAGAATGGTTTAATTATATACTTCCACTTCACAGGATTCCGGCCTAGATGCATTACCAGTCTTCCTGGAAAACTTCTGAGTGCTTGGTTTTCCAGCTTTTGCCCTTGTAAAAAATAACACTGGTCACTGGAGCTACAATCTTACAGAATGTCAATCCAAATAAATTTCTGTCAAAGCACCACTGAAAGTTGTAACTACATACAGATGTGCATGTGCAATCTAACTTGACTGAAAGGGACTCAAGAATTCAATGGCTTTAAAAAATTAACGGAAATTCATACTATCCCCTTCCCTGTCAACTTGGCTCTTTACACAGCGTCCCCAAACTTGATAGCCAACTTATTATCATCAAGATATTCTTTACTTCTTCCAGAGGGAAAATCCTGCCTTTTCTGAAACTAGAAGAGAACAGTAATGACAAAGTGAGTTATTGTCAAGATCTGACTTCCACTGCAAGCATAACTTGTGACTGATATATCCTATTGTTATATTTCTCAAGAAGATCTGCAATATTGTTTAGTCAGTGACATGAAAAATGTGCCCTATAATTTCACAGTTCACAGCTATTCATTCTGAGTGCTGACATGGTTGAAATCATAACGTGGCATAATATTGTTATGCCGGATAAAGACAGAGGGTCTAATTAAACTCCCCTTAAATGTTACATTCATCCTTATTAATCAAGAATTTGGGATTCTTAAGGTAATATCAAGGGAAGTGAAAATTGGTTTCTATGGCTTATTTGATTACATGGAAACACAGATTCTCAATTCTATCATCTATAGCTTTAATATCAACATATTAAGTATGATTTATGCCAAAAGAGTAGAGCAGATGGAAAATTTGAGCAATACGATCTTCTGACAAGTATTATCAGAAGTGATAAAGTCTGGCTTCAGGTAGCTGGGTTCCCTGCAAAACTACGAATCACTGGATTGAGAATTCCTGGGACCCCTGTTTTAGGTAGTCTTTAATAATTTAATTCAGACACTTCTGCTACTTCAGGGACTAATCAACAAGAGAGGGACTGATCTTTTTTTTTCTCAGGAAAGGGACACTATTCTTCAGGAGAACTGCCTCATTCAGTCTGGGTGAAAATTTGCTCTCTGTTCTGCCTCCTGTTCTACCAGAAGAGGGTCTGGAAAAAATAGGTGCTGTAGCAACCTGTTTATGTACGTTAAACTTTCCCCCAAACCTTGGCAACTGCTAGGAAGAACCAAGCAGTAAGACAAGATGTTAGCACAGGTAAGACAAAGCAAGTGTGGGATTTCCCCCACCTCCCTGCAAGGCAAAAGCTGGCGTACCAAAGCTTAGCACCAACTGGTTAGATGGGATTGTCCTTAAGCACAAAAAAATGTTACACAAAAACAGACAATGTTGGCCTAACATCTGCCCCAACACAGAGACAGAGAATATCAGTAAGAAGAGGGCAAAAAGAAACAACAGGAGAGATTTAGGGGTCTCACCACTAGGAGAAACACTAGAAGCAACTGAGAGATCAAGGACTCCTGGGGACTTTCCAAGGTGGTAAAAGGGAGGTCTTGACAGGTTGGCTGTAAATTAAGCCAGCCTGGGAACACCCAGGAATAATAAAGGGACTGAATAACGGACTTTGGGATGCAGGCTGTCAACAGCTGTTCACTACTCTGAGGAAAAGAAGGTCCTATAATATTATAGCTCCAATATTGAAGCTGACAGAGTTGAAAGCGGCATTCCTGAATGGTCAGCATCAGATGCTGTCCACAGCTTTTCTGGGATGTGTTTTGCAGCTTTGGCAGATGCTTTAATTATCCCGTCACTGGGATTTTACTCCAGTCATTTATTCTTTTCAGTCCCATCTCAGTCATTCCCACCAGAAACTTTTTTTTTATTTTATTTTTACCAGCTGCTTCCTCCACATTAATTCAGACTCAGTGCTGGCCAGCTACAAATCGTTTTCTCAACAGGAAAAATGGGGCCTGATTTTGCTCTGAAGCCGTTATCACCCTTCCAGAGTTACATCAGTGCGGTCATGGGTATGAGAGGAGAATAAAGAAGGTGCAGTACCACTCCAGAAACAATTTTGCTTCTTTCCCATCTTGCTGTAGGCCTAAAGAGTTTACTGCATGGGGAAAGGAGGGGGTTATTTACATTGTTCAGTAAACAAAAGGTGGGAGTCACTTTGGTCAAACAACAACAAAAAAAGATGATGCATTTTTTCATTCATTTTTCCCTTCAGATATTAAAATTATGATAATAACATATATCACAATGATTACGTATGCAGCAAGTATTAACACATTTAAGAAACACTTGCAGTAAAACAACTGTTCTGTAGAATACTGTTGGGCTAACGGCTGACTAGTGAGTACCTGCAATTATAGGCGGTAGTTGTGTAGCATGAGGGAATTGGCCAAGTTCTTTCTTTCCGAAGTGATTAAACCTCTCCTTTTCTGGTATTGCTTGCTGGATGCCCCAATACATGCAGCTCTCTAGAGTTAGTGTTTCTGTGTTTCAAAATTTTGCAGGAAAGACAGAAGAGGGAAAACTTTTTGCTTCGAGCAGATTCCCTCTCTACCTGGCTTTCCTTCTAACTTAAAAAAGAGAAAGGAAAAGAAAAACAATGTGCACTGTCCAATATACAGCAACTTCAGATCTAGAGATGTGCTACAAATTCCCAATGGCTGGGTTCAGGCAGGCCATAAATAAAACTGCAGAGCCAACTTGAGATGCTCTTGGGTGTAACTTACAGTGAAAAACTCTGGCGCTGCATGCTGAGAGCATGGCTCAGCCATTCATTTATAACAATAGCACTATTCTTCTGTCTGCACAAGGAAAACAAATCTCCTGTTGTTAGGAATCAAAGACAAGTCCTTCAGATTCTAGGAGACATATTTAACAATGACTAAGTGTGTTACTTCATAAGCATTCACTCCTTAAGACTTTCTATCCCTCTCTCATTATATAGTACTTCTGTAAGCGATTGAGCATGTCCCAAAAAGCCAGTTTATTGACCTCCACCTGCAACAAAAGGGCTTTAAAAAGGGTTGATGTGCAACAAAGTATGCAAAATTGATCCCTTAAGTGTTTGTGAAGAACGTGATTGGAAGCCTCATCCTTGTTCAGAGGGGGTTCAGGATCTCTGAAAAAATCCTGGCAAGAGACATAAAAAAGGTCTTTTGAATTGTCTTTGCAATTCATGGCTTATATATTCACTACATGTAAGGGTGGTGATTGGCAGCAAAGAGAGAAGTAACAGAAGTAAACTTGCTTTTTCCAGTGAATTCTCCTTAGTTTTCTCAAGTATTTGAGATTTGGAAGAAACTCACTGAACTATAAATCCCACTTCAGTGTAGTTTCAGCACTATTTTACAGGATTTTAGGCAATTTTTTTTTGACAAAGAGTATTCAGATCATGGTTGCCACCAAATAAGAGTTTGAAACATTTCCACTGACTTTTACCAACTCCATAGGCACTGACTCCAAAGTTATGATGACATAATCTAAAGCAAAGTGTGGCCCAGTAATAAACCTTTCAATTCCCAAAGAAAACGATCGGTCCCTTGTCCAGTGGCTCTTGGTGAAATGACAAATACAGACAGACGATCAGTTTTAATACACCGTCTGTAGGTTCAGCCTTATCCTCCCCATGGGCTGACGTTCAAGGATGAAGCCTCATTAATATATACACTTAGTTTGCAGTACAGAAAAATGCTCTTTATGTTAAAGAGAAACAGAGTCTCTCCACCTTTCAGATAGTCCAGTAGCTGTTATTTGGAAATGATGACATAACAAACATGACTTTGCTCCCGTTTCCAGACTGGCAGAGCTGTCAAACACACAGCCGGTACAACGGCAGTGCTGTAAGAGCTGAACCTCCAGGTTAGCAGGCAGCTGGATCCATCTAATCTGAAATGATTAATCTCAAACAAATGGAGATTTACTGATTTCATATTTGTGTAATTCCACAAAATTAATGATACGGTGATATAAGGAGACCAGAATCAAATAAAAGGATGTCAATTACCAAGTAAAAAATTTGCTTTCAAATTTCTACAGTTGAAATTTCACCACTAAGACAATGTACCTATGCTTCCAGCAGCCACTTCTGCTATGTGGGCTCAGCTGGATTCAGGTGCAGATAAAAAAATTACACACACAGACATGCACACACACAAATATATATCTTATTTACATATACAGCTTTAGATATTTTTGGCAGTCTTTCATATTCCCAAACTCACTGCAGTTTGGGTTCCGTTTCTAAGTTCTCCAGCTTCAAATACTGCATCTTAATTCTACTTAATGAATTAGATACGCTTTAGAGCTATAACAAGCTTTTCTCTTGAAGATATTTCTGAAGCACTGAGTCACATTGCTTGTTGAGAATAAATACCTCAATAATATATTTATATAAATAATTTAAAATCCAAAAGCATGGCAGGTAATAAAAATATATTGCCATGATAAACCATGAAACCAGAGAACAACATTACTTTAATTAAAAATTATAAATACACTGCAGTAAACAACTTATTTACACGTAGTTAAAAGTCTAGCTATTGAATAACCCGGATTTCTTAAATCCAAAAAAGCAAAAAATACTGAAACCAATCTCTTCACACAGACAAATATTGAGGACCGTAACTGTGTTTAATTAAGATCTACTGTTAATAATGGATTTCAGAGAGTGAGCTGCTTCTTTTAATTTCCCAAGGTAGAAAATGTTATTAAATTTGGCCTTTAACTTCTCATTGACATGTACACTTGAAACTTCTGATTAAAATTTCAGAGGTTGGGAAGAAGCACCCAAAATTAAACTCTTAAATCTGGCACAAAAATAACAATGATCCCTGATTAAGAAATCAAATTTCAGAAACTTCATTACTGTTCTATTAATAAATTGTTGGGTTATAATTAAAATGGGGCCTGCTGGATTTCTTTCATTTTTTAATTCTAAAAAAGTTGGAAACTGTAGAGGGAATTAAATACTTTAAAAAAATAGGTTAATGAATATAAGAAATGTGATCCAACTTGAACAGGTTCCTTTTCTTTCTGGGAGTGATCACAGCAGAACAAACATTGTTTTCCACCCAAAGGAAATCATAGATCTGGGTACAGATGTGAAAGTCAGTGTTAACCTAGTATTAAACAGGGATAATTTAGAGTAAGATGAAACTTGATGCCTAGGTTATTTAGCTGGTTAATATGAGCATGCGGTTCTTGTTTCCAGGATGATATTTCTACCTCTATCTTGATTTCCTTTGAAATGTTAACCTCAGTAGACCAGAGAAGAGCTGACACCATGAAAGTTCAGTGCTAATCACGTGCAGACAAATAGCTAGAGCCCAAGGTACCCGCTTTTGAGTCTTACAAATACTTGGAGTCATATTTTTTTCAGTGTAATACATTTTTGCCTGCTTGTTTGAGCTTTTAAATGAAATTCTTTCTCAGTCTGCAAAAACACTTTAAGCTGAAGAATAAGAAAGAAAATTGCTTCAAAAGTACAGCTGTCTTTAGGAATTTTTACAAAGTGAGCCACATTTTTCAAAGAGATAAGTAATTTGAATCTGATTCAGATATGCAATGTTCAAAGAATAAATTCAATCTAGATATGGACAATGGCACAAATGGTTTCTATACACTATTCATGGTTCTTGAAATGCATTTTTGATGTTATATATATGATGTAACTAAATTTCCTGATTACAAATAATCATCAGCCCTTCCTACAGGTTTTATATAGAAAAATAAGTTAAAATATCCCTGCAGCTAGACACACCTCAGCTGTTCTAGGTTGAAAATAAAAAAGTAACATTACTAATTCTCTGTTGTTCTTTTGTTTGTAACCGTCTCCACTTTTGAACACATATATACTTTGTTGGGGGTGATGTACATCATTCACACAGCACATGCAATTCAAATCTGGTATTCATTGCTTCTTGCAGACACAAAACATTGCTTGCTCATGGTCATTGATATTTAGTGTAATATCTCATTTAAAAGTCTGTATTGTGCCTGCTTGGCCTTTATTTTACCTGTATAATCATAGTAGTAAGGACTCTGATGATATAATTTACCGCAGCATAGTCTGAGAACCGTGTAGTTTGGTATGCATTCTCTATAAAAGTCCTGGACCTTTATAGGTCCAGAACTCTAAACACACACCTGCCCGTAGGAACTTATGAGAAAACATTTCAGCCAGACCCAAACTAGTGAGTAGCTTTGGCCTTTATACGTGCAATTTTACACTATTCTTAATTGTAGATGCTGTTGTCATATACTACAGTCTTCCTTTTTCACTGCTAGTAGCTATGTGTTTCAATAATACCTGTCAGTGTTAAAAGCCTCTTTTAAAAATGCTATTTTATGCTTTCCTGTTATTTAGCAGAAGGATATACAGGTAGTCAAATTAGCCTTTTCTGAATCATTCCACCATTTCCCAGATTTCCATTACATTTGCATTATTTTTTTCTAACTTATATAGCCACTTCCTTTTACATAGCTTCTGTATATGATCATGCTTCATTCCCAACCTAATCTAGCTTATTTCTGCTCTTCTTTTCTGCGTGTGCAGGGTAAGAAAAGGAAAATCTTGCTTTCAGCTAAAAACCTTCCAGGTTTTGGCCATGCAGATACGGTAAAACTTCTGGGAAAATTCTGTTTAGATTATAAGGTAGTTATAGTCAAGATTTGAGAGTTCCTTTGCAGCTAGTTGTGAGATGTGGTTCACTGCAAAAAGTATTTATGTTACTGAACTGGTGATAAACAATACTTAAAACTAACTTAGAGTTTTCAGTGACTCATTGGTAAGCCCTGTCATTTCAGTGTCAATGTAGTTAGGAGAAATTCAGCAAAATCAGTAGGTCAAGGGGAAAAAAAATAATCAGATAATAGTTTCTGTATTGCTGGTTTTGATAACCAAATCCTTATATTTTCTTGGCTTTTCTCTTAGCATCACAAAATCAACTGTTACATTAATTAATATGACTTTTCTTCTCTCCCGTGAAAATACATAAAGTTATGGAGAACTTCAATAATTATGTTTCTTAAACTCAGTCCCAATCCGAAAGGGAATAAATAACTTTTCCTTACACAGGCCAGGTTCTGAGTAATGCTGCTGAGGGTCAAATTGCTGTATTTGACAAGCAATAGAAATTCCATAGGTTTTCCATCGATAGGCACAAATCTGTGTGACCACAGTGAATGAAATAAGGAATCTTTGGAGCAAAAACTAGAATTAATAATAAAAATGCATTCTGTAAATAAATACATTTAGAAAATAAGGGAAATGACATATGCTAAGAATAAACTGATATTTCAATGGCAGAAATCAAAGGCATTTTTGATAGAGAAAAACTGAAATATTTGTACTCCAATAACTAGGTATTTTTGAGGTGATGCAGAGAATTGACACTTTTAATTATCTGCCTTGCCTTTTTCCTCCTTCCTTGGCAATGCGCACACTCACCTGCTTAAATTCACCTTCTCATCATTTGAATCCAAGGCTGTCAGCGTGGTCCTTTGCAAGGGTATGCTTACCAACATTTGTTACTGACAGAGAACATCTTCAAGATCAGAAGCTTTCTTTTTTTGTAGAACGGTACATATGACAAACCTTCTTTAAGGAGTGCAGAATCACTGCTAAATATCACCCTGTGATAGCAGAGAAATCTACATCTATGGTATAGATTAACGGTGCATATTGTTCAGGTAAAGCTTTGAAGTCATTCTCACAAAGATGTTTATGCCCTTTTATATACATTGATATCTAGGGGAAATGAGACTCACAAGAAAGAATGAAAAATTAAACACAGATGTAGATTTTAGTTTTACTGCCTAACCTGCAATTCTCCAATGCTGAGAAAAGCTGCCTGGAAAGTCAATTTAGTATTAAAGAAAGTTGTTCATCTTTCATTTCTCAACAAATCTAAAACCCAAAGACCAGACCAGGTGGATCAAAATATAAGATGATGGCACCACTTACTACCCTAGGTTTGCTCTTTGCGACATGGCAATTATTTTATATTATCATAGCAC
The DNA here is from genome assembly GCA_008711295.1 of Anarhynchus alexandrinus. Taxonomy (NCBI): domain Eukaryota; kingdom Metazoa; phylum Chordata; class Aves; order Charadriiformes; family Charadriidae; genus Anarhynchus; species Anarhynchus alexandrinus. The sequence goes on along the minus strand of VUYV01000007.1, from coordinate 5,180,163 downwards.
AGAAATAATAATTTCCTTTTATTTATCTGGGCAAGGCCAAGTCTTAGCTTACTGTAGCTTCACTATTTCACTAGGAAATATTTTCCTCAGCCCTTGAATGTGGATGAACGGTCATTATTTCACTGAGGGACATTATAAATGATCATAAACTGACTTGAACCATATGTAAAACAGATAAATTATTTCTACACACGTTTTCAATTTTTACTCATTTTCTCTGGCTCTCCTGAAGGAAGAGAAATAAACATGCAGGTTAAAAGTAATTCTGAAACACTATGCAAAGCTATGTCTATTGCTCGTGACACTCGATTGTTCTACTGCAGTAATGAGCCTGGAAAACTACTGCTCCCTGTATAATTCAGTTCCTTGTTTTCATCATAGTGAATCCTTCCATTTCAGGAAAAAGAAAAAAGCCACTTATTATGTAGAGCCCAAACAACTTTAATTTAATTCTGTAGCTGGCAGGCAAATTCTTGGGTGCAAAAGACATACTCACTTTCTGATGGATGAAAATTAGAGGGTACTGCACTCACCTGATAGTCTGATGTTGCAAAGTATCTGGATCAGTGGCGTTTACCGTTAACACAACGCTGCCAACAGGGATGTTTTCTTGCTTTGTCACTGTCATTGGGTTTGGGTGGAAAACTGGGCCTTCATTCACATCCTCAACAGTGATCTGAACTGTTGCTGTGGAACTGGGGCCATAGGCTATGTCTGGAATCAGCGGGTCTTCATTTTCTACTTTGATCAGCAACGTGTGGAATGCTGAAATCTCATAGTCTAAAGGCTGTAAAACATATCATAAAATCAGAGTGCAAGGTGCAAAGACAGTACTTAACACTTTTTCCTTGTAACCCATTGTAAACTTGCAGGAGATAGAATTAGCCAGAAAGGGACAACAGCATTCATTGCATCTGATACTTGGTCAGAGTTTAGCATTAGACACAATGGTAGTTATAAAGTGCATTGAAGATAATGGACTTGATGAAAGATGGAGATGTCCGTCTATACAAGAGCATATACTTTTTTTGCCATAACCCATACGTATAATTTAATTCTCATATATACATGCTTATTTATGATGTAATGTGCATTTAGCAAACAAACCAGTCATACTTAGTAGCTACTTATGATAAGCAACATAAGGCTATTTTCTCAACTCCTACCTTGAAATCAAAAGCAGCACCATGGAAATAGACGCCATTTGTCTTAAGAATTGAAAATGCCTCTTCTGAAGTCAAACAGAGAAAATTCTGGTACAGGCAGCAGCCNATAAAATTATCTTCATACAAAGACAGGCAATAAATTTTTTCATGAGACTTTAGAAACGTGGGACCAAAGATGGCTCTCCAGTTTCGTCTGAAGCTCTGTCCCCTGCTTCCCTGGTACTTGCATTCGTGTTCTCTAACTGAGAAAAAAATGTGGCCCTTGAATTCTAATTGTACCCTCAGTCCCAAACAAAACTTTCTTGTAAAGTCTCACTACGAAATGTGGTGCTTACTGCAAAACTAGCTGTTAGTTAAGCACAATGGCAATATAGTTAGCAACAGGCAGGTCCTTGTGACTAAAGTAGTAAAGCTACTGTGACAGAAGAAGGGGTTATACGTATTGTTTGGACAAGGGCTGGTAGCCAACTATGTATTATTAGGTAACTTATCCTTGCTGTGCCTCTCTTATGCAGTAAATCCCGTGGGTGGCCTTACAGTAATAACACAGTACAACAGCAAATTGTTCTTACTTTGACAACAGAGAGCATTCCCTCATTAGTCTGCGGATTGGTATGGATTTCAAAACTCTGCCCTGGATTTCCATTAATAATGGTGTAGACAGCTCTCCATGCTCCGGTTGCTGGGTCATCTCGGTCACCAACTGTTAAGTTTACTATTACACCTGTGACTCCCTCCTTTACTGTGGCTTGAAACTAGAAAAAAAACATAGTGGAAATTGTTACTATTTCCAATTAATGACCACACACCCATGTGAAATATCCAAGCCAGCATTAATTATTTACCACAACAGGAGAAAGATGTAATCCTTGACCGAAACTGAATGTTACAGGCTCTAAATAATACATTCTCACTCATGAAATATAAGGTAGCACATTACAGCTGCTCTCCATTTAATAGATGGCAGATAAGCAGCAATATGATAGGAGTCAAGCTTTGGAAGATTCTGATCACAAGAAGACAGTTCAGCTCATATTACTGGAAAAGAGAATCCTGAAAACATATACAATGTTGCATAAGTGCATATGCTATCGGAAAGGGAACTATACTCATGGCTAAGCAGAAGAGGAAGCTGACTAATATAGCCCATTCTTGCCCTTGAAGGTACTATTATTTACAAATAATCCAGTTTTGCATTTCAGAATATTATTTTCATAAATTACCCCACCCATATTGATTTTTCACTACACCGTTATTAATACATAAAATATTTTTCAGAAAAAGTGTTCCCATATCCTTTTTTGGAGAAGTTTCTTTAAGAGACTCAAAAATAATTGGACCTCATGCTACCACTTGGTCTGTATAACTAAAAGTCAGTGTTACTTTCTTTTTTCAGTGGTAGAATTTTGTATGACCTTGTGAAGTTTGTTGCACTGCTGTACTATTCAGCTGGCCAAGCCCTATGAGAAAATTCTAATTTACTATTCCAGACAAACAGTGTATAACATCATTCTTATTTATGTAGGAAAAACATTAAGCAAACCATTGGAAAAGCTTGTACGGGTCAGACTTAATAATACTCCTCACCTTTCAAGCACTTGAGGCTGACATGCTAAAAGCACTGTATATAAGAGTGATAAGATAATACCTGCTTTATAGGTGGATAAACCAGAATGATAACATACCTAATCCTGAGAAGTGCTGAACATCAGCAGTACCATTATAGATCATTAGGAAATCTTAGCATTTCTAGGGATTAAGTCTTCAAAAGCCCAAAATCACAAACTTTAATGACACAAATAGGCTTTGCCGTACGTGCACTGCTTAAAAGCTATATCTTCGGTGACAATATATCACTCAAGGGCAAAAATCACCCAAGTGGCTTCAAGACCTGAATAGATTAAATATCTTTTGCTCTGTCTTATAGACCACACGAAGTTGTAACACTACAGAAGATTTTGTGGGAATAGTGAATCAAAAAAATGGCATTTTATTAATATATAGATTTCAAAATCTGGACAAATAGTAGGTAAAATTAATTTCCTCATAGTAAAATACTGAGGAGACAACTACATCTTTTCCTGTGCTCAGTTATCTTTCTTTTTTCATTTCTTCCAACAGATTTGACTTCTGTTTCCAAACCCTTTTTCAATATAGCTGTGTAATTTGAGTGTATACACTCAGTTCAAGCTTTCCAGCCTCAAACCTGATTTTATAAAAGGATGATATTAATGATTGGCTATTTCTATCTTCTTTGGTATATTTAACAAAGAATTTAAAGATTCTTTTGGTTTTGATAGCTAATATGTAACAGGTTGTGATTGAGCTTTCTTTCAGACAGATCATTAAGCTCATTTGCAGTTTAATTAACTCTCAAAGATAATATAACAATATTTTCGCTTGCTTTGAAACAAATCAAAAGAAAAACTCTATTAAGAATCTTGGAAATAACACAAGAATAATTACCAAGATTGTATTCCACCCTGCTCAGCAAAATCCTGTCACTAGAAAGCACACTTGGACACCTCTTCCTCTAATTGAAAATAAGCGATTAGCCTGATTGATATTTTTGTATTATTTCATATTGTCTCAGCTTCAGCATGTATAAAATGAGACATCAGAACCGTAAGGGCCAGAATTTTTCTCAAGTACCAAACAATTCCTATTTAGCCACGTAAAAGATTGACTAGACTTCAAGAAACCTAATCCTAAAGAATCTAACCCTTAGATTTGACTGGGCATCTGCTTCTAATTCATATTGATCCTTCTGAAAAATCCATTGCTTAATCCACTAGTCTGATTCAATTAAGTGTTCAATACTCCCCGGATCACCTTGGGAACAGTAAGGCTTGTTAGGGTAAAATATTTAAAGATCTGGCTATTTTATTCAGATACATAATTGTGAAGCCAGTGAGACAAATTTATTATGCTTACCCCACCAGTGCCAGACTATGACGGAAAAGGTTGCCATGATGCGCTACCTAGTTCAAAAAATACTGAATGTCAATTTAAGGATATCTAATTCAAGGATTTCTCAGCTGGGGTTGGCTTTCTTCTGCATTCCTATTTTCTCCTTATTTAGGAAGAACTCTCAGTAGCTTCAATTGAAGTGAGTTAGCAGTGCAGAAAGGGCACATAGGTTTGCTGGGGGCATAAAACCACAGAGCTTCTGACACCTGCACATCAAGGAAATGACGTCTAGAGACAAAGGCTGTGCCAAGCCAAATAATTCCAAGCATAGCGGTACACTCACCCATAGCATTCTTTGCATTTTAGATATGACCATATAAATTCTGTGTTTATTTATTTGAAGCTGTCTGGAACATTAGACTAAAATCTGTTTAAGGTGGATGAAAAAGCAGAATGATCAAATCACAGAAGTTGTCACATGGGTCTACTCTAACTTTATAATGTAAAAAGTGTAATAAATCACAGATTTGTAATTGCAAAAGACAAATATCTACTGTGAAATACAGAGGCTCAGAAAAATATAGTGTATATTATCTAGAAGGCAAACTCAGACACCTTTATATAAAGAATAGACCTCGTAGTATTTAGAAAAATCTGTTATATTTATACTGGTTCCCTTTCAAAAACACAAAAAAGGAATTTAAAACCTATGAAAGGATAAAAATAGGAACTAGATTTGCAAACAGAGAAAATATAAACACAGGTTCATCATATTTCAAAATGAAAGGTTTACATTCTCAAAGCACAGGCTTAACTGGGAGAGTCTGATCCAGTGCTCTAAAATAAAACCCCATAGTGGCTAACACAAATAATTGGATCACAAGTTAATTGATTTTACTCTTTTTAAATATCTGCACATCCCAAAAGCACCACTATAAATTAAGAATAAAATAGATGAGTTCAGTACTTTATTTAAACTGCTATCATCGGGACCCATATTAAGAATAATAACGTAGAAGGCAAATACCCCGGGGCCAGGGCTGCATTTGGCTGGAAGGAGCTCTGTTCATTTACTACAGCCGAGCATTTGAATATATAAGGTTAACTTGCTCTGTGGAGTGATACGCCATATTGCCATTTATTGTGTTTGTCATACATACAGCCTAGAAATTCTAGTAATCCTGTCATATTTAGAATTTTATAAACATAGGAAAATAAAAAAAAAAAAGACCTGATTCCCCTTTTTCTGCACCCAAAAACTTATGAAAAAATACAGAAAGACAGACAACTGGCTGATAACAACTTAGAAGGAAACAATGAGTCAACAGTGGCCAGCAGTCTCCTTTAATCATCAGGTTTTTGTAGACGAACGAGACTTTTAACAGGGAACTGAAAGACATCAAGGAAATACAGTGACGGATGTAGATGAAGAGTTCCTCCAAGAGCGTGAGGGTAGCTTGGGAGGAAGCACAAGCAGACTTGAAAATGTAACGAGTGAGCAATGTTTGCTGCCATGATGGACTAATGGGAAGTAGATATCCACCACTAGATATTCTTTTGAGAGATCACAAAGACAGTTCCACTAGGCATGGAGGTCCCTGAGAGTGAAAACAAGCAGTTTACATTTCTTACAACACAGGAGTCAGTAAAGGGATGACGAGGAGACGAGTAGCATTTAAAATAACTGTGTTGGAATACAACCTATAGCAGCACCCAGGATAGGTCTGAGCAGAAGAGAGATCTCAGTTCAGCAGTCAAACTCTACCCCCTCCTTACCTGGAGCTTGGAAACCTGCTCCAAACTATGTGCAAAGCTTGAGAAGATAAAATGAAAAAGTATGGTTCCAAGCTGGCAGGAATTTTATCTTACTGAGTATAGAAAATTCAAGATGGCAGGTATCTACTAAGAATAATTAGGGCTGCATCAAAAGCCAGCTAAAGGGAGAAGTCAAGTGGAGAAACAAACAAATTGAACCACAGCTTAATTTTAGCAGCTGTTTCCCGGTGGAGCCAGGATATAATATAACACTGAGCCAAATCCTCCTCCACACTGAGCTCTACAGCAAACTGGTGGGACACTGTAGTGACAGCCCCCACTGAACAGCAAAATGGCTCAGTAGGATCTCAGGAAAAAAACAATCTTGTCAGATGTCTGCCATGGGACAGATACATGAAAAAAACACTTTGTAAAACCTTATCACCTGGGAATCCAGACATTAACCCCATCTCAGCCTCAAACTAAACTGGAAATGGTATCTAACCTCTATGAAAACTGGATTCTTATCTGACAGCCTTATTTAAAGCTTCTGTAGTAAGTGAGGGTTTATTTACTGGCTTCTCAGGGCACAGAGGAACAAATGAACTTAACTGCATCAGAATCACCTGAATGTCTACTGTCCAGCAACAGCATCAGCATGCAGTAATAACCTTAATACCTTTATGAAGCCACCAAATAACTGTCTCAAAGTGGGATACCGATATACCCAAATTAAAGAGCTGCCACAAGCAGCAAACACAATGCAAGATAAACGTGTCTGGGATTGGTGATCACTACCCTATGGCTCATTAAGATTCTGCATGCTGTGATTCCCAGTCAAGAACAAACAAATTAAAACTGCATGTCAGTTTGCATTTATCAGGGCAACATTCCAGTTGAAGGTATTCTGTGCTACTATCATGTGTTTGTTTCCCCATCTATATATCATGAAAGATGAGAAATAATGGGATATATAAATTCACATGTCTCTATTAGAAATTCCCCACGGAAATTGTATTCTTGTATTTGTCCTCCTCCACTGAAGTCCACTGCTTTTGCAACCACATTTAGTCTACCTATGTTCTTGAAAATACGAGGACAAGCTTATAGTCTCTTGCAATCTGCTTGCTCTTTGCTGTCTTTCACTTTGCACGCTGACATTCAGTATGTGTGCACCCGAGCGGCCAATATCTATTTGTTAAGGAAACAATGTATTTTCCATAGCTCTGTTTCTGGAATATCTCCGAGGACAAATGGATTATCAGGGTGATCACGAAGGTTTGCCTTCTCAAGCAATCAGGAATGAGAATCTCATAAATGTCAGTAACGAACATTTCTTGTGGAATTCAGCGGGAGACAGAGCCCAGCTTGCCAGCTAACAATGAACCGTGGAATACGGTGCTCGGAGCTCACCACACTTCACAAACTCGGCAGGTGAAATACTAGGTGGAAATATTTAGCGTAACATTTGTGCATGGAGCAAAGTAACACTGATGATTCTTCAGTCACCTTGCATCTCAGCACAACGACCAAACGTGCTGCCTGCTACCTGGGGCCCCTGGCGGGCTGAAAAACAGAGGACCCGACCAACTGCAGTCTATAGCAAACTGCACACGAGCAGTTTAATTGCCAATTTTGTGGTCAGAGCAAATTGTAACTCGGTATTACATTTTCCCTGATCTCTTCCACAGATTTTGAAGGTATTTTCCCTCTTAACACTGTGCATGGCCTTTACTATACGGACACAAATAGCTGCTGTATTTCATGACAGAGAAAGCTGCATTAACGTAATGGATTAAGTTGATAAGAGCTGCACACGAAGCAACATATGAAGCTCTTTGGAAGCCATTTAGAGGAAAGACACTATGTAAATATAAAGCATAATCGCAGTATGATAAGGATTTGATGGTGTAAACTAGATGCAAAACACAAAGCTATGAGTCACTCAGTCTTTAGTAATTGTCATTGTCTTACTGCCATAATGCTGGCTCATAGGCACTATATTATTTCTTAAAGTGTTTCTTTCAGCTTATTCTATATTTTTTCTAAGTACATAATATTCTTCCATCTCCCTAGTGAAATTACAGAAAGAATTCAATTGTAGCTTAGAAAAAATCTTTTTGAATATATGAAATTGACCATAATAATTTTGGATGCATTTTCACTTTTTACTTTTGAATGAATTTCACAGGCTATGTATTGTAAATGCCTTCTGATTTTTCAAGACACACACCAGTTACTTTACAAAATAAAAGTACTGCTCAATAAGGAAAAAACGAATGAATATTTTTGTCCACTACATGCTGCAGCCTGCAACAACAGCAACAAATCCAAAAGATTAATTAACTAAATGGAAGGCCAAAGATTAAATTCTGCTCTCTGTAACACGGCTAGAAGTTCTGCAGGCTCTATCAATTTGTGCCTTTTTATTGAAAAACACAAAAATACTTAATATCACTGTGTATCATGAATGATAAAAAAAAGGCAAGGGGAGTTTCAACATGACTTTATCTCATTTTTCTGCTTATCAGTCTGCTTGGAAAAGCACTGCTAAGCAGTACCTAGTAATGCAATAAACAAAGAAACAACAAAGTAGTAATCAGGCTGTTTGCCCGTGCTCCAGGTACAACTCCCTCTGTGAGCAGTTTTCCATTGTGATGAAGTCAAGCTATCCCTGGGATTCAGTGGGACCACTTCAAGAAGTCTTTGGGTATTAGGATTCATGATTGAATAGGGCAGGGACAGAATGCAAAAATAACAGGGTAAAATGGATGGATGGATGGATGGATGGATAACCTGCTGGGTGCCTCAAGAGTTGCCTGCGAAGTTGCCAGAGTGGCGATGCAGAGTCCTCCTATCCCTCTTGTAGACATCATAAATCTTAGAAAACTTTGGAAGCAAGACCCTCCTAAGATTCACAAATTAATTTAAAGAACTTTCCTTTTTGCTTCTTTCCCACAGCACTGCTGAAACCCCAACACAGTGCTGTATTCCTATCCTCTCACATGCTTGCAGAGGACTAAAAGCCATTCAGGGACTGTAAATAAGTGATGGTGAAGGATACTTGAAAATAGTCACTTTTTTTGAAATCATTTTGAAGACTTTTGTTTACGCTAGACGTTGACTCTTTCTCAGCCCAGCTCATGACCTCACTGAGTGAAGGCAAAAAGATAATTCTAACATGTATTAATCATATGTTGAATGCCTGCTTCAAAGACCATTACCTCCAGGGTATACATCAAATGTATACATCAACTGTACTACAGTTGTGTGAAGGTTCAGAAGGAAGACAAACATCTCTCTTTTTTTTCAGAATATATAAATAAATTAGAAAGGATTCATTTTTTTTTTTTCACTTTTCCACCTATAAATACAA
>VUYV01000007.1:5114515-5166833 GCA_008711295.1 Anarhynchus alexandrinus | reverse complement strand
GCCCTCCTCTGGACACGCTCCAGCAGGTCCATGTCCTTCTTATGTTGGGGACTCCAGAGCTGGACGCAGTACTCCAGGTGGGGTCTCACGAGAGTGGAGTAGAGGGGCAGAATCACCTCCCTCGCCCTGCTGGCCACACTTCTTTTGATGCAGCCCATTTTGCTGCTCATCAGTCTGCAATTTTAACAGGGTAAAATGGATGGATGGATGGATAACCTGCTGGGTACCTCAAGAGTTGCCTGCAAAGTTGCCAGAGTGGCGATGCAGAGTCCTCCTATCCCTCTTGTAGACATCATAAATCTTAGAAAACTTTGGAAGCAAGACCCTCCTAAGATTCACAAATTAATTTAAAGAACTTTCCTTTTTGCTTCTTTCCCACAGCACTGCTGAAACCCCAACACAGTGCTGTATTCCTATCCTCTCACATGCTTGCAGAGGACTAAAAGCCATTCAGGGACTGTAAATAAGTGATGGTGAAGGATACTTGAAAATAGTCACTTTTTTTGAAATCATTTTGAAGTCATTTTGAAGACTTTTGTTTACGCTAGACGTTGACTCTTTCTCAGCCCAGCTCATGACCTCACTGAGTGAAGGCAAAAAGATAATTCTAACATGTATTAATCATATGTTGAATGCCTGCTTCAAAGACCATTACCTCCAGGGTATACATCAAATGTATACATCAACTGTACTACAGTTGTGTGAAGGTTCAGAAGGAAGAAAAACATCTCTCTTTTTTTTCAGAATATATAAATAATTTAGAAAGGATTCATTTTTTTTTTTTCACTTTTCCACCTATAAATACAAGATGTATTCAATTATTTCGAGAATAAATCACCCACAAATAAAACAGACAGTTCTAGAATGATAGTCACATCATAGAAAAAACCCTCACCTCTTTCTCCAGGTGGACAGAGGACAACAAAAGGTCACTATAATATTTACTACACTTAAGGTACTTTTGAGAAAAACTCAAAGAAATAATGATGTTATTTTCTTATCTATCAAAAATTCTTCCCCCCCCCCGGGTAGAATAAACCTTATGTTTAAAACAACAGCATCATAGAAAATGATGATCTGACCAAATCTGAAAGAGCAAACTATACCTATTCACCTCTTACAGCATCAGCGTTGCCTAGGGACCAGGGAGATACCCGCTTTTCACATTTATGAGACCACTTGAGCTGTATTCAGCCAACCCAGCTACATATTATTTCTTCCTCAGTGCACTTTCCATCAAGAGTAGTGTTAAGCCTATCTTCTTTCTAAGATGCTGGGTGTCTTCTTTAAATAGAATGAACTTTAAATAGAATAGACTTAGCTGGATTTTTCTTTCTTTTTCACCCACTGCATTTTAGGAGCAGAAAGGTTTTACAGGCTTTTTCCCCCATCAATCCACACAGTTCTCACTTAGGCTAATGACAGGGGGAAGGGGAAGGGGAAGGGGAAGGGAGAAGCGGAAGGGAGAAGCTGAAGGGGGTCTTGTTAAATGCTCCTCCTTTCATTTTTAGCAGAGACTTAACAGCAGGACAGATGAATTCACTCCTCTCTGAACATCAAAGTGGTAGTAAAAGGGGAATTCTATCACAACAGAAACATTGTTTTGATAGGATTGCCTTCAACATGCATATGCAGAGACCAGTCAATTTGTTAGAAAGTCTGGGAGATTTAGAGGACTGAAGGAGAAACTACTCTAGTGGCTTTAGTCTCCTCCCAGGTATAAATAAATGCAATGTGGCCTCTGTACTGATGGGAAGGGAGCTGGGCAGTGACAAGAGCTTCAGTAGATGAAAGCTACTTATGATTTATAAATTACTGTCATGTTTACATTTCAGAAGTAGAGAAGGGCATCTTGCGATTTCTCTTTAGGAAGGTAACTTCCAGGACTTCTTTCCATATATGTATGAAAACTGTGTTTTAGTGCTATACAAAAGCAAGCTAATGGAAGAAGTTTAAGAAAAAAAAGAATGATTCACTCTAAATAGGTCAAAGAACAAAAATTTCCTACATAAAATTCTAGAGGGATCTTGTTCATCTCTATAACTACTATTACAGTTACAAATGAATGTTTTGTTAAACCCTAATTTCATGATTTATTATATTTTTTTTAACACAAATCTGTTACTCCCCTATTCTATTATTTGAGGACTTAGCCATTAATAAGATATTGCTGAATACTTTACCAAACATGCCCTTAGAACTGCCATGAGCTGTGTCTGTGTATGGATTTGATGGAAAAAAAAATGCCAAGAAATGACAGAAATCCATTCTGGGAAGCAAGGGTTTATACGTGTCTTGATGGGGAAAAAGAAAAAATAAAAAGCCCTTTAAGATGGTGATTTTATTACTCAGGAAATCATTACCTAAAATGGTGTAACCTGTTCTGGGAGTGATTTTTCTGTGTGTTTCACCTGCCTTACATGAACACCAAGCAGAAAATGCATTCACCGTTTATTTTGAACGCACATAGTCTAATTTAAGTGAATTCTGTAATGCTGTTGCCTTTTTTAAATAGTTGGCCACACACATTTTGAATAGTCATCTCCAGTGACTCAGCATCAATATTGACAACTTGAAGTTGAGCACAATTTTCTCTAAAAGCACCAATTCTAGATTTGAAGAACCTAAGTGATAAGCATATTATTAAATTCTTTGGCAATCAGCTCCAATGGTTATTTGTTCACTATTTAAAATTATGATGATGATTACCTCTCAACTGTGTATAAATAAGGAAATAATAACTTAGTCTATGAAGCTCATATATAGTGACTGTCACAGTGTTTTGGAACTCAGTTAGCTCAAGATCAGGTTTAAAATGTAGGTTACATACAATTTGATTAATGAATAGTAGATGTAACTAAGTCACAATTTAGCAGTATTTCCAAATAAGATTGCACTGTCTGAGGAAATCACAGACTAACATGGGGCTTTTCAAATCCTTTATGCACTTTCCAGAACGCCATGAAAATGCTCTGTTTTGGCAACTTAATATTGCAAGACTGAACCATATTATTAGCGGTTAAGAAGCAAACATGTATTTGCAGGGAGGTGGAAATCACAATGTAAACGAGACTTTCTCAATGGCAGAATCTTTGGGCTCTTTCATAAAAAGAAGCATATGCATCCAATGAGAAATCTTGCTTTTGCTGCCCTGAGAGGACATGGCTTCCAAAGACGACAGTTATTCACTGTGCCAGTTTACAGCTGATCACGACCCATGCTGCCAACAACAGATGTTTTGACAGTGGTTAAGCTTCTTCACATGGTCTTTGGTGAGCAGTGCCTAGCAGCACCATTCGAAGCATTCAAAGCAACTTGTATCTCTAGAATATTTTAGCAATGAATTTCATCAATTCCCCAAACTTCTGGCATTTTAGGTTGTGCCAGCTGATGGGGATGAGATGCCCTAGATTTACAAGCCCCTCCAGCTGAGAGCTGTCTGAAGTTAGCCCAGTTTGAAAACTCTTTTTTGGAAGCAGATAAGAACTCTGCAAGGTTTCACACTGTTCCAGTGGAGGCAGGAGGTACAGATGGAAGTTTACAGGCAGTATTATCTGCAGTGATGCAGAATTTGTCTGAATTAAAAAAAAAATTAAATCTCTAGCCAGCATTTTGTTTTCTGTGGAAAACTTGGTGGGGAAAGGAGAATTTGTGCTGAACACTCCCTATTTCAATCTATCCAAACACAGTACGTCTTCCAAGTCTGCTGACAAAGCAATGAATGAAGTCTACTGCACGTAGCTTCTTCTACTGGACATACATTATTTTTTTCTCAAATTATCTAGCCTACATCCTGTTTGCACAACATTCACTGAATATTACTGCTATATCAAAAACCTGTGATACAAGAAGAATCATTTAGAGATCACAGACATAGGTCAACTTTAATGATTAATGGTCTCTTTCCTTTTCTGTTTTCCTCCCATAGCAGAAAAATCTTTATCATATCTTGAACATCCAGGTAAGCACCATCCCTGATAGGGAACAACAAGGTCCTGGGGTCTCCAACCCTATTAGCACAGAAATATTCTTTTCCCCAAGGCCAAGAAGAAAGAATAATAGAAATAAATGCAACCTATTTGACTAATGACTATGGAGTGATCTGAGCCTCCCCATATAGCACTGAGATGGGAGGTTTCAAAAGGTAGCTTGAGAGGAGTTCACTCAACAGCTGGGGTGGTCTGCTTTGAAAACACATGAGATTTAAGCGTGTATTGAAACAGAGTGCTGAACAGTGATTGAAGCATGGACCAACAGATACGTGGTTTGGCATTGCACAGATGTGGAAAAGGTCAGGAAAAAAGCAAAGGTATGCTAAATAGATTTATTGCTTTCTGTTTTAAGGATAACCCATGGTCTCCATCTCCCACTGCCCAGCTCCTTTTGCCAATGCTCATTTCATCTTTTCTTGAAAGAAAAAATATTTGCAATAAAGGAAAATGAAACATTCCTTTTTTAAGTGCCCATTGCGTACTTATTTGCTGCCTAGCATGTCACAGAGGGAACATTCAGGACCCTTTCATTTTCTCACCTCTAACTTATGTTTTCCTAACCATACATTCACTGTACACACAGCCTTCTTGAACACAAACACTGTTGCAGCCTCAGCTGGATATGTTTTGCTATAAACAGACAACTATCCATTTGGTCTTTTTTATTAATAAGATGGATAAAGAACGAACTAAGGATTTGTATATATCCTGATACTGGATTCTCTCTAAGCTATTTGGAGAACATGAATGACTACAAGTGTGATGGCAGTGTTCCTCAGTTTATGTGTCTGAGAACCAAGAATTTGGAAGGAGGTCAAGACAGGCCAAGGCACCACACATGTGCTTTGGACAGAAAGATGTGCATGCACACCATGAAGTCTATATACAGTCAATCGAGCCTGTCACACCTACCTCGTATGGGCTGCAGAGATTACCTGAACATGAACAGCAAATGTGGCCCATTCCAGTGGCAAAACATGGTTATTGTGCCTGTGAAGACCATCACTGTAATGTTGATGGAAGGTGAGAAGCTTAGCACAAATGTACTCCATGGTCAGTCTGGGTAGGAGCAGAAAGTGCAATGCACCTATGCAGCAAGTAATCACTAGAGCTAACTCTTGCTGGGATGTCCAGAATTGATACAATTCCTTCATCCTGATCACAGCTAATGCTGTGGTATCCTTGGAAATCCTTGAGCAGCAGCTCAAGTCCTCCAATTCCAAGCAGACTGAATTTCTAATGCAAGAAAAGGCAATTGCCATGAAATACAGTTGACACCCATAAAATAAACAAGCATTCAGTATTATCTTTGGTTTATATCAAAAAAGCTTTTCCACAGGGTTGAATGCTCATTAAATCAGGACATGTATGAAGAAAATTAGTTTATTAAGCAACTGTGTTATTCCTCTCTCTTAAGACTGCTTCCCCTTCTTCTATAGCAAATCTCTACGTAATACGCTAATACATCTGCATCAAAATTGCCACACTGAACTCTTCCTAAGGAGAGCAAGCAAGTACACTAGCAATTAATTGGATCCTAACACACATTTCTAGATACAGATTTTTCAACTGAGCTTGCCAGTTCTAGCGGAAATAATTTTAAGGGACAATAAATATCACTTTATTTCTATACACAGCAGTATGATACACTGTAAGCAGCCACCCTTTCTCCCCTCGGAAGGGAGAAAAATGCTGCGCTTGCAGGTAGCTTGAAATATATACTATTTCTTGCTTTTGAGTAAGCTCATAATTAAAGTGGAAACATGAGGAACCATTTCAATGGATCTGTAAACTCCAACAGGAGGAAAAAAATCTATTTGAGGTTAGAACAAAATCTTTTTTAATCTGGCTAATGCTACTTTTGTGCTGATGCTGATCATTATACTTATTACTAAACTGTGGGACATTCCAAAGTGTTGACACCTGACTTCAATTACTAGAAAAGCAATCACTTTCAGATATTCAGCTTGGTGATTGATATGTAGATACCCAATTTTTAGTGAATTAAACCATGTTGTATCAATTTGGTGGTCTTTAGGATTTATAATCAAACCCTGATGACATCTGATTAATGCCAGCATAGGCTCCCTGAACCTTACAATATTCTTGTTCCTTTGGAGCTCAGATCACGGCAGGCTGATTACCCCCCTGATTATCCTGAGTAACTGGGGTCAGAGGTTAGCTAGCACCACAGAACACATTTAATTCAATCAATTCAGTTAGTGAAGCAGTTGGGGAAAAAAGAAATTATTGCAATTGCTGTAACACTGCATTAGAAAATTTGCCCAGGATTTCTGTGCTCCAACTGATGAGCATTTTTGCTTAATTTCTAATTTAATATTCTGCTGGGGTTTGCAACTTCAATTACTTGTGATATTTTCACTCCAAGTCAGGGGCATTGAGCTTGGAGGGGGAAAGGAAAACCAGAGGAAGAAGAGCTGCCTGTATTAACCTGTATAATAACCTTTCTCACAGACACTTTCATAGCTCAGTTGTGGTTTTCCTGGTTACACACTCTAGTCATGGCTCAGGAAAGTCCTCTTGGTTCTCTCCATTTGTCCCTCTTCCACTGCCAGATTTTAGCTCTTCTTGTAGATTTTTAATATTGTCTAGCTGAGTATCACTTCATTTGTCTTATAAGCAAAGACACTTTGATCACTTGTGATGCGCCACAGTGCTACATTCAGACAGCCCAGCACCCTCATGTGTGCTCAGATGGAGTTTGTGAAAGCCCATTAAAGATACCAGCACTGTACTTCAGCCACCTGAACCAGCAAGTACTACATCTGGGCTGAAATATAAAACAGGACCTCTTACTACTCCCTGAAAGGCTCAAGGCACTTCTCACATGAATACAAATGCCCAACAGCTCAGTTTGACTCTCACTAGTTAGTTTTGCATCCTATATAACAATCCCGAGTCTGCTGATACACAGATATTATTTATTGTGAGTCCTGAGGCTACTGCCACAGCCACCGACTCTGCCTTCTGACCCAGAGACGGGCTGGTCATCGCTATTCCAGTGGACTAATGATGATGGAGAGCTTTCATTACACTTCAAAATGAGTCAGTGCACATCACTCACTCACTCACTCCCACATCAATCAAGATGTGGGGCCACAGTTGCACAAAGTCTGCACCAGCCGCGATGCTTAAACTTGTTCCTGCTTCGTGGGGGACCCGAGTGCTGTCCCAGTCGTGAAGCACTAACTACAGCCCAGAAAACACAGAATGATTCAGGAACTGTGTAGCTCTGCAACATGGTCACGTTTTGAGTTCGCAAGGCCTCAAACCTTGGGACGGAGCTTTGTCAGGCTTGGTCTGCCTGAACTTTCCTTGACCTGCCTGCAGCTTTGTTTCACCTGGTTTCGCTCTAACAGTATTTGGCTAATTTATTTTTACTTGCTTATCTTTGTACGATACCATCAAAGTTTCATAGTTCCCACACAATGATGCAGTACAGAGAAATACAGGCCTGGTATGATAAAAGAGACGTTGAGAAGTGGTGTCACGGGATGCAGTACAGAGAAGTACAGTCATGGGATAACAAGACATGGAGCGCAGACTTGACACTGGAAACCCCATGGCTACAAACAGCTCACCAATGTTTATTTAAAGAAACACAGACCTGGAGCTGGACAAAACTGATTTTAAGAGAAACAAAGAAAAAGTATCTAACAAATGTAAGAGACATCATATGTAGTAAATTTAAAAAAGAAAGAGCAACATGTAAAAAGCACATTAGCAAATACATAAAAATGACCCCAAATGATCCCAAAGGGAGAAAGAAGAAATGACCAACACGAGCATCACACTTGTCCTGGCAAAGGGCTCCAGGTGCTGACAACTTGCCACAACACCCCTATACAAACACTGGAATGAAACCACCAACTTTTTGACCCAGAGGAACCAGGAAACAGTGAGAGTAACAGCAGGAAAATGGGTAGAAGCTAAGAAGGATGTGTATAACAATTTTATAACTGTCATATTATCATTATTGAAAATTTTTCTGAAAAGAAGAAATATTTTTATTCTGCAGTAATTCAGTCAGGTTTAATAATGATTCTTGGATTAGGATGGACTTGGATTAGTTTTTCAGTTTTACTAACAATAAATACTTGGCTTTATACAGAAGGTGGGCTTCCCCTTTGCCCATCACAAGATTTTGAGTGTAACAATACAATACCAGGGTTAGCCATTATTTGCAATGCCTCTTTAGAAATTAAAGCAACTTTCCCGAGTAGGATTCTTTAATAAAGGAAACAAATTCTTACACCTCCATTTTCCCTGCAAGCAGCAGAAAGTTGCAATTTAATCTTCTGCTTGCCCATGGAGAGGATCCATTTTCTGTGTGTTCCTTTGGGGTTCTTTGGAATGAAAAATGCTATATGGTTATAAAACATTCTCTTAATGAAACTCGCTTTGAACTAACTCTGGAATTGATGAGTCTCCTCCTAAGCCCCTGTGTACATTTGCCCATGGCACAAAGTCTGACACAGCTGTCAGACTCCCTTACCTTAAGAGAAACCCAAAATAAGAACTGCAGGACAATTGCAGGTCAGAAGTTAGGTGTACTAGCAGAGAGATGTGAAGAAGATCACAATGTGCCTAAATGGGACATTAAGCTCCCTATCCAGCGCTTATAGACTCTCATTTGTGTATGAAATATCCTCAGCCTGTTCTATAACAAAACCCAAAACAAATAAAAAGAAAACACCCAAATGATATAATCAAATTCTCCATATTAAACGCAAACCCACATATATAGAAGAAAACAAACAGTGACAAAACCCCATCACATCAAAATGCTCAAAATATATACACTCTTCTCCTCCTGTGGTGAGGATGAAAGAAGAAGAAACCACATAGAGCAGATGTTAGTTTTGTCACTTACTCTGCTACTGGAAAAGAATCGTGGACAATAAAGGCAATTTAATGTTGCAAAAACAGCAAAACTGTGTTGAGATGTGTAAGTAGCACCGTGTACAAGACAGAAGCAGGAATTCTTCCATCTGCTCAGCACTGGGGAGCCCCAGCTGTATTATAGCACCTGATTCCTGCCCACAGCGTGGAAGGCAAAGAGCAATTGGAGAGGCAGATGTCTAAAGCTCATGGTCTTGAACAAATCTGCATCGTAAATGCACAGAGGGCTGGTGTAGATAAAAGGACTGTCTATGTGTCACCTTCATAGTGCATAACGCCAAGAAACGATGGGCTTCAGTGGGAAATTCTCATCAGAGATGAGGCAAATCTTGCTACTGGCAGGGTACCTGAAGTACTGTGGTAGACTGCTGGGAGATAACAGTGACTGTCTCTTCAAAGCTCTTGGAGGAAAAAAAAAGTACATACTGGAAATGATACAAATAGGAGAGTGGGACTTGAGGATATCTTGAGAACCCTTCCCCTGCAGATTTCATGATAAGCCCAAATCCAAGAATCTACACAGAACAGAAAGGGAAACTAAAGACTTTTGCATGGTTTTCTAACATATTTGAAGTCCATGGTACTCATTAACTTCCATGAAGCTCACTGGATTGCCAAAAAAATTTTTTTTCTGTGCCCAAAAACAAGTGATAGGAAGGAGTTCCCTGAGATTCCAGTCTCAAACTCCCCATCATACAAGACTCCTCATTACAGTGGATTTGGTGCTTACAGCTAGAGATACAGGGTGTAACTGCAAAATCACATTTGCCTTCCCTACTGCAGACAAAAGATGAAAATTATGCCTCTGGCATTTGCTTTCCTAGCTGGTCATATTCTGTTTTGGCAACAAAACATAAGGAAAGGGGAGAGGAAAATAATTATGATCTCAACTTGGGGAAGGATTAAAAGGGAACAAGAATGGCAGAACTAAATACCCAAATTTAATTGTTTTGAGACCATCTTCAATGTGGCCACTGTAAAAAAAAAACCACCAAACTGCTCCACTTACAACTCCTCCATTGATACCAGTGAATTAAAAACTCTTTCCTAGCAGTCCCACGGGGACAAACTGCTCCTGCCACTGCAGAGAAGATTTCTGAAGAAAATCAGGCTTTTTTACAAATCTCAAGCATTACTTCATCATTTTCCTGAATTGTCTGGCAAAGAGGTATTTAAAGGCCTGCATTTAAATTCCAGAGCAGCTATGAAATGAAGAAAGCAGATTGATTCACATTCTGTTCCACTACTCTCTTTGCCAAAGTGATTTTTATCAGAGAAAAAAAAAAAACTAAAAAACCACAATCTGAGCCTGAGAATTCTGTTGTCAACTTCAAACCATCGGAAATTTTTACGGCTTGCTTACAATATAAACCCTTAGAAATAGGGTTTTCAGAAGAAATGCTGCCAGAACCCCTAGGGCATATTATCCACTCGTTCCTCACATAGAATTAGTGCAAAATATCACCCTTACATTGCCCACAGACCTTGCCAACAAAGAAGAATGGCGATAGGCTGAGAGCACACTGCCTGGGATTTTTTGTACTAATTTTTTTCCATGGCAACGTGTCTGTTTCAGGAGCTTCTAATCCTCCATAATTTTATTCCATCTAATCTCTGCATTGTCTTGTTTTGTTTGTTTATCACTTCTAGGGAGCACCTGCCATGCTCCTAGGCTGTCTCAAGACAAATAAAACATATCTTGAGTGGTTGGGGCCAGCTGACGTGTTCCTTAGCTGCAAATTTCACTACAATTGCACCCAACCTTCTCACCTCTCCCACTTACCAGTCATTATTTGTCCCTTTCTTGGTTTTTCCCAACTTGTTGCTAAGAAATTGCACAGCCTCCACTAGCATCGTAAATGCCAACCAAAAAGATTAAACGCAGCTGTGTGCCACCTCATTCTGTCAGACAGAACAGATAGTGTCCTCAGAGTCCACCTGCCAATCTTCAACGTAGATGGCAAGGGAGTTTTCCAATCGGATCCTGGGTGTTCCAGTGCCTAGGTTTTGCTGAATAGCCTTGAAGAGATGGGATTTAAATTGTATTGAGGATATTAGTCTAAAGTGAATGAAGTGGAGAGTATACTTCTCGTTTATATCCCCAGAGTGATAAATGTGAGAGTGTAATTTTTTTTTTTCTAAGGCAAAGAAAATGGGAAACCAACACGGCTTTCAGACACATGAGAAATAGCTTATGAATTTAGATGATAGTTCAGCAGAAATAAATTGTACATCTGTTCATTCATTTTAATAAAGCAGGGAAATGACACACTGCTGGAGACCTTTGAGAATGCTGGTATTTTTAAATTATGATCCTATAATAGTAGCATTAACATTTGTAATGCTGCCCATACTTTATGAATTTAAGAAAAATAAATTTATGGAATAAGTGAGATTCAACCTATAGTCTGGACTCTGGGCATTTAAAAGTGGATAAGGTGCTTCCTGAATAAAATTACCCAGGAAAGACATTACAATAGCTTTAAATTGTAACACAGATAACCCTCTGTGTAAGCGTTGACAAACCATGCTTATTATTTGTAAATAAGTAATTCAGGTGTTCAACATGCAGCTGAATGAATTTGTTTCTACTGACTAGTACCTAATGTTTGCATTTGTAGGCAGCTACAGTTTAGTACTTCCCTTTGAAAGGAGTCTTCTACAGAAACAAACTAGATGCTTTTCTGGGCTGTACGTATGCATGGAAACATGTACTACCTTCTGCTGAATTCAGGTAGGAATATTACCTTTCTCTTGCATCTCCCATAACACAAAAATGAGAAATGGAAAAAGTTATGAGCTGACTACAATTGCTTCATTGTTTCTATTTTACCATTATTTACAAAGATGACATACATATTTAAGAAATAAACAAGTGAGACTGCAGGGGATGTCAAATTTTAAAAGCTTATGTTTTGATTTTCCAAACTGATCACCATGGGAAATAATAAATTGAAAGTTCAATAATAGCTGTCATGTTTCCTTTAAAAGCACAATTAGTAATATCATTAGAATTCCCCTTTAATCGATTGCATTAAAGCAATTGCTACTAGAGTAAAGAGAACCTAAAACTGATTAGTTGCTCATATATTGCCTCATTGATCAACTGAGATAATCCTTATCCAAGAAAAGGGAAAACAGGCAACCCTGACATCCTTGAAAAGTGCTGAAGTTCCACTGAAATCAGACGTTAGTATTTGAGACCTCGTTTTGTAATCTACCCTACACCGTTTCCACTAACATGCCAAATGAGTCAAGAGTGCACACTTAAATATTTAATCTTCCTAAAGCAAAGACTTCACAGGGGCTACGCTGGAACGCAATACTGCTAAAAGAGGTACCTTACTGCTAACATCTATATCTGTATCTACCGGTCCGTGAGTGTGTCCGTGTGCTCTGCAATGCTCACTCCAGTTCCAGCAGGCAGTCCAAAAACAATCGCAACGGGCGGTCTAGGTAAACAAGACTTATTGTAATTTGGTTCTCTCGTGAATACAGAAGAACTGAAGAAAAGAAATACCTGTGGGACACAGAAGACCCCTAGGCGAACACTTACCATTGACAGAAACTGTACAGTTTTATTGATTGGAACTGCATTTTAATCATATGGCTGGAGGAAAGAAAACAGTTTCTAGAGACTGCCAGTCAGCCCCAGCATGGGGCATGATAAAACTGTTTCTGCCATTAATATCAGGCAGTGGCTATGTCAGAGTAAAAGGACATTATAGAGTTCAACATCTGCAGGCAAAGTTGAATTTATTTACTCATGGCTTCAATTATTATTTAAGATGGAAAACTTGAAAAGGTCAGAGCTGCTAACTTAGAAAGCATGCCCTTCATTTGTCTTCAAACGTACACTTTTTTTCTTAGCTTAGTTCAACACTGAACCAATTAATCAGGTACAGTGTTCTCTGTTTTCAAATGCTAGTTGTGTTATTTTCAAGTAGACAAGTAAAACCAAACCAAACTTCATTTTTTTAAAAAATCCATATTAGACAATGCAATTTTAGGAAAATAAAACATCTGGTCCTCAGCTTAGGAAGGCAAACATCTGTGGGCCTGTGTTTTTCCATATACAAATATGCATATGTATAAAATCCAGATTTACATTATAGTCTAATGCTGCACTGACATCTCCATGGAGCACTGCCTGGATGGGAGCCATACCTTGGATACAGGCAGTTAAGAATATCGATACTACAGATAAATCTTTTTCCTTGATTTTATTTCAGTGAAAGACAACTGTTGGTTTAGATTTAAGCTTATTTAGCAGGATTGATTTTTATTACGTATCTTTTGAAAGTTTCTCACGTAACTCCTTAGATTTTTCAAACTTTTTTTGAACTAAAAGATTGCTTTCAACCCTTTAAACTTGTTGAGGACAGCAGTGCTCTCCTTACCATCAGTCTTCTAAATGAAGAAAAATCATTGATCGAAGAACATCTGACAGTACTACATAACGTATGGGCACTGCTGGCCTCAGTGACTGAAGGTGGTCAAAACAAATGAGCTGAGGAGGAGGAAATAAAGCATAAAAGAAAAAAATGAGATGATGTGTAGAAGCAGACAGTGATGGTACTCGATTTATAGAAGGCAGGCGAAGAGTGTACACGGACTTTTGCAAGTCATAAGCAAACAGTCAGTTTAAGTCATGCAAACAGAAAGATGGTTCTCAAGGGAAGCAGGTAGCGAGGTGATGAAGAAGGGGGGACAACATCAACTCATTTAATTNTCGAAGAACATCTGACAGTACTACATAACGTATGGGCACTGCTGGCCTCAGTGACTGAAGGTGGTCAAAACAAATGAGCTGAGGAGGAGGAAATAAAGCATAAAAGAAAAAAATGAGATGATGTGTAGAAGCAGACAGTGATGGTACTCGATTTATAGAAGGCAGGCGAAGAGTGTACACGGACTTTTGCAAGTCATAAGCAAACAGTCAGTTTAAGTCATGCAAACAGAAAGATGGTTCTCAAGGGAAGCAGGTAGCGAGGTGATGAAGAAGGGGGGACAACATCAAGGAATGGAAAAAGGAAGATATTCCAGAAATAATACTAAAGGAACAGAATCATGGGGACAGAAAAAGGATCATGAGATGACAGAGGTCAGAAAGATAGCTTTTTATGAAATATAAGAAGAGTTTGCCATATAAAAAGACAGCTGGGAAAGTGACGAAAATAAGAACAGAGAGGAAGGCGATGTCACACTTGGCAAAAAGGAGTCAATGGACACATCACCGAAATTAGTCTTGGTAGATCTGAGGCAGGAACTGGAAATGGGAGCAGAGAGGCATTTAAGGGGTGCTAGATGTTCAGGCTCTGAGAGCCAAATGACAGATCCAAGGAGTTAGGAGAGGAAGGAAAAATTAAAATTAATTATTAAAATTCAGAGAAGGCTCCTTACAGGCTGCTGACTAAATAGTAGGCTTCAAAGGGGAAAGACAAAAAGATAAGAGTTTTCTGTTTGGTTGGTTGATTTGGGGGGGTTGGTTTTGTTTTGTTTTTAAAAAAGAGAATGATGAAGTAGACAGAAGGGATTTTGAAGGATGATGCAAAAAGACAACGATAAATTTCAGCACTGGGCAAATTAAACATCAAGAAGACTAGACAAGCAAGTAGCTGGAAGAAATCTTCCACAATATGCAGAGATGTGAACAAAAACATCTCAAAAAAGCTGCATCAAGCTAAGTGGAAGAGGAGAGTAGGAGTTAGAACAAAAACTCAAAAGGACTGGCCATAGAGCAATAGTGTTGGAGGGAAACATAGGGTCAGGTAACCAACTGGGATTCAGGGATTTTTCATAATGGGGTCAAAGCCTAGAATGGGAAAGTGAGGATAACGTCAGTACTCTGTGTACTGTTGGGATTATACGTTTTCTTGTGACATATGGACTGGGAACACAGGGGAAAACATTTGTAAAAACAAATAAATATTAAGTGACTGTTAGACAGCCGGCTAGAGAAAGGGCTACCCTTTAAGCAAATAAGCATCTGGGACTCTAAGGCAAACAAGTCCTGGAAATAAGCCAAAGCAGAAAGTACAAGGATAGGAATAAATTACACTCCTGAACCATTTTCCTCAACAGAGACCATAACTGCAAAGAGTTCTGTATGAATCCCCTAATCTGTTTTTTTCTTAAACGTATCAACACTGTTTTCATTCCAGTAAGTTCAAGAGACGATCAGCCTTATAGAATTTTATTGCTTTCCAAATGAGTCTCTTTCATAGGCACTTACTAACAATTTTACTTGAATAAATGTACAGCTTCTTTTAGCATGTTGATTTTTATCGGTTCACTATTTTAATGTTTCACAGCAGAAGGAAAAAAGATATTTTGTCTAAATAATCCTGACATTTTGATTCGTATGCACAGATGGTTAGCAAATTTTGTAGTAGCCAAATCAGTTTTAGTGTTGCTGACAAAAATCTTAAAATCCCACTTGTCAGTGAAGAAATTGATAAACTGATCACAAAGCACACTCCACTGTAGTGGAATGACCTAAGCAGTCATATAACTATTATTTTTGTATGAATATACTTCAGCTTTATAAATCCCTTCTGCTCATATAAACTGCAACTATGATACCAGCTCGCACATATTGTGTAATTGCTATTAAATAGGGTTTTGTCTGGTGCAAATTGAATATGTTAAGATCTATAGTTTGTTATCTTGTTTAATCCTACTTTTAAAATAGAACTCCTACAGATGCTAGAGGCATATTAACAGTGTGGGTTTCTTAACTCATGGGATTAGAGTGATATTTTGCTACACATCTAACAATTCCTCTATTTATTATTCCTCAAATCAGCTGTGCTGCGTCAGACAAGGAGATTTAGAGGTTTTGGTATTTCTGTTGAGATTCCACATTCTACATGAGAGGAACTATAACCCTTTATGTACATAAAATAAAAGTCCCTTCAAGCCACAGAAATTTTTTGCTGGCTGCACCACAAAGGTAATACCTGTCATCTATTCCCCACAACCTGCCCACCAATTTACATACTGTCTAGGCTGAATGAGATAATGATGATTTAGGAGCCACTCTGCAAGGAATACCATGTATGGAAACCACAGTGTTTCCACACAGAACTCAGGATTTCAGTCAATTGGATGTTACACAGGCAAATGAGGTCTCCCAATACAGAACCCAAAAGTTAATTTGAGAAAAGAGATTGATGCATTCTTTCATATCTGATCTGAAAATAATTGTGTGATGTTTCTTTTAAGTCTGGGTGTCACCTACCTGCACTCAATGTTGGAAGTGGAACTCCTGGGACAGTTAATGAGGGACAACATGCATTAAACCACTCTTGGTGAAGAGTGAAATTAAAGGATATTTCCATGGAGTGCTTCAGCAGCACATTCAGAGGACAAAAAAATTAATTTCTCAGGCAAAAGACTCCAATTTTAAAATTTACATTAAAACTGAAATCTCTAGAAAGCAGTCCTAATTTGATTTGAGGGCAACTGCAAAAATCCAGCTGGAGAGAAAAAGTTTAATTGGAAAATCACATAGCCATTCCTAGCAATGACTGCTAAGAATTGTGTTTATACAGCTTCCCTGAATAAGTGGCCCAAGACTAGGTCTGGAGACATTACATTATCTTTGTTTAGCTTGTGCTTCTCTCAAGAGCCCTTGTTTGAGCCTCCCTTCCTCTTTAATTTCTACTATCTGGTTACTTACCCAAACATATTTGTGCTAGATGTAGTCAAAACTCTTACTCTACTGTTTGCTTTGTAATTCAGACCTTAATATCTATGGTAAAGTTCACACTTCATAGACCACATTGAGGAAGCACATTAACCTTCACTTCTTGTAGAAGAGAGCAATAAATTGTGGGTTTATGTCTTTTTTGTTGCTCGCAGTGTTTGGATATTTGCTGTTAGCGGAAGCAGATGGAAGAAATCTTCAGAGGATAGTCAGCATTGGAATGGTTTTGTGGTGAGAATTTACCAGCTGTAGTGAGAATTGCTGTTATTACCACTGAGTTGCTGCTGACCTTCCAAGCATAACCAAAGGGTTACAAAAGGCAAGGACTCACACAGAAGTTTGCATCAGGACTGCTCAGATCGGCTGATCATAGCAAATCAAGGAAACTAAACAAAGGGCAGGAAAGCAACACAGAAAATGAGAAAAGAAAAAGAAAAGGACTGGCAAAAATAAAAGTTTACTATTTGAGCTGACTTTGAGAGCAAGAACGCTGGGAGAAAATCAGATCTGGAGAAGCAGTGAAGTGCCTTTGTGTTCCTCCCCAATTTCACACTGTTCGAATGATCATTTCTATTCATAGAACCTTTCCTGTACTTATACAAGTGTTTCTCAGCTGCTTTCAGATTATAAAGCGGGCACTCTGTTGTTTTATGTACCACTGAAATGTGTTTATCTGGAGATTAAACAGACAACTTCATGTATTTCATGACCTTGGTGGAGAGAAACAAAGCAATGAACTCACCCCTCACAAGCAAAGATAAATGTAGAAGTCTGCTGCCTACTGCTATGCAGTGTATCCAGCTCTAATTATGTGATAAGTGGATGGACTCAGTGTTAAACATATTTTGCAAAAGTTCTTGAACAAAGTGCTTACACTGGTTATGCAGATAGCTTGCTGAAAGCCACATGAATACAAATTATTATGCACACAGTATGAATCTGGATGAGTACAGGAAACACTGGTTGCCCAAACCCTGTTTTTCGCTGAACAGTCCTCTATTTCAGTCAATGCACAGAATGAGCATATTTGTTTTTCTTCCTCTCTCTAAAATTATTTCATTCTTGCTTGTAACATTACAGCAGAGTATTTGTTTTTAAGGTCATTGGTAATTCAATCCGGAGTGGTGCTGAGCATTTCTTATCACATAAGAAACCTCAAACCAGCTAATTCTGATAAGAACTGACACATAATACCGAGGAAGAAGAAAAAAATAACAAAAAGGTAATTTCATTATTCAGATAGCCAGATTGTTTAAATAAGTCTTCCAGATGTCCTTAGTTTGGTACCACCACAACACAACTCAGAAACATTAACAAACATTCTTCTTGATCACGGGCATTTTTCCAAGTTATTTGAAAGTGATTAGGTTTAGAACATAGACAGACATTTGGAATCCTAATTGCACTGAGAGTCAAAGCAAACTATGCTCCTAAACCCAGCTTTTTAAACTCCAATGGGAATTACATGCCTTTACACCTATTTTTTAAGTCCAACAAGCTCTTCTTTTTTATCTTTGACATCTAAAATTATTTTGGGGAGGGAGGAGGGGCAGGGAGGGGAAGAGGTCTAAATGCTTGTTATTTAGATACTTAGATTCCTAAACTGCTGATATGATTTTGAAAATCTGTTCTGCAGCTCATGACAACTGAGAAAACTCTGAATGCCTCGTAGTGACCAATTATTAGGCATGAAGAAATGGTACAGTTAATAGAACTTTACTGCAAATTTTAAATATTGTGTTATTTTTGCAGTGAGAACAGAATGCTCACAGCCTTCATTTAGAAGATGAGATATTTATCACTATTTAGATACTTGTTTCCTTTCACATGGATTTAAATACGTACCTTTTCATTTGACTAATAGATACTCTCTAAACTAAATTAACAGATACTTTGCAAATGGACTCCAGTAGAAACGCATGTACATCTACATCTTTGCCTCGCTTTAAACATGAAAGAACACAAGTCAGTTATGGGACACCTTGATCTCTTTTGTTTTCACTAAATCTGCTAGGTTAATATTTGTGGGAAAAAACATGAGTATCACAGGTTTAACACAAGAGTTATTTATTTCTTTTAAGAAATAGACAATATAACTTAAGTTGCAAAGTTGTCTTCTTTGTGCATGGTTCTGATTATACAAGAGTAAAAAAGATATTAAGGGCATAATCTGTCCTCCATATCTACGAGGATTACAGAAGATGTAATGATTTCAAGTTCCAGCAAAGGAAATTCAGATTAGCCTACGCAGCATTTTTCATTGTTAAGATTTGTTCAGGAACAGACTGAGGAGCCTTTTGATTTTCGATCTCTGGATGTTTGAAGAACAGGTGAGACAGATACCTTACAAGGATGACACAGGAATAGCCATCCTGCCTTGATCCTGTTTCCTCTACTTTCTATGACCAGAGAAATTATCTTGGAATTCTGCCTTTCACATGTGAAAAATATTCCAGGTAATATCTTTCATTTGTTTTCAAGGAAGCTTTTGGGCACCTGGAGCTTCAGATATGTCAAGTGCGTTAGTGAACTGCTACAAGAGTATAAAGTGGATGTAAAGCTGAGTGAAAAGGTCAGTGCAAACATTTATCTAGTGTAGGGGGGGTTCTGAAGTGTAGGATATGATTCGGAAGCCTTACTAGCTGTATTTACAGCTCTAGAAAAAACAAGAATGGCCAAAGAGCTCATCTCTGATGATCTCTAGCCATCATGAAGCTGTTCTTTATGCCAAAGTTTACTAAAAGCTGTAGAGGCTTTGTCCTGCTCTGTTGAGTTTATGCATTCTGCTTTCTCTGCATGTAAATTGTCACACAGTTCAAAATTGGGAGCCAAATGGAAATTCCAATATGCATTTTGCTCATGTGATTTTGCTAAAATGTTTTTATCCATTCCACAAAACTATTTCTCGTGACAAAGCAGTACTGGAGATAGTTTGCTCCAATTCAAACAGACTGCTAGAATTTAAAGACTGGTTCCCATAACATTTAGGCAATAGTACAGCTCTATTTCTTAACTATTAACCTGTCAACGGTGTCTTCTCATCTGTTCAGATCTGCTTATTGCTGTACCTCAGGTCAGTCGTCTGGCCTTCCAATATCCAGCACGACAGAATGGTAGGTGATATCAAAAAAAAACAACTCAGCTTGTTCTCACCACCTTGCTGAGCCACACTGGCAGCTCCTGCTGGTCTTTTGCCTCTGTTCAGCCTGGTTTACACACTGACTTCCCCCCCAGCAGGAAAGTGAAAGAGAGCTGGTACCCTGGGCCACGCTCCTGAACTCCGCGTTAGTCAAAGGACAGCACTCTCTTGCTCAGTTTTGCACACAACTACAGTCCTCAGTAGTGATTTCTCCAAATCAGATGTAAGGGTCTAGACGAGGGAGTTACAGGGAAATCATCTACCATTAACAGATGATTAGTGTCCAAAGGTAGGGTCCAGCTCACTGGCAAGACCCACAGAGAAAGAAATAAGATTAATTAGGAGTCCAAAAGGGCAACATTTTCCCTGTAAGACAAGATAAGAAGGACCAGGGTTGATTTTCACATCACAAAAGAAGAGGAGGAGAGGTTATTTGTTTTTAAATGTGCAAACTGAATGGACAGATCTGGTCTGTGTTGGTAAGATATGTCTAGCATGGAAAATAACAATATCACATCTAAGAGAGAATTTTTTGTAAAAGAAGTATGGAGAAGAGAGCCAGAAGGAACCTCAAAAGTGCTTTTAGCTCAGTATTTGGTCCATGATTTAGTCAATACCAAGAATCAAGACGGGGACTCTCAAAGCTACAAGTGTGTTTCTCAACAGCCTGAGCTGAAAAATAAATCTCTCCAGATGGTGCTCTGAAAGTCTCATATCCTCTTTGAACCATGAGCAGACGGTGATACATATTGTACTCCAGGGGCTGTTTTACCCCAGTGGGTAGCACAACTGAATCAGAAGAGAGTGCTGGAAGCCATCATAAATCATGGTGACAAGCAACCTATTCACTTACAGGTCTCTATAGGAATTGATGAATCATTTATTAAAGCACACATTAGTCATTTATTACTCTTTTATAAACCATTTATCAGTAGATATTAAAAATGTGAGCAAATCATATTTTTCACTTAAGACTCACAGCAGTAGTATATCTCAAATTTCACTGTGGTGACGTTTTGTCAAATTACACAAATTTTATTCTGTTCACAGGAGGCAAGCTTCTTTATTTAACTGGAAAATTAATTTCTAAGATCATATATTCCTAAAATCTAAACTAGGAAAAATATTTTCCCAAATCCTACTCTTCTGATGTGATAGAATTCTTTCTATTTTACATTACTTTGTCCCAGAAATGTATGAAGTTGAAGGTGAGGATGGAAGTGGCAGAAAGAGGAATTGTCTCAAGAATGAGACTGTTCCCTGGCCAAAGGAAGACTCTTCCTTATGAGCAAGTGGCAGCACTTTGACGGGTCCCACTACTTTTCAATGTATGACTAGGCATGTGCTGAAGTCCCAAATCTGAGGTGAAGGACAGATGTGAGAATTAGGTGGACTGTAGAAAAATCATCCCCTTAAGCCACATCACTGCCTTCTTCTCTCAAGCGCCTGATAGCACTTACTAAAGAAAGACAATATAGCCCATATTAAGGAAAAATAAAGTATTACTAGAGAGCAGCAATGGAGGCTTCTTCCTTTGGAACAGATACTTTAAAAAATCAGAAGGCAGAAGAGGGAGGCAAATACACTCAGTGGAATCCCATTTTTGAGCATATACTCTGCATTGAGTAATGGCATGTGACCAGAAGTAGGATTCGTTGTACTATATTTTTGGCAGAGGAAGAATAGACAGGTAGGGGTGAAATCCATATTGTTGTCATGTTGAAACAATGTTTCTTCCTCCACTGGGTCTTAGGCATGGTTCTGCCCAGCTCTTCCCTACAGGAACAGATACAAGAAAAGTATTTGCCAGCTTGTTGCTTCTGGCAGATGCTACGTTGCTAGTCTTTCATCACACTTCAACCACAGTGACATTAACTGTAGACTAAAATCACTGTTTTGTAGGCATAAAACTCTGCAGTGGTCTGTCACCAATTGCTAAAGTGACACAAGAAAGTAATTCTCATTTTTCTTAATGTACTGGGTATAAAAACAATACTCAGCACCATTAGCATTCACTCAGTCTAACTCATTCCCACACAGTTTGAATATCCTATAGCACACAAACCTGGTATCAGATTTTCCAGAATGATCAATTCCTGCTCCTTGCTTTGCTTTATTTCTTTCTTTCACATAAGTAATCCCTTGCCGCTGAATAAAAGTTGAGCCTAAGCCTTTCACTTGCTGGAAAGGAAATGCCAAATTGCTCTTTGTGATAAAAAATACACGTTGTATTCAGTAATAATTCACAAAATTAATTTAAAAACTCTTTTGTATTATAGAAATAGGGTTGTAAATTTTAAAAACTTCCTGAAAAAGAGGCCACTATCTTTACAAGTATCTCTATTTTCATTCTCTGTAATTTAAATCTGGCACAATACCCCGGCCATTGTGACCTTTTAAAAGGTAGACCTTGTTACCTCACCTGGGATTTTTGGAGGAGCTCTTAAAACATTGCTCTTTTAGGGATTAAAGATGAAATTATTTAAACCGCTGGAGGGAATAAGGTACTATTTGCACGTCTGAATGGATTTTTGCACTGCTCAGACCCTATTATGAACAGCAAGGGTAAGCATATATGTGAAATAGAACACGGCAGATATTTTGGAGGTGTGTAGAGTGATGGGGTAGTAACAAAATAATTAACTGGTCTGAATCCCACAAAGCAGTGTCTCATACATTAACCCATCAAAGTACCTGACACATACTTATAACCTCAAGGGCTCAAACTATTCCTCTGAAGTTAATGGAAGTGCTATGTTGGAGCACAGCCAGGCTTGCTCAGCTTCTTCTGTGATTATGCTCTGACACACCATCAATGAATATTTCCCTAAGCACAAAGGCCACAACTGCATCAGAATGGCACAGGTGTAGTATGCAGGGGAAAAAAATAGCAGATGGAAGAACAGGATCACTAGACAAAAAACCCTCTTCCAGCAAGAGCTACATAAACCCAGTAGAGGCTACTGCAAAACTCTGTACAGCAACAAAGGAGCATTTAGACCTTTCTGAAAACATCAAATAAAGCCCGTTAATGAGCATTATGAACAGGTGTGTAAGGAATCTCCAAGGAATAAATACAGTAAATAGGAGTACAGAGAAGTGTATCATTGCTTAGGGGTAGATACATAAACTTGTTTCTGGAGAAAAAAAGAGGAAGAGATTGATCAAGTCTCAAAAGATAAAACTCATCTTCAATGGACAGAGACACGCTCACACATGGTTGAGATTGCCTTGCGCTGAGGACTCAAAGAAATATCTGTCAACACATATAAAACTTCTTGGAAATAGAAATATATAGAATATAGAAATTTTCATATTTGGAGAAAGCTATGAAAAAAATCAATAAATTTCTGTCTTAGCATTCATAAAATCCATAGGAGCAAAAGGAGAAAGTTACCGCTAGCAAACTTATTTTACAGGTTTTCATCCTGCCAGCCAACCTCTGAATGATATCTCTCGACATAAATTGTTACCTTGTGGTTGCATTTTGTTTTGGAAATGATACATACAAATTTATTAATGTAAAAGAAGAAAAGAGCAGCTACAGGAATGTCTGTCACATTGAGCTAAAAAGATGTCTTTAAGTATTTTCTTCCATTAATGAAAATTTTTATACGTAGAAACAAGCTAATTACAATTACATGCACCATTTTGTAGAAAAGAGATGGCAAACTCTTACCTCCTTCTTGGTAAATTCTGGTGGATGGTCGTTTTTGTCATCAATAAGAATAGTGGCAGTTGCTGTGCCAGTTAGTCCCACATCAAGACCACCCATATCCTTAGCTTCTATAACTAGCTCGTATTTCGGGGTTTCCATGGTCTGAAAAAATAACAGAAAAGGAAAGCTTAAAAAAACCCCACAAACCAACAGATTACATGCTACTTTTAACTCACATTAAAATAATAAATTAAAAAATCTAAAACTTAATTTGGCCTGATAAAACGTAGTACAGAAACAGATCTGTTATCACAGTGTTTTACTTCAGCTGCTACAATGGAAACCTTATTTGGAATACAGTATGAAGGAATACAGGTGAATATTGGTAAACAGTACATAATCTATCCTGTTATTTAAGGAGATTAGGAAAGAGGAAAGAAATTAAAATATACCTGCTCTTTAAGAGCAAGCACTTACTTCAGTGCATCAATACTGAGCAGCTTGCTTCATCAGTGTTATGATGGGTACATAATTAAATACTAATGTCACAATCTACATATAAATTCACTTTATTTTATTAAATCACATTCATTCTGCGTATTAGCATTTAGAATGGTAATCTAAGTTTGCTTCGCTGTAAGAAACAAGAAAGCAGTTTCTAAAATGGGCAACAACTGCCAGTTATTGTACAAAGCAAAGCGTACAGTAACATTAACGATTTACATCTATAATATCCGATTCCTATGTCATGGTTACTTATCTGGCTGCCTACCTATTGTAGAACCAGACAGCACAGGTCCATAGCAAAAGCAATCCTTCATTTCATGCAAACCCTCCCCCAAAAGACAGCCATAACTTGGAAAAAAGATTTGTGGCCACCGTTCTGCAATGGGAATGTGTCAGCATTTCTAATTCACCTCTCTCACATCAGGCACGAAAGCACATCAGTTTGCAAGCTGGACAACGGGGTAGTAATACATCCCATCAAAGGGAGCTATTATCAGCATCAGAACCTGCTCCTGTGGAACTCATAGAGAATTTTGACATGGATTTCACCGGAGACAAAACTGGGCACCTAATTAAAAATAATATTTTCCCCATTTGTATGGCTGCCTTATATGGAACCATCTGCCCAAAGACCATATGTGCTGCATCATCAATGGAGGACACAGATGGGAAAGTGCTGCAGTCACCTTTAAAACTATTTGGTAAGAATTTCACATGTGCTTAGCAATGGTTTTTCACACCTTCCTTGAAAAATAAGTCTGGGTCTCAGGGGCAAAGTGACATAATGATGCCTGAAAGGGTGGATAGGGCACCACTGCTAGAGGGCTTTTTTAACCTCAGACCAGCTCTATCAGCCAACTGTGTTTACAAGAACCAAAGCTACACATCTTTGACATTCTATGTCCTTCATCTAACACTTTTCCAGAGAATTAACACACAGGGAGACAACTGGTGTGAAACTCTGTAGAGCAACACAGTGATCTCTGTCCACCACCCATACACTGCCTTATAAAGCAGAATCAAGGAAGCTGAGGTAGGGTTTATCCCATAGCAGAGAACATAGAATAGTCTGGGTTGGAACGGACCTTTAAAGGCCATCTAGTCCAAGCCCCCTGCAATGAGCAGGGCCATCTTCAACTAGACAAGGTGGCTCAGACCCCATCCAACCTGACCTGGAATGTTTCCAGGGATGGTGCACCTACCACCTCTCTGGGCAACCTGTTCCAGTGTTTCACCACCCTCATTGTAAAAAATCCCTTGTTTCTATCTAGTCTAAATCTACCCTCTTTTGGCTTAAAACCATTACCCCTTGTCCTGTTACAACAGGTCCTGCTAAAAAGTTTGTCCCCATCTTTCCTGTAGGTCCCCTTTAAATACTGGAAGGCCGCTATTAAGGTCTCCCCGGAGCCTTCTCTTCTCCAGGCTGAACAACCCCAACTCTCTCAGCCTGCCTTCACAGGAGAGGTGCTCCAGCCCTCTGATCATCTTCGTGGCCCTCCCCTGAACCTGCTCCAACAGATCCATGTCCTTCTTATGTTGGGGGCCCCAGAGCTGGACACAGTTCTGCAAGTGGGGTCTCCCAAGAGCAGAGTAGAGAGGCAGAATCACCCCCCTCGCCCTGCTGGCCACACTTCTTTTGATGCAGCCCAAGATGCAGTTGGCTTTCTGGGCTGCAAGCGCACATTGTCAGCTCATGTCCAGCTTTCATCCACCAGTACCCCCAAGTCCTTCTCCGCAGGGCGGCTCCCAATCAATTCATCCCCCAGCCTATATCTCACCATTTAAAATTTTAAAATATTTACTTCTCATCTCTATCTTAGCAAAGCAACTTCTCAGGCCACACAATCTTGGCTGTAGGTAAGTGATTTGAAAGCATTCACTCAATAATGCATTTTGCATTACACATTTGCCTGGGTACGTCACAACACTTTTCTTGTTGCATGCATAAGAAGGAAATCCCAATTCCTTAGTACTTAGATCTTGAAGCATTTTTAGACCATGAGAGAAGCAACCATATCAGTTGCTCATCAGATCAGCTATTAGGAAGTGATATATTTGCATGTGAAATCAATGAGTCAAGCTGGAAGATATATTTAGTTCTAAAAACATATGGACTACTAGAAAATCAGATGCCACTGCCACTTAGGGGATCCTGAGAAATGTATTTCCTTAAGTCTTAAAACATTATTGCATGAAATTCATCTCAGTAGGCACCAAACCCAGATCGGGATTTTGATTTATAACATCATAAATATACGCAAAGAAATATTACTGACATGTCTCCAACACAAATTCAGATTAGAGAGTGGAACAAAATTTACAGTTTTCATATATTTATTTTCTAAAATGTTTTCAATGTATTAAAACCTGAATGGAGCTTCTCTCCCCTCTCCTGGATGCAACTTTTTCATTATTTTGATTAGGAAGTTGTTAATATTGTATGGAAAATTTGCAAAGCCATTTATCACTTCATGTTTATAGCCTCTTTGCTCAGAAAGAAGACCATTTTTACTCACAAATTGGCCTTTTTTCCTTTGAAAACTACCCCATTTTCTATTGAAAGCAAGCCCATTTACGCTAGAAATTGTGTCTGCTGCAGCAGAAATTTCTGTGACAGGAGTCCAATGTTTAAGCTCACAATGAAATGTGAAAAACATTGAATTTTGAGTAGTATTTCATATCATTATGAACACTTCACACTTTCTGGCTATGCAGCACTTTCTACATCTAGTTCTGTCACCAAATATTTGCTTTGTTAGAGAAAGCAACTCCTAACAGATCCAAACCCTAGAGCAGAGGCATGTTCCCATCAGATGCTCTCTTTACACTAGGAGATTGCATGTAAAGGACATTTTAGCATTTCTCATACTTCTAGCTGAGTTAATTCAGGCAACTAGCAGCAATTGTTTGGATCTGTGCAATTTATCACACTCCTGGTAAATCCTGGGACATTGGAGTGGGGATCTGTGGACACAGGATGGGTCCCTGTGCTCTTACTACCCCCGTTGCTCAACTGATGATGCTGCGGAGGGCCAGGGCCCATGCTGGGGGCATCCCCTGGGGTATGGGTTGCACTGTAAGCGGTCATGGCAACTCCTCATCTTTTCCCTCTTCACAGGGCTCAGGCCTTTTACCCCAGCACGGTCTCTGCCTGCACTTGCTCCCATCTTGTGAGAAATGAGCGCTCCTGGAGGGGGGCAGCGGAGGAGAAAAGCAGCCTTCCTCCCCCTTCTCCATCCCCGCTACACTGTGCAGGTCAGGGGTAAATGCAGAACCCACTGTTGGGTCCCACTCTCCCACATTTTGGGACCCCGCAGTTGCTCAGACTGCTGTCCCACCATGGCACTGCCTATCCCTAAATCCAGGCCCCCCGCTTCTCGAAGCAGCGACCTAGCCCCTGAAGCACACTCTTGCAAAACCAATCCAATTAATACCATTTGGACAGTGAGATGTTAGCAATATAAATATGTAACAACTCTCAACAAAGTGGATCTACAGCTAAAAAGGATAATAGATTATTTTAATAAATGAACATTAAGTCGCTGTTTGTGTGGCTTATTATTTATCAACTGTGACTTTGTGGAGTGTAACACTGTTGAGAGGGTTTGTATAATTACAGCAGGAGAACCATTCATTTCCTCATAAATTTTCACTCTAGTCATTTAACCACGGCAGGGGTGACACTGGCAAATTGTTTGGTTTGCCAAGGAGGTGAGCTGTGTCTTGAGTGTTTTTCTTTGAAGGTCCACCCACCGCCATTCTCACCAGTGTTAACATTCCTATCAGATTTCACTCCCCTGCCGCCTTGACATAACTGGTTCAGCACTGGTAAGCAACGAGAAGCCAGAAAGGCACTTTTTCAGATTTCAGATTCCTGACAAAGCCAGCAGGATCTAATCACAAGCAAAAGCAATAAACAGTTCAGTGCAGACACACACAGGTGGAACAAACCAAGTGATTACTTTTAGGTAGCACTGAATGAAACCAGATAATGATGGTTTTCTGTTGAGTCTTAATCTTTTAATATTTCCTACAGATACAATAAGAAAACTATCAGCGGCCAGTATTTCACACCACCAGCAGTAACAGTCCAAGTCTTGGTGTGGGCTATGACTTGCAGGCTGTAAGGCATTCATGTGCCATTTAAATTCAGCTGGAATTGACAGCATATTCAGTACAGTAGGACTCAAAATGTAAGATGGAAACAAGTGGAACTACTTGCATGATTACAAGAAAAGTTTAGAACCCTTAGGTGGCCACGGGTATTTTCAAACATGTCCAAGTCCTGAATTTGTGGTTATGTACATGGACTCTCAGAGCCTTGGTATTGCTAGGACAACAACAAATCCCCTCTCTGCAGCTTCAGATGTCCAAATCTTTTAGAAATGTGACCAATGTATCCCCCCTTGTTTATTTATCTTGTAAGGAAATGCAATCACTCAGGAAGCTGATGTTCTCACTGAAGCCTGCCTTTTTTTCCATCTATCTTTAGACATTCAAATTAAGTGTCTACTTTATTGTAGCATCACTGCCATAGAGTCAAAGGACAGAGGCCATTTCTGTATTTTTCTGCACTGACGATCTCAGGAGCTCAGTGCTCCCTAGTGCATATACCTTGGTGCATGACTAAAGCTTTCTGAAGATCTTAATGACTTGATAAAGACCACAAAAAGTAGCACTAAAGTGAGGAACAGAAATCACATTCTGGCACTGTATTAAAGTAGCATATCCTAGCAGTGAATGATTAATTATACCTAGATTCAATGACCCTGGTAACTTTATCTTTGGTTGTGGGAGGAGGTAGGAAAAAAATCCAGTTCAAATTCAAAAATTTCAGTCTGAATTTGTATTTGAATATAAAGAAAAGCAGAATAAGTAATGCAGATTCACCAGAAAGAAGAGCATGAGAACACTCTTCTAACAAAGACCTCTTTTTGCCATTGACACCTGAAACAGTTATGACTAAATCTAACCTATAAAGTTGGCAACAGATCACACATGTATGAAGAGCATTTTATTCTGGCTGAAAATCGAAATCCCGGTCACTGTTAGAGTCAGTCAGATACAATGTACATTGGGAAGCCTATTTACTAAAATGATGCTTTCTGGTTTTCCAATACAGCTATCTAGTTATTTTCAGGAGATAATGTATTTTCTGGAAGGACACACTATGGGGTGTTTGTAAATCCATTTGCGACGCTGAAGCTAAATTAAGAAGAATTCACATCAAGGCTTAAGCTTTGTAACATGTGAAGATGGACTGGATTCAGAATTTTAGGTTACTTTAGTCTTTTTGTTTAATTTGTAATTCAAAG
Organism: Anarhynchus alexandrinus; assembly: GCA_008711295.1. Taxonomy (NCBI): domain Eukaryota; kingdom Metazoa; phylum Chordata; class Aves; order Charadriiformes; family Charadriidae; genus Anarhynchus; species Anarhynchus alexandrinus. The sequence goes on along the minus strand of VUYV01000007.1, from coordinate 5,137,588 downwards.
ATGTTTAAACAGGAGTTCAACATATTTTCTTGTAGATCTTCACAACATTGTTTTTACTACCAGTATTTAAACTATATGTAGGCAGGTTGAAAAAGAATCATTTTGGCAACCGTAATTTTCCCCTTTTGTATTTATTCACATCATCAGCCTGCTACTCAACCCAGTATATTTTCTAGTTTCTCTTTTAGTGAATTTTAGGATCCTGCTAAGGATTTCAGGCTGTGAATCCCTGTCTCACATCAGCACCCAGCTAAAAGCTGCAGACAGGCACCAAAGTCTGGAAAACAACAGAACTCCAGAAACCATCTCTTCAGTGTTTCCTCCTGGCTGGGTGTCCCCTATGAAGTGTCTCTAGTTAGGTCTTCAGCCAGTGCTATCCAGTCATTGTAAGACACCTATGAATTGCATGTCCAGAAAAGGGCACACTTAGTATCACAACACCCCAGCCTTCATTTGGTGCTTCAGTGCTTCATCTAAAAAAAGCTGGGGAGAACAAAAATTCCCAAATTCACATACAGTACTCAGTTGCTAAGATCAAAACAAACACTCTCTGGGAAGCAAACACTGTACAGAATGCTCAAAACTCTTACAAGGGTTTTAAGTATCCTTTCAGGCTATCTTAATACTTATTACCAATAGAGAGGTTTTTTTACTATTTCATGGATATTAGCATTTTTCTGTAACCATGCCTCAACGCTTCTACTTATAATTCTGTTTATAAACTATGTATTCATGCATAATACTGTATCAGTAGAGTGCTACCATATCATAGTTGTTAATAATAATGTCTTTATAATATAATGCTAACCAAAAAGAAAAATTCTTAGGATTTCAGTAATTTCAGTTCATGCTAAATAAATGCTTGTCTTCATTTAAGATGATAATTGCATATAGTATGTACTGAATACGTCCTATTAAGACATAATCAATGTTCTTGTTGAGTAACAATATCAACATTGAATCTAACATTGTTTCAGAGTATGCTGTCAGATTTTGACAAATGCGGAATAAAAAAATGAAGCAATGTGACTATTAAAATCTCTAACAGACATAATGCTTTTATAATTATAATATCAGCATTTATTTTAAATGCCAATTGCTGCTGCATAAAAAGGGCAATATACACAGAGGCTTTGCATTCAGAGCTTGAATTACAGTTTGATGAATACAAAACCCCAAATAATTTTGTAACGTAAATCCTCTTTAGCTCATCAATTTCCAATTTTTTATATCATAAAGGAAGGTCTACCTTTTAATCACTGTAATAATGTACTTCTGTTATGAGGAAAATCAATATCTATTTACTACCCGCAGGAGACATATAGTTCATAGGTATATCTGGAAGCAAAAGGAAGACTGAATTTTCTCCTTCAGCAGTTGCTGTTAAAAAAGAAAAGAAATTGCTCCAAAGTGCTTGATACAAATCGGTTTCCTGGCCAGAGGTATTTGTTTCCCATCAAGAGGAAATCTTTAACTATTGAATACATAGAATGTATTGGATCACAACTTTAATTCATCACAGTGCGGACGTAACTATGGGGCTGATACACATGGTTATGTTTGTTATATTTTACATGGAAATAGAGGAACTGGATGTGCATGTTTCCAACACTTTGAGTAAAATTGGTCAGTTTTGACTGATATGCAAATTAGGATTTAGAGTTGCCATTGAATTTGTATCATTTTGGAGAAGCCTGCCAACCATGCTGGGGTGACAAGCTTTCCTTTGAGAAATATTAGAAATCTGTAGAGAAAAACTATTTGTTTGCTGCTCACTATACAAACATGTGCATGTCAGCTCTTATATACAAGTCCCACAGTATTTGTGCAGATATTAGCTTCAGTTAAGGGAGCATCCTTACATTGAGAATGTTATTAATAAGGAATTTCTCCTTGGGTAGAGATCACCAATTTCTAGGACAGAACAGTGACTGAAGCTCCATTTAGTTTGAGATACTTCCACTTAAATTATTATTGTTAGTTAGGCTACTACCAAAAATAATCCCTGGGAAGAAAGCAAATATTCAGTATTCTAAACAACATCCTTCATTATCATAAAAGATATAACACCGCTGAAGTTCGTACCCCTACACTGATTTTTACCAACCAAAGACATTTCCCTGAGTATAATTTGTTTGGAACAGAGGCATGTTGATTTGCAACAGCTACTCACTAGATGCTTGGGAAAAGAAACATGTTCCATGTCTGCTGCGCCAGAAGTATAAAGTGATATAATAATTTTGAACAGCAATGGAGAATAAGAATCCCAATGTTCCAAGAAAATACTTGCTGTCAAATGTCATTAAATCATACTACTTTTTTTTTTTTTTTTTAATCGCCAGGTATGTTTCAGCTTTTCTTCTGGACAAATGTATGTAATTTCTTTTTTTTTTTTCTGGAAAAAAATTCAATTGTTCCTCATAATTAAACAGTACTGCAGAAACCTTTCACTTCAGTGTGAAAACATCAATTATTATGTAACTTCTCTTGCTGATTTTAGACCATTTAATCGCTCTATTATTATTACAAACTTGGAGGTGTCAGGAATACAACTACCACATTCATCTCATCTAAACCTTCTGTGAAGAGCAGACAATAGCTACAAGTGAGTGTCTACTCCCCAGTACTAGGTCTGAATGAAAAAAAGAGAAATACATTGTAGTCTATATGCAACTATAGGCCCTGATATATGCAATCATTCCCTTTGTGTTTATATGTCACTAAGACTGCCATACCCTTCCAAAGATTGTCCTGAGTTTAAAGAACACGTACAATCATGCTTGCTAGATCAGAGTTCCTCCAAGCTCTGTGTTACATGGTAGCCCAGATCGCTACCTCAATGCTCGCTGGAGTTTGCATACCCTCTGTGCAGTCACAGACATACCCTTTAGGAGATGGAGCATGTAATTCAGAGGGAGGTGAGTCTGGAGGCTAAGGCAGCTCAAAGTTTCTTTTGGAGTTGCTACATGCAAACATAAATTGGCCATGAAGCCTGCCCAGGCTGGAGCATCATTTCCATTATCCATAGTTCTCCACAGCTCTGACTTTTCACAAAGCGACATGCTGCCCAAACACACCGTCTCGTGCGCTGCATATTCCTACTGATAGCATTCCCCCTTTCACAGTGCTTGCACCAAAAAGAACCCCCCAACCCTTTCTGTACATGCAGCACCTAGTATTCTGCTACCCTGGTCCTTTAACATAGAACCAGAACATTGCTGAAACCATGGTGTTACATCTTTTCCTTATTGACTATATATCTACCAGTCTTTATATTCCGATTTTTGATGTTGGATAGAAAACACTGTATGTTATTTCCATTAACTAATTGCACCCAGATGAAAACTATTGGTGGAGCGGGTGGCAAATAGTTTCCTTGATGCTCAACACTTTCTAAGCCTTAACATATTCTCTTATCGAACACAGTAACAATGCTAATAAGCAAAAACTTCCAAGGACTTTTTCATTAAAGTCAGAATACATAATCAGAAATGTTAGCAGTCTGACTGACGGGTGTAGGAGCCACTATTCTCCCCAGTCCTGATTAATACACTTGTAAGAGAATATTGAAACTCCTATACATTCCACCAATTTATACCTAATTATTTTTACAAAGGTAAGCATTTGAACAGAGCATATCAAAAGAGCTTTGTCTCAGAATAAACAAACATCTGCATGAGCACATCCCACTGGATGAGGGCAGGCAAGACTCAGTTCTCCTGTCTGAACAGGACATTCAACATGGTCATCTCAACTGCTTCAGAAAGTATTAAACCTCAAGGTAGCTGTCAGGAGCACTCAAGATAAGAGCTCCCTTCTGGATTACAGATATTTATTTCAACAAAGCTTTTTTTTTTTTTTTCTCCAATCACTGTTTCTGTAACAAATGTTCATTTCAACAAATCAATATATTTCCATAAAAATTGTTCTCCTGTAATACCCAATCAGCTCTATTTGCAGTGTTAATTATATATTTCATTTTAACAGTCACAATTTGCAATTCAAATAATTTGCAGACCAAAAGATATTTGCTAGAAAAATGTTCAAATAATTTTCAGCCATTAACATATTAGAGTCATACAATTTGTTTGCAGACAATTTGTGAAGAGAAAGAAGGGCGAAGATGTTCTAATAAATTATTAGTTGCAAATTATTGAAACATTCTTAGTCCCTGCTGTAGGTAGAAATGAGTCTATTTAAATCCCAAAACATAAAAGGAGAGACAAGTTTCTCCAACACAGTAACCTACCATGGTTATCAGTAGACAGCTTTTCAAATATTTCTATATTAAAATACCTCTGCCAAGAGAATTCCCTAAGTATACGAAGGGTGTAAAGGTCACATAATAAGGATCTGCACGCAGAGATGAGTGAAGGTGTTCTGCTGTAACTTTAAGAAAGAAAAATCATGAGCAACTGCCAAATTATTCAGTCTGAAAAGATCCTCAGCCTAGAATAAATCAGCACAGCTCCGCTGCCTTTAAAAGGACTATCCAAGTTTATTTACACATTTATTAAGCAATAACTTACCATGTTTATGAATGAACATGCATATATGCTTTCATGCCATAATACAAGATGCTTGTGTCTCTTGTAAATCTGGCAGGTTCCCATAGATTTGCATTTAAAACAAAGCAGAACTGAAGTGCAGGAGGCTGCCTTCCAAATCATCATGGCATCAAGAGCATGAGAGCCAAAGGTCCGAAAACACACACTTTGAAAAAAAAGTCCCCAAATTCTTCAAAACAGGAGGATGAAAGTAATATTTCCTGCCTTGTTGCTGTTATAATCACATTAGAATTAGGGAATTTTGTTCATTAGTAGTAGCAAGAGGGTGTCTCTGCCTGTGTTTGTGCAACACAGACTGAAAACTAATGAGAAGTCCTAGGTGTTTAACCCATTGGGGAGGGGGATCAACACATGGTATAAATATTTCATAGGACAGCAATAACATGCAGCTGGTCAGCACTCCTCGACGTTTACTGGAAACAAATTGCTTCCCTAAGTTGCGTGGACAGCAGCCAACGTCAGTTATCGGTGATCTCACTGAATCGCACACATACCTGCAGCCCTGAAACGGGAATCCTTCACTGAGCAAAGAAACAAAAGGCTCTGTTAAGCATGCTTATCAGTGCTTGAATTTGCTCCTCCTTGAGTCTGAATCAAGTTCAAGAAGCCCTAAAGTGTCTCCTGCAGGCTTTGGAGGAGGATACTGAACATTTCCAAAAGGTAAATACTGCCTCTCACAAAAGCGTGTCCCAGAAAAGGCATCTCCAAAGCAGGGGAAAAAAGAAATAGATGGAGTTTTATCTTCTTAAGGTGCCAAGAAGTGGGTCTGAACAAGGCAGATGTAAAACTTGAAGCAGTTCAACCTAAGCTTATTCCCAACACTGCTCTTTCCTCACAAAATCAAGCAACAAAACAGTAACATAGCTTAAATCCTGGATGCTACAGGCCTCTGTACTCCCCGACCGCACTTCTTAGCACACATTTTGAAGGAATGCATTGCAGGAAACTAAGTGAAACCAAAGGCTGATTATTTTATTATATATCACCATCTATCATCTCACCACAGCTGAATTTAGATTAATCAAGTCGATACCACTGAGATAGATCTGCCTGGATGCCAATGCAACGTTTGTACTACTCTACCTCCTCATTCCAAGACATCACAGACCCATACAGTGCCTTTCTTCACCTTTTCAGCAAACATCGAGTCCTAGACGGATGTTCAGGCAAGTCAAGTTCACTTAAATGCATCCAGTTGACAACAGCAATGCCAGAGAAAGCTGCTTGACCACATGCCCATGCAGGGTTTGTGTATACTGTTGGTTCCTCGCTCATGAGGAAAGACCTTTTGAAGTGAACTTTCCCATTGTTTACACTTACTACACTCCAGTTTTCATCACTGAGAATGTGGCAACTGGATTTCTTTCAGCTGAAATTCGACTGGAGAATGTGCCCTGGGCATCACCTAATTCTTTCCAGCCGTCAGCGTGATTCTGTCTGGGGGACCAGACTAGGGATGTCTGAAGTGAAACATTGCAGTGTACAGAATGGATGTCAGGTCCTCAGCATGAACTATTTCACTCTACAGATCTGCGTCTGCTGGTCTACTCTATCTCCTAATGCAGAAATAGCCTTACAATCCCCAATAAACTAGACAGCTATGGAGTTTATAGTATCTTACTAGTAACAGCAACCTCTTAACCCAGACCAGGCAGGGAGACACAGCAGTGACAAGAACTGATAGATCCCCCCGAAGTTCCAAAGGCTGTGACACAAGCGTGGCAGTTGCAAGACAAGGATGAACCATCCGATAAACCATCTGACAGTACCTGATGCAGAAGCTTTTCAAGTAGGTGCTTCCCCTTACCCCCAAACAGCATCTCTAGATCTACAAAAGCTTAACATTATTCCTGCGCCCAGTTTATACTGAAGAATGTGAACAAGGACATTTGTTCACTAAGGTCTGTCACTGATCACTGGGGAACAGGTTTCTTGAGGATCTTTCCACAGCAGCTGAAAACGAAAGTTTTCCTTGAGCTTCAATATATAATCATCTAAACCAATATTCTCTGCCTAGGTAATAAAAGATAATAAGTTTTATGATACCTCCCTAATGCCAAGTCTTTACATAATCTGTTATCAAATGAATCAAAATGAAGCTTACCGGGTTAACGTCAGAAATCACATTCTCACAAATTAGAAGCACTTAGATTATATTTCCCTCCATAAACATTCCAATTCCCACAACAGAAAGCAATGTTATAAAGGTCAGGATGGAAATTGTGTTTCTGCTGTGTAATCTGCTTTGCAAATTTGTACCAGTGGTCAAAATGCCCAGAAAACTCAATTACTGACTTGCTATGACAACCATACATCAGCAGGCCTGGGCAGACAGAGGTTATTTCTAAAATTAGTACCCTAATGCAAAGAGCACATTCTACGATTCCAGCCGTACAACCTTTGCCTGATGTTTATATTGTTAAATATTAATGGAAGCACTGTCTATTATTTCAGACATATTATCAGGAACATAATATTCTAGTGAAATAGGTGCATTCTAAGTTGGAGGGGAAAAAACCCTCCATGTCCATTTGAACCGTTTACCATTTAAGGGTGGTATTCTAATCAAAATAGTCATCAAATGTTACTTTTAATCACAATTATAATTTTTTCTTTAACTTTAATTTTGTATGCAAATCTTATTTTAGAGTTTAGTGTTCTATTGCCAGTAATAATTCCAGGTAGCTTTTGAAATACAGGACCCTGCTGAGAGTGTAATGAATCAGTAAATGATACCAGCTTTGCCCACGGACAAAAACAATTCTAGTGGCTGCATTTATACTCTAGTTGGGTTATACCCACAGAATATAAATTGATCTAATTCTAAATCATCCAAGGGAAAATGATGTAAAATGGATTTCAATTACACTATTGCTGTTTTACAAAAAAGCTTATCACACTATGGGGTGAAAAATCAACCCCTCCATAGGATTTACTTTCTGATGAAAAACGTAACAATGGAATTTCCATTTAAAAATTTCTCCAGTCAATTTCATTCTTTTCTTACTTAATCCTATGTATCATTTTATCAGCTTCCTTTCATGATAAAAAGTAATTAAATGCCTTATTTGGAATTCCTACACTTTCTGCTTTGGTTAGTAAGTTCTAATTTGGCTAAATTTTCATAATCCTACTTATATCTTCTAAGACCATCCACCAACGAAACAAGTCCCCCTTACCCCCAAAAGTTGGGTTTGTTTTCTTGCAACCAAACCAAGATTTCTAGGTTATTCTCACTTTCAGACTTAGTCTGTCACTGCCTTGTGCAGATTTTGCACTATATTACCGTTGCTTTTGGGGAGCAATAAAGAACATTAACCTGCTACAGGTTGCTCCATTTATAAGTTTATGTCTGTGCACTAGAATTGTACACAGTGTCTTTCTGTAAATCAATCTTGAAAAGCTTTTCACATTTACTAGACAAGAAAGAATAGATTTCTAATTAATTTGTTTTATTAGCAATACCAAGATACAAACTACTTATTAGCATTAATTTAGTGTGGGGACCTAGAGGAAAACCAATAGAAAATAAAGAGAAAAAAAGTAAGTGTGGGAATATCATGCATGCAGAAGAATTATCCTTTCGAGGATTTTGGAAGATTCAATAAATGCATAGCTCTTTGCATAAACAGAAAATCTCACAAAAAGGCATAGTCACCAGAACCCTGGCAGATACTTGACATAAAATATAGGACACATTGCTCAAATAATAACAAATAATACTGAGGTATAAATTTGACTTCCCTTCTGTACAATCCAGCAACTGCATGTTTTTTTAAATGTTTAGCAGTGTAGTTTTCTGGCCCAAAATCTTGCTCAAGACTTTGTATCAGTGAGATTAATTTTGCTTTATAAGAAATATGTTACATTTTTATTCATTGCAATTCCATGCTATTTGTTAAAAAAACTTGCCTGAAGTAATAGCGTTCTCAAAAAGTAAATATTTGGCTAATTTTGCCTGCTTTCCCCCACGAAGTATCACCATAGAATATTTCTGTCACGTTCCTGAGGACCCGTTACCCTGGTCTTCCTGATCAAGGAAATACTCTGCCAGGAGGTCTGAGAAGTGGCAGATGAGGGAGGCTTACGATCATCCTCACTAAGAGATCAGCAAAGTTAATGGGAAAGTTCCCTTCAGCTTCAACAGGTTCGGGTCACACATTCTTACGGGAAGCACACTGTACACCTATCTTCTCAGGTAGAAGCACTCAGTGATGCAGTCTTCATTTTAATCATTTGATCATTTTAATCAGGACATTGTGCTAGCAAAGGTCCTACAAAATCTTACGTGATCTGCCTTAATAATGAGTCAATAGTTAACCTCTAATAATACTGCCCTCTTGTAACAGCATATTTTGTACTAGTATTGTACCAAAATATCCTTCATTCATGCTGCTCAACGTCAGAAATTGCCGGAGGGCTGTTGCTCTACAAAGTGGTTTTATATAGAACTCTTTTATATAGAACTCTTCTTCAGAAGAATTCCCAAAACACACTGTAAAGAAAAAAAATCATTGCTAATTTGCAAAATTAAGAAAGAAATAAAAGTAAGAGTTAAAGACTGAGAGAAATTCACTGTTTTGTATCAATGAAGGACAAACTGCAATTAAGTGAATAATATCTACCATCATGGAGAGACAGAGAGGAGGTGAATATACGAAGCAGGATACAAGTGGATGTAGGGGTGAGCAGAGGTCAGAGAACTCTGATGAAGCAAGTCCGTAAGGAGTTTTGCAAACTTGAAATCCCATTTCCAGGCAGTTCTTGTAGACTAAAAGCAATAAAATCAACAAAGGAGGGAGTGGTATGGGAGGCACGGCTAGGAGGAAAAGAAGTGGGAGTAAAGAATACTTGACTCCCTTGAAGAACTGGGAAGAGACATCCATAACATTACTAAAAGAACTTTTCAAAGCTAGAAAATCTGATCTGAGAAGCACTACCATACTTAGATTACCCATGGCAAGCACTGTGCCACCGGGACAGTTTTCAAAAAATCACAATCCTGTCCTGCTCCCCTCGTTTCTTGCTATGAAGGTGAAGGATTAGTAGTTTGCTCCTCGGCCAGCAGCATATTGTGCTCCATGTGTCTATGGCATACTCTTAAACTGTTCATTTTGGTTGTCTCAGCTCTGCCAAACCCCCATCCATCTGTTCTGGAGAGGTATGTGTGCAGTGCCTGCTTACTCCTGTATGCCTGGAGGCCTGATCCAAGTAGCACGGATGTCTGAAGGGATCCATACATCCTTGTATGCCCCAGCACAACATTTTAGTGTAGCTCATATGGCAGAAGACAGATACAGAACTATAGCACAGATAAACTCTGGCCGTAGTCCAAATGTTTTGATAAGCAAGTTTGCCCACAAGCAAAGCAAGAGCTTTTAATAGCGTGAAACAAACTGGGTCAAAATCCTTTCTGTGCAGTGCATCTTAGACATATGTAGATAAATGTAATTTTGTATTACTGTCTGACATCTCCTAAAGATTTCCACTTATGCCACATAAATGACGGAGGCACCTTTTCAGTTATCTACAGATTAGTGTTTTCTGTGTCTAGAATGTACACCAGGGGAACGTATGAAATCCGCGATTCATATTTAAGGATGTCCTTCAACAGTTGTTGGACCAACAGTACATTTGATACTGACCTGAATCAGATCAAGATCTAATTCCTGACATTTCTGCAGGTCAGATTATGTGTCATTTTGGAATGCCCTGCAACCTTTACTGAATCTAAGAAACTCTTATTCGCATAATTAATTTATACGCACCAATCTCCTACCGAAACCAACAAATGAGTTAGAGTTGCAGGATCAGGTTTGTGTCCTGGAACTACTTCAAAACATTTTTGTAAAAGGAAATCAAAGTGGGCACAGCAACTGTAAATCTAATGGGATTTAAATATAATTACTATTGAATACTAAAATTTAGGGTGTATAATCATAATGACAATTCAAGCTTAACAAGAGTAGCACAGTAATGAAAGTATTAAAAGCAATACCCTTTCTCTCTCTCTTTCAAAGCTAGTGTTTGAAACGATGATTTAATACAAATCCACTATTTGAACTGAGATTAACAAATATTAGTCTCATTATAAATTTTAATATTATTTGCATAAACTTTATTGAGAGAGGGAGAAAAGGAATAGAGAAATTTGAAATTCACAAGAAAACTGCAAAATAGAATTTAATTTTCTGCTGCCTTAAAAGCCTATCTAGGTCACTTTAAGTTAAACAGATTTCTAAAGGTAGAAAATGCTGAGTTAACATTACAATAGACAGAACTGATTGGAAGGGAGGCTACAAGCGAAACAATTAGCTTCATAAACAGATGGAGAGGACACTTTTAAAATTACCGCCTTTGTCAAATGTTCAACATCTTAAGCCTGGTAAGATCCTGTTTATCAAAGCAAGAATGCAATTACTGGTGAAAATGTAAAATAAAATTTATATTAGATATGCGTTAACTTATTAAAGCAGAACTATAGTACACAAATGAAAGTAAAGCAGAACAAAAAAAACCCGCATCTATATTTCTCTCTCTGGGAATTCAAAGGCCGGCAACAGATTATGAAGGCAGAATGCAGTTATTTTCCACTATTCTCCCTGTCCCCAAGCTTTGCCTTCTCTGCATCTATCCCTGTTTCAAAAATATTTCAAAGGCATTGGATGAGAAACTCGCACATTCAGCTGTGCTTCCTGTCAGGATGGATATCACAATGGGAGACAAAAATTGAGCAAGGTTATCTCTCCATGGGAATGAAACTCTGCAGTTCTCCAGGCTTGATGAGGAAATGCTGAATGAAATGCATGATTCTCAACTAATAATGATACATGCAACGTGTTAAAAACTGTCTGTAAGGTCTGAATGTGCCCTGGAGCATAGTTTGTCCCAGGATGGATGTATTAAACTTTCTTGGGAGTTAGAAATGCAATGAACTCAGCTATTAAGATCAAGAAAAAGAAAATCTTTCCTTAATAAGCAGTTAAGTCAGCAGTTTGCACAGTCCCAGTGCCTCAGGATGGGGACAACAGTGCCATAGGAACTCACTCACACTGCTGCCCGAAGGTTGCTTTGGCTGTGTCTAGTCTGGGGGTATGCTAAAACATACAGTGCAAGCGGAGCTTTGCCTGAGACAAGTTATATTATTTGCTGAAAACCTTTTTTTTTTTTTTTTTTTTTTGTGAAGGATGACCTACAAGAGGGTGTCAGAGGATAATGAGCTTGGACTCCACTGATTTCCCTGGACCTATGGTTTTGCTCTGTTTGTAGGGCAGGGTAGGGAAATATCCAAAGAGTTTATCAGATACATTTCCTTTTTCGGTGTATTCTGATTCCAGGTGGTAAAGAACAGCACCAAATAGCACCCATTTCAGTAGGCATTCAGATCACTCATCATCCTGAGTAGACCACTGAACCATACCCACAGAGCTAACTAGCACCTCATTATTTGGTCCATAGCACATCATTCACAATGGAAATTGTCCTTATAATACTTAGGAGAGAAGCACTTTAAAGGAAAATACTACAGCACAAAGAAAGGAAAATACAGTTTTTAAGGTGCTTTCCAAAAGATAGCAAATTACAAACTTTTTTTATGAGTCCTGGAATAATGAAGGGTTATGTTGAGTTTAATCAGCCATTCGAATAATATCCCTAGGGAAGCGGTGGATTCCTCAACACCGGACACTTTTAAGATTCAGCTGGACAGAGTGCTGGGCCATCTTGTCGGTGCTTTTGTCAAGAAAGTTTGGACCAGATAATCCTTGAGGTCCCTTCCAACCTGGTATTCTACAATTAACCAATATTTTTGAGATATGGTTCCACAGAACCTAAGCATTTTAACCAGGATTTTATACAGCTGAGACATTCCTTCATCAATATTCAAACTAGACAGTTGATCATGTCTATTAGATGGAACATAACCTCTCCAAAAACATCTCTACATTAAAAGAGCATCAAATTCTGCCCTTAAAAGTTTATTTACAGATGCACCATTTACCAAAGAATAACATATTTTGTCCTGACAGTGTCTAGAGTAGCACTGGACAATTACTGTGAAGAAAAATATAGCTCTCCACCTGCAGGGATCAAAAGAAATACTACCGTATCTTGGACTGTAATGTAACTGGTAGCATTTTTGTCAGCAATCCAAGAAACAACTGGCTAATAATAAAGGCACCTCAAAATATAATGCTCTCTTCAAGGGAAACTATCACAATGTGCAGTGAGGACTCAGCCATGGTGGCTTCAGTTCCACTTGGGAAACTAAACCCAGTAGGTGCCTACTCCTACCTTCTCACGTACGCGCTGTTGCTGTACCAACGGCACGTGGGCTGCTAGCGTAAGGCGTCCAGACCCTTGTAAATTCACATGCTGCTGTTCCATTCACTCATTTCCCCATGTAGACAAGATACCAGGAAATGCAATTTGCTCATGATTATAAAATGAGATCTCTTGATTACAGGCTAAAAAGGAACAGGAGAAAGCCTACAAAGAAATCCACGCTTACAGTGAACTGTGCTTCATTAACTCCCACGTCGGCCATTGTACAGGTTCACATAAACGAACATATTTAGGAAGTAACCAGTATTGGTTAGCAAATTTAAAAAGAGCAAGGGTTTCATCCTTACAAACGTCTTTTTTAAGAGGACTTCTTTCTTCAAGCCTTGCACTGAAGTAAGAATTCAGCTATTAAACAACATACTATTTAAATCTGTGACAGACCAACATGCTACTCTTACTGTGCATAGCCATCTAATTAGCATGCAGCATAAGAACCAGAAGTAATGAAATGTGCCTTTACATGACAGTCCTGATGTCCACCACAAACATCCATTAACTGGATACAGCAACACCCTGTAGACAGGTTAATTGAAACAATGATAAATGACACGACCGAGGTCATGCTGAGAATCACTCATAGACTCAGAAGTAGCTTGAGAGAGTTCCAGTTCCTAGTCCGTAACTCTAACCACATCCTCTCTCTTAGTTATAAATGTAAAAGATTACAACTCCCTTCCTATTTTTACAATGACTTGCACAATTTCCTTGCTTCCGACGGCTGATGCACACACCCCTCGTGTTACTCCCTTGCCTTACTTAACAACGAGCTCGACCGGCTGGCTGAAAACCTGTGCTCCCCACAAATATAACATTATGGTAAAAGAAAACATGTGTCCTCCTAGTTTCTGTTGGTCATGGTTTCTGTGATTCAGTGGTTTTCTTTTTTGAATATTATAATCTTTACTGAGTGTTTCAGTAAAATCAAAAGTTTAATTGCTTTAGGAGGCAGCAAGAATGGCAGGGTTTCAGGTCAGGTGAGTTGTTACTTGTTACTGAGTGACTCTAATTGGAATACTTGCCTCAGAACTTTAAGGGCAATAAGCTTTGGAGATATTTGCATAGCTAGTTTGGTTTAGGTATATCCTTGCTTATTAGATCTTCTAAGGAATTAACACTCGTGCTTATTTTCCTGAGACTAACTTTAAATCCTTTAAGCCTCTAGGAATAGTTTGTTTCTACCATTTAATTGCTTTATTTTATTTGATGTCACAGGCCTCTCTGATGATCACATAAAGTTTGACATGTAAGTGTTCAGATGGTTGGAAAATTATTTTTTTTATCTGTTGTTTTTACCAGGAGGACAATGCCTGAGCTTCATTGTACTAAGAAAAAAAAAAGAAAAAGAAAATTGAAATTCTTAAGCCACTTGCCCTAAATTTCTCAGTGGCCAAGTGACACATAACTATTTTCTAAAGAAGTAATAAAAATATTCTAATCTCAAATAGATCATCACACATACTTGAAAAATACTGTGTGTGGTTCAACCGTTGAAGGCCTAAGGAAAGATCTCTGTTATTCATGCTATTGTAAGCTCTGCGTACCTTTCAATTCTTTATACAGAAAGCTTAATGGCCATGGATTATTTGCCTCATTGGTTATGGTGCTAGGAAATAAAACAATGGGAAATATTCATTATAATGCTGTCCTATATTGAACTTCCACTTCGTTGAAGTATTAAAACAAGCTGCAAGGAAAATTAAACCTCAGAAAGAAATGGCAGGTGTATTTATGAATGCAAAAGACAAACTAAAGGCTCTGTTTCTCTTGGTTTCCACTGGTTATACTGTAAGTGCTCTTCACTATTGGCTTCCTCCTCTATGTACCCAACAGCTTTTTGTTCACTTCCACTACTAGGTGGCAGCCTAATAACAGAAACTGGGGGCATGTAGGAGGTGAGATTTAAAAAAAAGAAACCCACCAACGGGAGTTGGTGACGGGAGAAAATAAAAAAGAGACTCGTTATAGTCACTATTTCAAGAAAAACGATACTGAGTTGCATATTATATTTTTTTCATGCGTAATTACAGAATTACAATATATGTTTTACTGCTAATATTACTGGTTTATGATTAGGTTATCTTCCGTCCAGGAAATTTGAAGGCATTAATAATTAGAAAATTCAAAATATTAATAGAACAAAAGCTGTATCTTGGGCCTATTATGTTGAAAAATTAGCTTTAATCTCTTTGGCAGTAAGCATAGATTGCGAATGACAACACAGGGGCAAAATTAAATGGCAAGCCTTGATTTGGAGACACTTGAAACATTGTCTCTTAGGATTTCTTCCTATTGTATTCAGAGGATCTTCAGAAAGCAGGCAGACCAGATCGTTTGGGGGTAGGGGAAGCAGCTAGTCCCTTGAGTTTCGTACAGATATGTATGCCAACCACAGCCAGAGAGACATCATTATTCTTTCCTTTTGGGTAAGGCTGGTGGAAGTATAACAATTTCCCACTTTTTGCTACCAGTTTATCCCAGTAGGAAATTGTGCTGAGTTCTGCACTCTGGCTGTCAACCAACAACAAGCTGCTAAGCAAGGCAGTCACCTCTCTGCCACGTACATCTGCCCCAATGAGGGGGTGAAATGTTATCTGGTGTCTGTTAGATGTGTGGGCAAAGATCTGGGGTGGGAGGAAGCATAGGAGACTCCTCACTGCTATGCTCACATTTGCAACTCCAAGCGAAAAATGGTGAAGTGGGTCCCAACACCATTTCACAGTAAGTTTCTAAATGGTATCATTATAAAATCAGTGCAAAAGACTTATTTACCTATATATATTCTTCTGTTCAATACAGTCACATATCTGAAATGAGGAAATTTCATTAACCAGTTAGAGCCATCTTACAGGTGTGATGAGTTTTGCTTTCTTAAAAACACAGGCAAAAGCCAAGACAGTGCTGGTTTTGTCATATCCACTGAGTTTAAAAAAATTGAGGCTCTAATCCTTTGAAATAGGAAGGAAATTTTAAAGACAAAACTGTGGTACACTTCACTCCAGAAACCTGTCACCTGCACTGTTATGTTGCCAAAAATGCTTCTACTACCTACTCATGCCTCAAAGTGATACACAGTATTTTTTATTCATATCTGCAATTTGTCAAGGCACTACCTTTACCTTGTTCCAATAAAAATCAGTGTAAAGCTGCATCTCTTCCACATATAAAAGGATTACAAAGTCACAGTCTTAGATACCATGGCTTCCCATTCAAAATGAAGGTGCAAGAATAAACGCCTCTACAGTCAAAAAGAAGTGTGTTAAACAAAGCCAGCTGTGTTTGAAGCTCTCAAGAAGAGAAAAGAGGGATCTCGCAAGAGCAACACGCATGCCTTTCTCATGGCCTGCAAGACCTTTAGTTAGAACTAATCAGTCATTTGTAGACTTGAAAATGGGGCAGGCTTTCACACGGATAGGAAGAATCAACCAAATGTCACTAAGTGATGTGAAACTAGAGCAGATTCTGGGCAGTAATCAGCCCTGATGCTGGACTGACAACAAGCAAAAACCATGTGAGAAGTCCACATCCTGACATAGTTGGCTCATTGCTGCTTTTTGAACACCCTTGCTCTGTAAGGACAGATTATACAATAGGCATTAACCAGCAAGAATTTAGTTTCAGAATCTCAGCTGGTACAATCTTGCACAGCCTAATGGGAAGCAGTGAAATTGCATAGACCTGAGGAGCGTCAGGCTCTCCTGTCCCCTTCTCCAGGAGCTGCTGCTCCTTCAGAGAACGGGAAGAACAGCTCCAGTAACACCAACAGACCCAATAATCAGACTACGCTCTGTGAGGACAAGAGCAGGCGCTTGGCAGCAAGATGTTTATATCCACTTCAAGCACCATGGTTTATTTATGACAACCATGGTAAATGAAGTCTTTAAACACTTGTCCACTGTGGCAGCAAACTTGCATAGCTGTTTTATTACCTCCTTCAGTCTTTCTGTGTTAGTGGAAGTTTTCTTTTTTCACTTGTACTATGTAGATTCGGTAACAAAGCCAAGCCTAAACCCCAAATATGGGAAATTAAGCTACATAATTTTTGAGAAATATCTGCAATACATTTTGACAAAACCAATTCAAGATATCATTTAAGACAGGACCGAAATACTCATTTATGGTATCACTTTATTGTAAATAAAGATCATAGATTCGTCAGTTGATTAGTTTGCTATGTGGAATCAAGTCTCAAAACAGGCAGAATGATCCCTAAAAACCTTAAATTATGCTTAACTGAATCGTTAAATATAGGCTTTTAATGAATGCATGTGAAAACTGTACATTATCTATAGCTGGATATTAACAGTTTATTAGCCAAATATTCACCAATTACTTTTTTTACGTGCTCATGGATAATGTGTTCTGTCAATAAGACATACCTGTAATTCAGAACACTGAACTGAATCCACATCACTCAGTAAAACCGATAAATAAGTCCACTGAAAATATAATATCTTAAACCCTGGTTAGCACATTTGATGACTGCCTCACTAATAATACAGCAAAAATGCTTCAGGGATTTATGGTGCCAAGAACTGATGATTACATCCTTTTTAGATTTAAGGGTGGCAAGAAAGTGCCATTGGAGATCTAGCAAGAGCGATAGGGATTTAGTCTTGCTTGCTTCTTCCTGAAGATAAGGTTACTTCTTTCCCAGCAATTTTACTTTTCATCTTTAAAATAAATTAATATTTTTAAAGGCCAAACTTGTGGTTACATTTTTCACTTTGACAGGTCCTTAAATGCAGATAGATTTTGTATCATATAGAATATTTCCCGTTTTAGTTTAGTCTTTCTTTTGTTCTAGTGCCATACAGCAAACCACTGACTTTTCAAATGACCCTGTAAAAACACAAGATCAGAAAACAAAGCTATCCCAGCTGGACAGGAACATCGCCTTTTCATCTTGAGGAAGGAGCTTTTTATTCTTATCTTCTTCCTTTCCAGCAGCTCCTTTTTTATCTATTCTAGCAAGAGGTTTAACAACTCAGGATCCTTTTGTAAAATTCTGGTAAATTTATAATAGTGAAAATTCTTAGCACTTACGTTCAAAGGTGACATGAAAACAAGCTGCTTGTTTCACCCAAATCCTTTCACTCTTGCCTATTTGGTAGTTGTTTCTGAAAGCTTTGCTATCCCAAAAAGAAACACCAAACACTGAGATTTAAGAAAAATAAAATCAGCTGAATTTGGCACAATCTGTAAATACAGATTCCAGTAGATGAACGCATCATGTATGTCAAGACAGAGTATCCATGAGTTGTAGGTGCATATCACCTCAAAGATAACAAGTGTCCTTGCGTGCATCAGCCCAGAGAAGCTTAAAAATACTGCCTAGATAATAGCTTCGATATTTTGAAGCGAATATTATTTTACTTGCCACTGAAAAGGATATCTTGTTTTCATTTTGTGAAGAAGCACGCAGTTTTAAAAGCATTTTTGCCTTCCAACTGCCTGGATGACCCTTGTGTGCCCAGGGGAAGCTTTAGGAATTGATGAAAGATAACACAAGCCTGCTGAGGTATTGAACTTCCACTTGTTTTTCTAGAGCTGTAGGTAAGGATTCTGATTCCCAAAAGATGAAAAATTTGTTTATAAGAAACTTGTCTACATAGTGCATACAAAAGTGCAGTAGAGGTGACGGTTGGGTTTATCTAATACATACATTAAAGCATTAGCATGAATGTGCTGACTGTGCAGAACATACAATTTCTTGGTCTAGAAACTTGCTCTAAGTACTGTAATTTTGATTTTAAATTAGCTATTAAATTATAATATGTGGTTTACTAAACAGTAATTAAAATTTAATTTTTATTAATGCTGTGAATATTAATCCATTCCAGGTTCATTTGTTTTATATAATTCTTATAAAGCAATGCATTACTGCTCTTCTAAAATACTTTTGTGTAACATTTCCTCCAAGATGGACTGGAAAAGGCCCCTGTATGTATCCAACAGTTCCCAGTGTGATTTATTTTTGAGAAACGAACAGCATATGGGCTCTAACAGTGTACACTATAACGGTATCGGGCACCGGCTTATTTTTCTGTGCTGTTTTGTAGACACCGAGGACATGAGGTGAATATAAAACCTGACTGTAAGGTATCAAAATGATGGAGTATTAGTCAGTAAAACAGAAAAATTCTCAAACTGATGATTGACTAGGGATGTATTTTCCTACAGACATTTTACGTTTTATAATGAAACCATAATAGGAGCATACATTATTCTGTGTCTTCATTAGAAATTTAAACAAGCTGTAACAACACAAAGTATAGGCCACAACGTACGCAGCAGAGCTCAGTGGGCGATTTATTATCATCTTAAATAGAAGCAGAATTGGACTTGACACTGCAAACTTTGATTCACCTGCATCAAGACAACTGTATGCCACTAATTCCGACATTAAGTAACGTTCAGAATATAAATTAGTAGTGGAACAATATTTTCCAACTGTTTCAATTTATTGTAAAGCAACAGGCATGTCATGACAAGATAGAAATTAATTAAAAAATTCCAAAAATATCAGGCCAGTATCTGATGTATCAATTGCAAAGTCATTCAGTCGCATTATGTAGCTAAAAGGCTAGAATTTTATATTGCCAGATTAAACAGAAAACACAAATCAATTGATGTGAGATGCAACACTGAAAAATTTATGTAGCAGCAGGAGTAAAATGAAGCACAAAGTATTTAAATGTTTCCCCAGGTCACAGAGCAAATTTGTGTCAGCAGATGATTCTAGTATCCTCAATCCCAGGACAAAGCTATAATTGCAAATTCTCTGCATCTTGGAATAGCTTCTGATTCCTAACACAAAATAGCTTTTTATTTAGCAAAGACATTAAGTCTTTTACCCTACCCTATATGGAGATTAAAGTGAGGCATGGATATTGACAGCCCAAGTTTATATTTGGGAATAGGAGGATGAGGAGGAAGAGATCTTTCTAAGGTATCATCATATATTTACTTCAGTGAACAGGCAGCCCAGATATTAACTTGAGACTACAAACAAAAAGAAGAAGGAAATGTCTCTTTCAGCAACAGATACCTTTCCAACTGCTGTTGGACGTTGTGCTTCGAAACACAGAATTACAATATAGGTAACAGAGGTAGGATACAGCAGGGAAGACTGGCATCATGCATAGATGTCAAGGTCGAAAATCTCTTGATACACGTCTGTAACTTTACAACGTTAACACAGGAAAGTAAATAAATCAAACAGGATTGCCTCTCTCATGGACTGCTTGTGCAGCCAACCTGCACATATCTGCGCAGACCTGTCCATTGCCATGGAAGTATAGTAGACAATTTTGGGGGGATTTCCTTTTTATTCCTCCTTCAGGAACACTTGTGTAATGAAGGACTATTTGGCTTAGACTTATAACAGTCTTTTTGACAGGTGATCTCACCCCCCATTTGTATAAAATTCAAGCATTAAGAGCTGAAGAGATTCACAAAATAGACTGAACTATAACTGAAAATATCAAACTTAAGCCCCTTATGCTTTAAAACTGTATGCCCTTTCATATTTGTGCATCTGAATTTCAAAATGCTGCCACCTCATTCCATCAATCTCCTTCCCCTTTTTTCTCACCTTCTACCTGAACTCGGTAATAATGTCACTGTCTTCTCTGATAACAAATTCCTCTCATTTACTTTCTCTTAATTTATTCACTTTTAAAAAGGGCACAATAAACAATAATGGCCATCTAAAGTCCAAATCCGAGGATAATGAAAATTCAGTCACCAGCAGTGCAAACTGCAGTCAGTCACTAAACTAATGATGAAAGACTGTTTAAATATGATAAACCTCTTGTTAGAAGTTAAAGTCAGGATTAAATAATTATAAAGCCTGCCTCATTTAGTCTATCATTTAGTTTCAGTTATGTGAGAAATAAATTAAACATTTCATGATCTATGCTGTCAGGAATCCCTTAACATTATATATAACTGTGCGCTCCTCACTCTGCAAACACAAGTCTTGAGTCTGCACTCATCAGATTAGTCCATATTTACCATTAACTTTCAGGGGAAGGGGAACAGGTTCAGTTTCAGTAACATCCACGTACAAGGAAAACATCTTGGCTGACAGTACAGTACAGCCAGTGGCTTCCACAGAAGCACCTTTTACACCACTACAAAATGCTAATTTTTTTTTTAATATACCACCTTATTTACAAGTACTTTGCAAAAGAACTGGACAGTAAACTGCCAGTAAACTGCATTGGCTTATGCAGCCTTCGAGGCAGAACCTGACACTGATTATTGATCCTGGCCTGAATATTTTTCCTGTCTCTGCTGGCACTGTTGCTATTTTGGGAAAGAACTGCTTTTCTGCTCAAAGACCTTCCAATGAGTCTGATTCACCAAAACACCCTGAGGCACATCTAACAACAACGGAGCCCGGCACAAAAAGTGATCCCAGAGTGTGCTATTATGTGGCAAAGGGCAGCAGAGGAAGAGAAGTTGGTTAGTGTCCTGTAAGGACCAGGGCTGTTAATATAGGTCTCCATTGGACCTAATCAGCCCTGCCTGTCAGCAGAGCTAATTAGTGGCAGTTCACCAACCTGTTGGTGCAGCTACCCTGTTCCCAGTCTCAGCATTAACCTGCTCATTCTCCCTCAAAGCTGCGTGATGCCTCAGCTCAATCTCCACTACTCTGTGTTGCTCCTAACTCGGCTGTTCGACTAGAATATAATTGTGAACTCCTGGAAATTCAACTATTTTTTTTCTTTTCTCTCTCTTGCCCTTCTAAGTATTTTTGCCTAGTGAGGCTTTACAAAAGGTGACTGAACAAGTTGATTTTAAGCAGACAAAAATGTACTCAAGAAAAATAAAAGCAGCATTGCTAACAGCTTCTCAAACCCCACATGCAACCACAGGCTAGGAGTTCATCTCCTGAGGCTACTGTATAATGCAATCTTATCTCAGGCTGACCTGACTTACTAAACTCGCCAGCAGAAGTCAACTTTAGGTTACTAGTTTAGATCATTTATCCAACACAATTCCCACTCTGCCACCGCTCCTGCTGTATATCTGTGACTCAATTAGGAAGTGCAGCTTACCATTACTGGTGTCTTAGTGGCTCTCCAAATTAGCTGCAGCTGTGCTGGGCAATATCTAATGTCAGGGACTGTCAGTCACTACTTTCTGGCTTCATAGATTCAGAATTTCTTGTTGGTAAAAGTCATCTACTGCAATATACTTCAAACAAATAAAAATATGCTTGAAGTAAGAAACAGGAAAAAGAGGTGGAAAAATAGGGAGTAAGTTGATATTTTTCTACCCTACCAGCAGATACCGGTCTACCATGGTCAGATTAGCCTCTATTCTCGACTGTTATTTATTATCACTTTGCTATAAAGTATGGAGGGAAAAACTGGCTGCTACGAGGATTAGAAAACTGACTGATGCAAAGGCCCATATATATACACAGGGCATCCAGAAGTTGTGAGAAACTAGAACACCTCCAGGAAGAGAAGAGTGGTCAAAGCAAGAAGTACCTTTTCTCCCTTTCTGGTTTCTCCTCCAATTAGTTGGAAGAAGTTGGTAAGAAAAAAGTTAATCCTTTGTTTTCTAGAGTTCTCTTTTAAGATGACGACTTAGGACTAAGTGCAAAGAGCCACAGGGCTCTATTAAAAATGGCTAAAAAGAAAAAAAATAATCATAAAGCAGACATTACAGAGGGGTTCGAGCCCTTGTGCAAGTATACAAAAGAGTTCTTATCGAAAGCACAAGACAAACACTGCAATCTTCCATGCAGTTTAGCTGCTCTAACTCTGTGCTTACAAGCAGCCATTCTGCACATCATCACTGGCATCTCTCTGAAGACAAACAATAAGCTTTCCCTTGGTGCTACAAGCTACTGGCTTCCTAACAGAAAATTCTATAAGACTGGAAGGCAATTACCCATAAATTATTTTAGCGGAACACAAGCCAAATCTGAAGCTTAACATGCAGAAAAGAGTGCGTGTGGTAGATCACAGAGGGGACAAAGACTTAAAACTACTGCATTAACTTACTGAACTTTCTATCACTTACTCTTAAGTCCCTCTCTATTTAAATGATTTTCTATTGAATTGCTCAGCAGTGCCTCCCCATTATGGTCTGAATATGTATAGACACAGCAGGTGGTTTAAAAATAGCTGCAAGTCTCTCTCTC